>CM077262.1:23633306-23980806 GCA_039654775.1 Spinibarbus caldwelli | reverse complement strand
TAAACAGACAGGTGTAAGGGTAAGTACTTACATTTCAAGGGAAACTTTGGAATAACCTTTCTAAAACGACTGGTGTATTTGCTATTTTTCTGAGACAACCTGAACTGTATGAACTCTTTAGACTTTAAATGTGCATGTAGGCAACTTTTTAAACGTTCAGTCGACTGTTTTGTTCAATTATAAAGCTGTGAGAGGAGATCATGTAAGACGACCCTTCAGTTTTGTTACTGCAGCTTTACAGTAATTCTGAGTAAAAGGCACTTCAAAATGAAGAATGATCAGATACATCTTTACTGACCTAAACAAACCACTTCTGTCAAGAATTTGCAAGAATGCACTGAGTTCAAGAAATGAAGAGAAAGAAATTGTGGTGATTTTTGAAATTAAAAATGAAACAATCATTTAACATGTCCAGAACCAATATACCTCAAATCAAGCAACTGTACTAAAAACTACTCTGAAAATCTTAGAAAACAATTATAACACCCTAGAAACTATTTATCAATGAAGACCACGCAGAACATCCTGGCAGCCACTTAGTTCAATTCAATTCAAGTTTATTTGTATAGCGCTTTTCATGATACAAATCCTTGCAAAGCGCTGTACAGAAAATTACGTTTCTACAATATATTTAGTAGTAGCTTATCATTGGTGACTATGTCAGTTAATGTACATATGACAAATGTACGGAAAAATCAATTAAAGACGTAATCAAACAGATGATGAACACTATTAACAGCAATTATTGTTGAAATCAAACTTATAGCAAGATTTGGTAGTTCTATATGTTGTTTCAGGGTTGGCATCATCTCTTCTCAGGTGTTCTGGATACAGACTGAAGCTTGTGTAAATCCTAGTTACGGCAGAAACAGAGAAACAAATAGAGACATAATTAGCGTAGCTGCTGTTCCAACCAAACAAAATTGATGTGTTTGACCCAAGCTAAAGAATAATAATGTGCATTTGATCAGATATAACTGCAGGACAAGATTATGAGATGCATTATTTGAAAGCTTGGCCAAAGAGATGTGTCTTTAATCTAGATTTAAACAGAGAGTGTGTGTCTGAACCCCAAACGTTATCAGGAAGGTTATTCCAGAGTTTGGGAGCCAAATGCGAAAAAGCTCAACCTCCTTTAGTGGACTTTGCTATCGTAGGTACTACCTAAAAGTCCAGAGTTGTGCGACCTTAGGGAGCGTGATGGATTGTAGCGTGGTAGAAGACTAGTTAGGTACGCAGGAGCTAACCCATTAAGGGCCTTATAGGTAAGTAATAATATTTTATAATGGATACAGAACTTAATAGGTAGCCAGTGCAGAGACTGTAAAATTGGGGTAATATGATCATATTTTCTTGATCTGGTAAGGACTCTAGCCGCTGCATTTTGGACCTGTAGCTTGTTTATTGAAGATGCAGGACAACCAGCTAGCAGTGCGTTACAGTAGTCCAGCCTAGAGGTCATGAATGCATGAACTAGCTTTTCTGCATTAGAAACAGGTAACGTTTCGTAGCTTGGCAATGTTTCTAAGGTGGAAGAATGCTGTTTGTGTAACATGGGAAATATGATTTTCAAAAGACAATTTGCTGTCTAATAAAACATCCAGATTTTTGACTGTAGAGTAAATAACAGTACATCCGTCTAGTTGCAAATTGTAATCCAATAGATTCTGTGTACTGTTTTTTGGTCCAATAAGTAATATGTCTGTCTTATCTGAATTTAATAGCAGAAAATTATTGGTCATCCAATCTTTTACATTTTTAACACATTCTGTTAGATTAGATAATTTAGAAGTTTCATTTGGTCTTGTTGAGATATATAGTTGAGTATCATTACATTACATTTACATTTAGTCATTTAGCAGACGCTTTTATCCAAAGCGACTTACAAACGAGGACAATAGAAGCAATCAAAACCAACAAAAGAGCAACAACATGCAAGCGATATGACAAGTCTCAGTTAGCCTAACGCAGTACACATAGCAAGGTTTTTTATTTATTTATTTATTTATTTTTTAAACAAGTAGATAGAATATAGAAAAGAAAGCTAGTGTTTTAGTTTAAGAAAAGCTAGCAGTTAGAGAATAAATATGCAATTGATAGAGGGTCAAGTGTGTGTGTATGTGTGTGTGTGTGTTTTTTTTTAAATAAAAAGAAAGGAGATGGATAAAATAAAATTAGAAAAGAGAATGCTAGAGTTAGAGGGTCAAATAAAGATGGAAGAGATGGGTTTTTAGCCGTTTCTAGAGTATCATCAGCATAACAGTGGAAACTAATCCCGTATTTTCTAATAATATTACCAAGGGGCGACATGTATATTGAAAATAGCAGAGGACCTAGGACAGATCCTTGTGGTACTCCATACTTTACTGGTAATAACTGAGATGACTCCCCATTTAAATAAACAAAGTGGTAGCGATCGGACAGGTAGGATCTAAACCATCTTAAAGCCTGCCCTTGAATACCCGTATAGTTTTGTAATCGATCTATGAGTATGTCATGATCTATGGTGTCGAATGCAGCACTAAGATCAAGTAAAACTAGCAATGAGATGCAGCCTTGGTCTGACGCAAGAAGCAAGTCATTTGTAATTTTAACAAGTGCGGTTTCTGTGCTATGATGGGGCCTGAAACCTGACTGAAATTCTTCATAGAGATCATTTTTTTGCAGGAAGGAGCACAATTGAGCAGACAACTTTTTCTAGAATTTTAGACATAAACGGAAGATTAGAAATGGGTCTGTAATTTGCTAGTTCACTAGGATCTAGTTGTGGTTTCTTAATAAGAGGCTTAATAACCGCCAGCTTGAATGGTTTTGGGACGTGACCTAAAGATAAGGACGAGTTAATAATATTGAGAAGCGGTTCTTCTGCTACAGGTAACAACTCTTTCAGTAATTTAGCAGGTACAGGATCTAATAAACATGTTGTTGGTTTAGATGCAGTGATAAGTTTATTTAGCTCTTCCTGTCCTATAATTGTAAAGCACTGCATTTTTTTTTTGGGTGTGATGAATGAAGCTGAAGTATTACATGCTGTAGAATCTACATTTGTTATTGTATTTTTGATATTATCTATTTTGTCTGTGAAGAAATTCATACAGTCATCGCTACTAAACTGTGAAGGAATATTTAGATCGGGTAGCGTCTGGTTATTTGTTAATCTAGCTACTGTGCTAAATAAAAACCTTGGATTGTTTTGGTTATTTTCTATGAGTTTGCGGATATGCTCGGCCCTGGCAGCTTTTAGAGCCTGTCTATAATTGGCCTTTTTTTTTTCATGCAATTCTAAAAACTTCCAAGTTAATATCAGTAATACGCAGCATGCATGATACAAGAAAATGGTCAGTAACATCATCACTTTGAGGTACGATATCTATATCAGTAAGATCAATTCCATGTGATATAATTAAATCTAGTGTATGATTAAAACAATGAGTGGGCCTGGTGACATTTTGCTTGACTCCAAAAGAATTTATTAGGTCAGTAAACGGAAGTCCTAATGCATCATTTGTATTATCGATGTGAATGTTAAAATCTCAGACAATTAGCGCTTTATCAACAGTAACCAATAGGTCTGAGAGGAAATCTGTAAATTCTCTTAGCAAATCTGTATACAGCCCCGGCGGTCTATACACAGTAGCCAGAGCAAGAGATAGGAGAGATTTCTTTTGCATATCTGACAGTGTAACATTAAGCAGAAGTATTTTGAATGAGTTAAACCTGTATCCTGTTTTCTGAGTAACATTGAGAATATCACTATATATTGTTGCAACACCGCCGCCACGACCAGTCTGACGGGGCTCATGCTTATAACAGTAGCTTGGTGGAGTAGACTCATTTAGACCAATATAATCATTTGGTTTGAGCCAGGTTTCAGTCAAGCAGAGCACATCAAAACTATTATCTGTGATTATTTCATTTACAATAACTGCTTTGGGTGTGAGTGATCTAATGTTAAGGAGCCCAAACTTTAAAAATTGCTTTTGTTCATTTATTTTGCATTTTTCTGGATTAGTCACGATCGGATTATTTCTAGATCCTGCATTAAATTTATATTTTGGCCTCACTGTTCGGGGAACAGACACAGTCTTTATAGACTAGACAGCACAAATACTTCTATCATTTAAGTGGGTAGAACAAAAGTCATCATAGCAGTTATTTGAGAATTGGCTTACTAGTCATATGGAGCGTAGCACCCTGGAGATGTTGTCCGACAGGAGTTCTGCTCCGACTCTGCTGGGGTGCAGGCCATCAGCACGGAAAAGCCTAGGATGCTCCCAGAAAAGATTCCAATTATTAACAAAGAGCAGTTTCTGTTCTTTACACCATATCAATAACCACTCAGTTAAAGCAAAAAGTCTACTAAACCTTTCGTGTCCTCGTCGATACATGGGAAGCGGTCCTGACACGATGATTGTTATCGCAGGCGATGCGCTGCGCACCGTCTCGATCAGGCTCCTGAAGTCCCTCTTCAGTGTCTCCGTCTGCCGCAGCCTGGTGTCGTTCACCCCCGCGTGCAGCACGATCGTGCCGATGCTCTCGTTGTCCTTCAGGATCGCGGGTATCTGCGCAGAAACATCGAGAACATGAGCACCAGGGAAACAGTGAGTGTGCGCTTTACCTTCAGCTAATGTGGCACGGACGTGCCGGACGATGGAGTCTCCGACGATCATAGCGTCGCGTTCCGTCTCGCGGAGGGGAGTGAAGCGGTTCCGGGTGGAGATCTCGAAGACCGGAGGCGGCGGAGGGGGGGAGGTCCTTGCGCGAGGCCTGGCTCGTGTCTTCCGCTGCGGGTGCACCCAGGGTCCGTGGTGTCCCGGCGCCGGAGTGAAGGACATCTGGGAAGATCGCGTCCTGGGTGCACAGGGCCTGTGCAGAGAAACACACGGAGTAGAGGTGATGGGAGTGTTAGCAGCGCACTGTATACTTACCCGGACTTGTGAGCGTCAGCCCGGGATGTTTCCAGCGCGGCTCGCTGCTCTCTCAGCTGGGCCTGCTTCTCCACCAGCTCGCGGATCTGCTTCTCCACGGCCTCCAGCTCCAGCGAATGCAGCTCGAACGTGTCCTCGTCTGCACTCAAAGGTAGACACACATCCGCCATTAAAGCAAGTAACAGTGAGTAAAACAATGGTAACGTGTATGAACAGACAATGTGATCTCATGGTAATTTGTATGTATTTTACGTAAAATGTGGTTCTATAAAACGTACATGTACTTACGTTTTTAGAGGCACTAAAACGTACAATACTGACGTATTTTCAGCATTTAAACGTTAAAATCTGACGTATTGACGACATCTAAAAATGAATCCTTACGAAATCGCGGAATTAATTTTATTATTAGTTGTTTTTAGTTGTCATATCAATTACCTTGTTTTCAACGGTTTACTTAATATGAAATGATAACATGATAACATGATTTCTGTCAGCTCGTTTCCAAGAATAGGCCTACATAATGTTAAACAAGACTTCACTTTAAACCCTCAAAATAAATAACATTTCTGCGATCGTTTAACCTTTACTTGTGATGTAATGTTTACTTTGTTTGCCATGGGCCACAAAAGGCGTTTTCTCCGAAATACTGTGGCTGACAATAGAACTATAAAAAAAAAAAAAAACACCAAAACCGCAACAAAATTACAAAATGAAACCATTTTATTTGTGTGCTGTAATCAAGATTTTCAGAATCCATACGCCTGCGAGGAACAGACCCAAATCCAAGCCTTTATTCAGTGATCTTCATCTCCATCCCGAGCAGCGAGTCCAGCGACCGTAAACAGCAAAGTCCGCGCTGACTGACGCGCTCGTTACGAATTCAAATGTTGCCGCTTCAAACGACAGGTTTTACGGCAGGATAATCGAACGCTCATTGGCTCTCGCCTGTGTTCGTCACAGATTGCGATATGCAGTGTTTCTGGAGAGGTGTGTGTTTGAATGATGCGAGCACGCGCGCGCCTTCACGAGCTCACTGAGAGCGAGAGGATCAGGAAAATAATCTGGATAATATTTTCAGCGATTAACAACCTAAATTCTGCTCTGCACCTCACACAAACCTACTGTATTCCGCCAGAGAGGACTGCGGCTGCAACGCATCGTCATTTGGATTACTTTTGAAATTTTTGCAGTAAATAAATGATTGTAATTGCATTTATCTGTCATGTTTTTCTTATACTGTACAGAAATAGCTATGTTTATGTTTAGATGTAGAAGTGGGATTAGCGACTATAAAAACATTTGTAATGCTATATTGTTACTAAAATTATTATTTTCCTGAATGTTTCGGTCAATATATCCTTTTATATTCTATATAAAATGGGTAGGTTTAGGTTTGGAGGTAGATTAAGGGGTCTAAAAGTCAAAATCGCTTATTAATAAAATGATAAAAATGAATTGATACGAATATCTTGATATAAAAGATACGTGTTTTGTAGCTAAAATTACGTATCGATTTGTACGTTTTAAACGTTGAAATACGTCTAAATTGTACGTTTTAGCATCAATAAATACGTATATAAATTCACACATTATAGAAATTAAAATGATGGTGTATAAAATAGAGTTTAAGATAAAAAATAGACGATGAAGAATTAACTCGACGGAGCTCAAACTCAAAACCTCTTGTGAGTTTATCAAAGATTATTTATCACTGCTTAGTAGTTATGATCTTATTAGTAACACTAGGATTAAGAATCATAAGAATTTTTATTTTATTTTATTATCATTTATATTATTGTTATGTTCAAATTAACACGTATGAGCACAGGCAAAAAATAAAAAAAAGGTAAAAACCAAGTTAATATGTATCTGATTATTAGCAGATATTAATTGAAAAATAAAAATATCAATACCGCCTGCTTAGATTTTTTTTATCAATCCCAGTGACAAATAATGAATGCGTTTTTAAATCACATCAAAGGACTCAGTTAAGAAAGCAGAGGGAGATTTCATAGATTTGCGAAACGCTTGTATAATGAACTGGTTATTTTGCAAGCTCATATTGTTTTGCATTCGAGGTTGTCTGAGCAGATTTGACTATATGCACAAAGTGTGAAATTAGAATACAAAATTATCACGACATCCTCGCTCCCTCTTACGGCCGCGTGGAACAGTCGGAGTGGAGGCAGTTGTCATGGTGATTAATGTAGCAGCAGGAAAGTTAACCTGCAGAAGAGAAGCATGAGGGGGATTTCTGAAAGCATTTCAATCTTTGATGTAAACTAATAGAGGCTCGCTCTCACCTCGGGTGCTGAGAACACATGCTCATAGACCGCTAGCCATAGCGGCTTTCAGAGGCCAGTTTCTCAATAGGTGTCTGAATGAAATCCATTGAGTTCGGTTGATAAGAGCACATTTGCATCATGTGCAAGAACGCAACCTACAAGGTACAAATGACTTTTTCAGACCTGCTGCTATGACTCGGGTTCAGGAAGTTCAAGCCAACTTTGCATTCCAGTTAATCCTGTTACTGTGTAATTACATAGGTAATAACGGAGTAATAATAATGAGCTACTTGTAATTAATACCTAATTATGTTACTTGCAATTCCACCGTTAATAGAAGTGCTTGCTTAGGCAGGAATCTTTATTACTATTGCTGATATACTTATATGAACGTGAATGATACTAAAAATGTGTCTGGTGGATGATGATAACTGCACAGCAAAATATTAAAATAATAGTTCATCCCAAAAAAATCTTAAAGAGGCTCAGGTCATCCAAGATGTAGATGAGTTTGTTTCTTCATTGGAATTCATCACTTGCTCATCAATGGAGTGAATGGGTGCCGTCAAAATAAGAGTCCAAACAGCTGATCAAACCATCACAATAATCCACAATATGACTCCAAAATACAGTCTATTATCCATAATAACTTTTCCTCCAGTGTTGTTGTCTTACTTCAAGATATTGATTTAGAACCCTTTGGACAGTTTTTGCATGAAAACTGTGCTTGATCTGTGCATATTTCTCTCCTGATTCAGATGAGACGATTTTTATTTTTTTTATTTATTTATTTTTTTTCACTGGAGAAAGCAGTATTATTGATAGAGGACTCATATTTTAGTCGGAAGCAACAAGTTGATTATTACTAACATGCAGGTTTCACTTCACAAGATGTTAATTGATGGACTGGAGTCATGTGGATTACTCGTGGATAGTGCTGGGTATTACTTACAAATTGTATTCTGTTACTGATTACAAATTACATGATGAAAAAAAATAGTAGTCTAGATTACTTAGATTATTAGATTACTTTAGATTATTAATGTATTCTGACTACTTTTGGATTACTTTTGGATTAATTTGACCTCACTATTATTTAATCAGAAAACATGCAAATGTGTTGTTAAATTATTGAATTATTAACTTCCCAGGGAGACTTGTAATCCATCAAAAGTAACTGATTATGAGCAAGAATTATGAAGTAATGTAATGCTAAATTTCTCCAAATCTTTTCCCACGAACAGACAAACTATTTTTGCAATGAGTTCTGCATAGGCAGAATGCAAATAATAATAATAATAATAAATAATAATAATCAAACTCATAATATAGTAATTACTTATATAGGAACATGTATTATTTGTAGGCTAAAATTGTCAAAAAAAAATAAATAAATAAAATAAAATAAAATAAGGTAAAAGAGTCACCAAATCACTGTATATATTAAATATGGAAGCGTGTCTTGTTCTGTACAAAGACAACATGTTGTACATTGTCACTTCACCACAGCTGCATAATGACTGCTGTTAAGAATAACAAAGTGAGTAGTAATGCGTTTCATCTCCAGCAGAAAAACATTTTGGTTTACTGCTAAAGATTATGGGGGTTCAATAAAGAAAGTGGAAGATGAACATAAACATAATATTAAGGATCATTAAAGAGGAGCATGTGTTCATTTCCCCATGCACAGACTGACCCATCAACTCTGAGTTTAAAGTGCTAAATAACAGCCTGGCTCTTGATGTGTAATCACTAGTGTATACTCCCATTTATGTCGTGACTCATGCTAACAATCATGGGAGTTGCTTTAATTACTGTTTACATTGAGATAGTCCCTTTCTTATATTATGACTCACTCTGTGTGCGAATCCTATATACCCACATACCTCTGAGTAATGAGACAATGACTTGTTTTACTGTAATGGACAGATTGTTTTACACTGGGGGGAAAAAATGCAATTTTAATGACAATGAACATAAAAATATTGAAACATGTTCACTGAACTGTAAGTTGTACAACTTTATCAGCTGTAAAAATTGATATAAAAATGTTATTTAAAAATAATATTGTCACGCCCCTGGACTGTTTTGTTGTGGTTTTTGCTCCCCATGTGTTCCCTGTGACCCAGTTTCTCCCCAGTCTAATTGTGTTAATCTGCTCCAGGTGTGTCTCCTTAGTTCTTTGATTGTCCTGTCTTTATAAGCCCCAGTCCTTTCAGTTAGTGTTTGTCGGTTATTGCTTATGTTACCCTGTGTGTGTTGGACTTCTTGATCGTTGAATTATATTAAATACCTTATTCTCTTCAAACCTTTGTCTTCGTGTGGCTATAGTGTGTGCACTGCACAGTGACCGTGACAAATATATATATATGTATGTATGTATGTATGTGTGTATATATATATATATATATATATATATTAGACATTTATTCATGCCTTTAACTTATAAGGGCCTCAGTAAGTGGCTGCCAGGGTGTTCTGCGTGGTTGTCAAGGCATGGATAAATGGTTATTAGGGTGTTGCAAAACATTTTCTAAGGAGTGGTGTTATTGGTGGTTTTTACTGCATTTTTTTAATATAACATAAAAGTTATGGATAATAATGATGGCTAATATTATATTCTATATATCATTTTAATCAATTAAGCTAAGCCATTTTTATTGCATATTTGTACTATCTTAGCCCACAAGGTCAGAAGTCAGTTTAGCAGACAAAAGATGTCTTCATGCAATTAGGACATGTGAATGAATGTCCCTCAGAGGTCACTAGATAGGTGACCAAAGCTTGCTCTCAGCAGTCACGTGACATTGTCAACTTGAGTGATGTCACAATAGAGAGGGCAATTGGCTCTTTACCATCAACAACTGCTCTTCTTCAAACAGCAAACAACAAATCTGAGTAAATCTCATGTTTGCATAAGACCGGAGTGAAATGAGCTCTTTGAGGGCTGCGTCTCAATGTTCAAAAGAGCCATTAAGCCTTTCTCGGGTGTTATGATGGAAATTAATCTGTGTTGAAAGGAAGACTATGCGGCTTTTGCTTTCTTTATGAAAATACCAACAAAAAAAAAAAGTGTTTGTGGCGTACTCTCAGATCTCTCCTCACCCTCACTCCATTTCCCTTTTAATGCATTTTAGTGTTCATAAGCACTAACTGCTAGATGCTAATTGGGTAAGTATCCACTTTGAAAACAAATAGCTCTATTTTTAATGAACGGACAGGATGCAGACAAACCCCGAGCATGATGATGATACACAATGAAGGATGATCATCATAAACAACGTCTACTGTGGACTTATTGACCTTTTATTTTTCTTGTTCTGCGGCAATCAAATCCAGAAAACTGCTGGATACGACAAGATTTTCTGGAGAAAATGAGAGTTGTGCTTGCCTGTGCAAAACTCTTCCATGATGCTTGGATGTTGTTGTGCAGTTGCCAAGGTGTTCAGTGTTTTTGAGCACATTTCTATGCTGTTGTGAAGGTTTCCCATGTTGCTATGCGGTTGCTATAAAATTCAGAGTGCTTTTTAGCATGTTTCCATGCTGTTACTAAGGTGTTCAGAGTGGTTCTTAGCATATTGCTATGCAGTTGCTAAGGTGTTCAGTACATGGCTGAGAGAACTTAACACACTGCAAATGACAAAAACTAACTGAAAAAATGCTAACTGGAAAAAAAAAAAAAAAACACCAGCAAATTAAGAAACATCTTCATTAATTTGACAACACATGCTGCAAATACCCACAAGGTAACCAAATATCGAAACACACTGCAAATACTCCAGCACAAACAAATAAAGAAACACATAACATGCTGCAAACACTCACAATGCAACCAAATACAGAAAGGCGCTGCAAACACTCACATTGCAAGCAAATAAAAAAATGTGAAACATGCTGCAAATACTCACAATGCAACCAAAAAAAAAAAAGTGCTGCAAATACTAAATGCAACCAAATACAGAAATGCACTGCAAATACTCACAATGCAATCAAACATAGAAAGGTGCTGCAAATACTCACGTTGCAAACAAATACAGAAACACACTGCAAATACAATGCAAACATATATACAGTGCCGTGAAAATGTTTTTTGCCGCCTTCCTGTATTTTTTTTTTTTTTTTAATTTTTTGCATATTTGTCACACTTAAAAGATTCAGATCCTCAAACAAATTTTAATATTGCACAAAGAAAATGTAAGTAAATACAAAATGCAGTTTTTAAACAATGATTTAATTTATTAAGGGAAAAAAGCTGTCCAAACCTACCTGGCCCTACGTGAAAAATTAATTGCCCCCTCCTGTTAAATCATGAAAGAACTGTGATTAACCACATTATTTTAGAAAGCTGAGTTAAATTTCACTAGCCAAACCCAAGCCTGATTACTGCCAGACCTGTTGAATCAAGAAATCACTTAAAAAGAACCTGTCTGACAAAGTGAAGCATGCTTAAAGAGCAACACAACATGTTGCAATCTAAAGAAATTCAAGAACAGATGAGAAACAAAATAGTTGACATGCATCAGTCTGTAAAGGGTTATAAAGCCATTTCTAAGGCTTTGGGACTCCAGCGAACCGCGGTCAGAGCCATTATCCACAAATGGAGAAAACTTGTAACAGTGGTGATCCTTCCCAGGAGAGGCTGGCCTACCAAAATTACTCCAAGAGCGCAATGACGACTCATCCAGGAGGTCACAAAAGAACACAGAACAACATCTAAAGAACTGCAGGCCTCACTTGCATCAATTAAGGTCAGTGTTCATAATTCAACAATAAGAAAGAGACTGGGCAAAAACAGCATCCATGAGAGAGTTCCAAGGCAAAATCCATTGCTGACTAAAAAGAACACAAAGGCTCGTCTCATTTTTGCCAAAAATATCTTGATTATTCCCAAGACTTTTGGGCAAATATTCCATGGACTGATGAGACAAAAGTTTAACTTTTTGGAAGGTGCGTGTCCCGTTGCATCTGGCATAAAACCAACACAGCATTTCATAAAAAGAACATAATACCAACAGTCAAACATGGTGGTAGTAGTGTGATGGTCTGAGGCTGCTTTGCAGCTGCAGGACCTGGATGACTTGCCGTAATTGATGGAACCATGAATTCTGCACTCTGAATGTCCGGCTGTCAGTTTGTGACCTCAAGCTAGGGCTGCACGATAAATCGAAGTAAAATCGAAATCGTGATTAGGCAGAAGCTGCGATTCTCATGCGTATCTTTCAGTGAAGCCCGGTTCTGTGATCAGCAGTAAATCTTCATCCGAAGGCCAGAGGGCGCTCTGGCACGGAAACTCCAAATACACCCAAAGAAACAACCCAGGAAATGCCAAGCAATCACTGCAGCTGAATAAACAGAAGATTTAAGTGCTTTCATTGATTCAACGTGACTAATAAACACGACTACGAAGATATATAGTTTATCTGAGTTCTTATTATTGTAATTTTCATTATAATAAAGTATATTTATAATGCAATGCCTTTGTCACTTCTTAGAATACTATGAAAAATGTTGCGTGCCTTATTCTGTGTAAGAAGCCACATCATCTGACAGAAGATGACAAACACTCGACTGACGTTATGAAGTGAGTTTGAAGTAAAAACATGTTAATAAATGTGGTATTTTCACATGATTTCAGACAGAGCAGTATTTACTACACTGAGCCATAGTTCACTGAGAAGCTACGCAAACAGCTGTCATTATCGCAAACGATTTCTTCGATTTTCATAATCGTCCAATAATATCATCTGCGATTTTTTTCGCGTTACCTGTCAGTGAACTACGCTCTCTGTAGTAAATGCTGCTCCATCTGAAAGCAGGTAATTGAGATTTACTGCTGATTACAGAACCGGCTTTACTGACAAAATGCGCATGTAAATCACATTCGATTTAATCGTGCAGCCCTACCTCAAGCTCAAGCATACTTGGGTTATGTAGCAGGACAATGATCCCAAACACACCAGCAAATCCAACTCTGAATGGCTCAAGAAAAACAAAATTAAGGTTTTGGAGTGGCCAAGTCAAAGTCCGGACTTAAATCCAATTGAGATGCTGTGGCATGACCTTAAAAAATTCTTTCATGCTTGAAAACCCTCCAATGTGGCTGAATTAAAACAATTCTGCAAAGAAGAGTGGGCCAAAATTCCTCCACAGCGATGTGAAAGACTCATTGCCAGTTATCGCAAATGCTTGATTGCAGTTGTTGCTGCAAAGGGTCGCACAACCAGTTATTAGATTTAGGGGGCAATTACTTTTTCAAGTAGGGCCAGGCAGGTTTGGACAGCTTTTTTCCCTTAATAAATTAAATCATTATTTCAAAACTGCATTTTGTATTTACTCGCGTTATCTTTGTATAATATTAAAATTTGTTTTAATGATCTGAATCATTCAAGTGTGACAAATATGCAAAAAAAAAAAAAAAAAAAAAAAAAAAAAAAAAGGATGGGGGCAAAAACTTTTTCACAACACTGTAAAAAAATATGCGCTGCAAATTCTCATAAAACAAACAAACACAGAAACACGCTGCAAATATAATGCAAACAAATACAGAAATGCACTGCAAATACTCACAAAGCAACCAAATTCAGAAAGGCACTGCAAATCTCATAATGCAAACAAATAAAGAAACATGCTGCAAATACAGTACTTGATGCAAGCAAACACAGAAAAGTGCTGCAAATAACAAAACGCACCTCACAAACAAATAAAGAAAGATGGAACATACTGCAAATACTCACAACGTGACCAAATACAGAAAGACATTGCAAATGCTCAAAAAGCAGCCAAATACTGAAACATGCTGCAAATACTCACAACACAACCATGTACAGAAATGTGCTGCAAAAAGTCACAACACAAACAAATACAGACATGCACTGCAAATACTCACAAAGCAAACAAATTCAGAAACACAGTGCAAATACAATGCAAACAAATACAGAAAAATACAGAAACACACTGGAAATACTCACAAAGAAAATAAACACAGAAACACGCTGCAATAATAACGCAAACAAGTATGCACTGCAAATACTCACAAAGCAAAAAAATACAAAAAAAAAAAAAATACAGAAATGCACTGCAAATATTCACAACACAACTAATTACAAAAATGCAATGATGGTTTATTGTGTATGTCCACAGCACAGCAGTATGGGATGATATGTTCTAAAGTTTAATACTTTTTTTAACTTTCTTAAGTTTATTCAAATGACTAACAGTATATGAACAATAGTAATAGCCATGCTTGCCTTTCCAGGTACCACTAATAATTATTCCATCTTCTAAACCAAGCTCCAGTGTCTTTCTTTGAATATTCTCCTTCAACCCCATTGGCTTCAAACAGCTCACGGTTTCACACTCACCCTTCACCCTCTGGCAACGGCAGCCTTTGATGTCGTGACATTGCTTTTAATTTCAGCTCGCCTGACAATGCTTTGCCTTCGGAATTTCTCCAAGAAAGCACAATGCCCAAAATTCAGTAAGACTGCTGACTTTGCTCTGCATGTAAAGTTCAAGGTAGTTCAACGATGAGATCTCATTAGTATTCGTAGGTGTTCATATATAAAGTCTGGTAGTAAAACACATGCATATTCTTTATGTTTAGCTATACACTGATACGTGCAATATTAACATTTTGCCAACATCTAAAATGTAAACTATGATAGTGTTTAAAGGGATACCTCACCCAAATATTAAAGTTATCTGATTATTTACTCACCATCAATTTGTTACAAACTAATTAGACAAAATAATACATTTTGAATAGCTGTTTTGAAAGTCAGTGGGATCCAAAACATCACTAGACTTTTAGGGCCAGTTTTACTAACAACTTGCACCAGTGCAAACCGTCTTTTGGCGTTAAAATAGTACTGTCAGGTTTTACTAAAGACGCGCAGTGACAAATTAGTGCTGAAAAGGCGTGGACACAGTTATTTTTGTGCCTGATCTTATTGAATATGCATTTCTAGGAGTTTCTACGGTGGCCGAGAGAGCTCAACGCGCTGCAACTTCAGAAAACACATGCAAATAGAAAAAGCACCAGCAAATCAAGAAAACATCTTCATCAGTTTGACAGCAGGTGCTGCAAATGCTCACAACGCAAACAAATAAAGAAACACGCTGCAAATGCTCACAAGAATTTCATTTGCAACGCGTTTCTTTGTTTGGTTGTGTTGTGAGTATTTGCAGCGCATGTGTTGTCAAATTGATGAAGTTTTCTTAATTTGCAGGTGTTTTTTTTTCTATTTGCAGTGTGTTTCTTTATTTGGTTGTGTTGTGAGCATTTGCAGTGTGTGTTGTCAAATTGATGAAGTTGTTTTCTTAATTTGCAGGTGTTTTTTCTATTTGCAGCACCTTATGTTCTCTCGGCCAACGTACGTTTCCCTTTCAGATGCAAAATATATGGGAGGAGAGTATTCAAATGAATCACGCAATGCGTTTTACTAACGTTTGCGCTCGTCAATACTGGTATTTGCGTCATTATTTAACGCCCCCAAAAAGCATGTCTTAAACTATTTTGTGCTAGAAATGGATGCAATTTGTGGAGGCACTGCAGAGAACAGAGAGCGCGTCGTAGAAGGGAGAGGATTTTTACAAACGTAATAATTTATTTGGAAAGAACACATTATCCGAACATATCATTTGGCAAGCCATGCTATTTTTAATTTGCTTCAGGAAATAAAATACGACTTTGGACCCTCAACTAGGAGTCGCGCAATACCAGGTCTATCAAAACTTCTTACAACCCTTCATTTTTTGGCCTCCGGTTCTTTTCAATGTACTGTGGCTTCTTTATTTCTTTATTCTTTATTTGCGACTGCTCTCATTTACGCTGTGCTTGGTATATTGCATTGGTCAATATGTAAACGAGATGTTGCATCTGTGTTCTTTAATTAGCGCGATGTTAGCAAATCACCCGCAGAAATTTCCACGCCCATCGGAGCTGTTTTGGAATTGCGCTCTTGTGCTAATTTGCCCTGTTTAGTAAAACTGGCCCTTGATGTATGGGGGAAAAAACAATCTTCTTTTGTGTTCAACACAATAAACTAATACAGAGTAAATAATGACAGAATTTAAATTTTTGGGTTAACAATCCCTTTAAGTTTCTATTCAAACACACACACACACACACACACACACACACAGTCTGGTCAGATATCCTTGTAGGGACTCTCCATAGGCGTAATGGTTTTTATACTTTACAAACCATATTGTCTATCACCCTACACTAAACTTACACCTAAACCTACCCCTTACAGGAAACTTTCAGCATTTTTAATTTCTCCCAAAAAAAAAAAAAAAAAAAAAAAAATATATATATATATATATATATATATATATATATATATATATATATATATATATATATATATATATATATATATATATATATATAATAAAAAAAAAAAAAAAAATCTGTATGATTTATAAGCTTTTGTACACAAGGGGACCACAATTTAGGTCCCCACCGTGACAGGAGTCCCCATGAGTCTGTGTGTATTCAGGTTTAAAGACCCACCAGGATATATAAACCTGTACACACACACACACACACACACACACACACACACACACACACACACACAAAAGTTATGTTTGAATACCTACGAATGCATGTTGTGAATTATGGTGGGCTGCAAGTGCACTAAATGTACATTAAGGTAGGGCATGTGTCATATGCTAGAGCAATTTATCTAGATTTGGTAATCCAGGATTAGGGGAACCCTGAGGGTAAACGTGGGAAAGCATGCACAAATACCGACTAATGCGTCACATCAAACGCGTTCTTTGAGCATGTTCCTTAACTGCCCCGCTAATTTTATGGCTATTAAAGGCATATTAAATAATGCCGTACATAAATATAGATCATTTGACAAATTGATCTTGCCTTTTAAACATAATAAAGCATGGACTGAGATCCTTCAGTTAAAGTTAATGATGGATTTGGGGGCACTTGACCTTTAAAGGATTGATGTCACTGCGTGACTTTCCAAGGCTGCATATAATTGCTTCCACTTTAGGATCTGTCAGCTACACGGAATAATGAGCGGCTTCTCAGTGCAGCTCAGTGTTGTAGTGTCAACATCAGCATAGCACTGAGAAACATGGAAAACTACTGTTGTATTATCAGAGGCGTAGCCGTAATTGAGTTATGTAATGCAACAAGTTTCCCACGATTTTCACCTTCAGTGAACTGGCATGTTGTGAAACTTCTCCCTTAATAAAATGATGCGTCTGGACGAAATGACAGGTATAGTGGTGTCCGAAGTCCACAATAAAAACAGAGATTTCTCCATTTAAAGCTGGAAATAATAATAATAATATTCTAAATATACATTAAGATTCTGCACTATTTCTAGGTCACAACTAACAACTAAATTGGGTTCTATGAACATGTGAACTCATGTGAACTTTGCACAGACGGTCATATTTACTACTTCCATCGAAACCAAGATGCTCTTTGTAACATTATAAGATCATGCTGGATAACAATTATCAATTATGGACATATCAAAGTGATGGATATTCATGTATTCATATACATATTTCAGTTATACTATGTATCAATCTTATTTTGTAATAAAAAAAGCTAAATTCCTAATTACTGTTTGTGTGTGCGTGTATATATATATATATATATATATATATATATTAGTACTGTCAATCGATTAAAAAAGATAACTAATTAATCGCACATTTTTCTGAAATTAATCGCAATTAATCCCACCTAACATTAAAGTTTTTTAATATATTTTTATATTGCAATAATTTCACATTCAGTCTTCAAATTAATGTGCAAACAACATAAAGACAGTTTTTTTTTTTTTTTAAATATTTGTTTAATGGCATCTTTTTTATTTATTTATTTATTTATTTTTTTATGACTGAAGGCTAGTATCACTGATACCAATACTGATTTCTCTATAAAATTGAGATTATTCCCCCCAATATTTAGGAAAGGAAGTGACGTGTGGCCAAGTATGGTGACGCATACTTGGAATTTGTGCTCTGCATTTAATCCATCCAAGTACACACACACACAACAGAGAGTAGTGAACAAACACACACCCAGAGCAGTGGGCAGCCATTTATGCTTCGGCGCCCGGGGAGCAGTTGAGGGTTCGGTGCCTTGCTCAAGGGTCTCACCTCAGTCATGGTATTGAGGGTGGAGAGAGCGCTGGACATTCACTCCCACCACCTACAATCCCTGCTGGACCTAAGACTCGAACCTGTGATCTTTGGGTTACAAGTCTGACTCTCTATCCATTAAGCCACAACTGCCCCAACTGCCCCTTTACCTACTGACTATAGTCATTCAACATTACAGTATAATTGATAGATATCAATTTTAACATTTATTAGACTTTTAAAAAATAACTTCTAATTTAAGTGAACTTAAAACAATCTTCAAATAAACCTATTATAATAAATGTCATATTTACCTGTGCCCTTCAGCAGAAATATACAGAAATTGAAATTATCAAACACTAAATACTAAATTAAATATAGATGAATCCTCAAAGCTATAAAGTTATTTTTTTTTCCTCTTTTCCTCTTCTTTGTCCTTTGATTAATAGACATCACAGCAGCTGGTTATTAGGTTATTTTGGCTGTTATTTCTTTAAGAGCTGCCGTTGCTGAACGTGACGCGGATCTGACATGCATCATATTTTCTCTCAACTCTTTTTACCTTTTCTGACACACTTCAGGTCATAAAGTCTCTATCAATGAGCTGACAAGTGGAATTGGGTGTGTTAGATGAGGGAGACAGTGCTGGGCTGCTCCAACAGTTTTGAAAACCATTTCATACACGTTCTTAAATGTTACTCATATAAAATATATTACTTGTGTGCACAGTTTTAAGGCAGCTTTAATCGCCTTTTTGGTAACATCATGACTTAACTGACCACGACATTCCATGCACGTAGTTTATTTCGCGCTTAAATGGATCAAAATTAATTTAATGTTAATTAAAAAAAAAAAAAATCTATATATATAGAGAGAGAGAGAGAGATTTTTTTTTTTTAAATTAACATTAAATTAATTTTGATCCATTTATATTAAGGATTACAGAAATACATCTTCAACATGATGCTGAGAAGTAAACAGACGAGTGTTTAGAAAAGCCAACAAATCCTTGGCAAAATATTTCAGCGCTCACCAGGATTCACCTCAGGCATGTTTCCCCCTTTAGCAATTCACAAAGGCGGCAATTTGCAATGTTTTTCTGTGGGAACACATTCGTCTATTTTGACAAGCCTGTGGAACATCCCCTCCAGTGGGTGTTGAGACCAACTTTTGCACAACATATAATGAGAGCGAGGAATTTATGAACATGAGTGTTTCACCGCTAATGCAGATAATTGTCATTCATCAGCATATCCTCCACTCTGGTGAGATCTCAAGTAGTCGTTACAAAAGATTAATCTTTTAAAAGCACTTTGTGTTGATATTATCTTAAACACTTGATTTTTACATTTTCTGAAGAAGTGGTGCTTGTCATTACTGCTACAATGATATGGGATAGCTATGTGGCTGCAAGGTGTTCTGGGTGTCTTAGTGCAGTTGCTAAACTGTTCTTAGCGGTTCCTTACTGGTTCAATTAAGTCAGAAGACCTTTATGTCTATTTTGGACTCGTGGCTCAGGTTCCTCCTGACTCATTTTCACTCATTTTATTCAAGTCTGTTCATAAAAGCTCAATTTGACATATCTTGTCTGTAACCGAAAGTTTGGTTATCAAAGTTTAAAACTCATAGTAGGTTTAGTAGGTTTAACCACCACTGAAAATATTGTAATATTGAACCATATTTTTTAAATCACTAAAATATAAAAGACTAATGAAATAAAGTGAAGCAAAACAACAAATCAAACTTGTCCGATAAGAATTTCTTATTATTCCAATAAAAAATACATTCATACAGAAATATAACAATTTTGCAAAACAATTACAAATAAAATTCATATAAAGCAAAAAAACAAACAACCAAAAAAAAAACAAAAAAACAAAATTTTAGAAAAGTTTTTTTTTTTTTTTGTATTTTTCATCCTAACTTTTGTGTTTTTATTCTTTTGTACAAATAATCTTTAGACAAGAGGGATTCGTGAGAGAAAAGATAAGTGATAGAAAGTGTTGGTTGAAGCAAGCAAATGGAAAACTTGATTAAGGCTCCATTACCACTCGACTAATATTGGCCACTGTTGGAAAGACGCAATGTTCTTTGTCCACAAATCCCAGGCTGGTCTGATTTAATGGCAGCACAAGCTGCTTCAAGTTACTTTTCTCCCACTGAAACAATCCGTATTCACGTAGCTGCTCGACATGCAACAGTGTCAAACCTCCATCGCTCAAGAAACCAGAGCAATTATACTCGAATAATTCAAGCATATAACTATGTACAATAAATTTAATCAATCGTTTGGTCCCTGAAAACATAGTTTACATTTCAGATCGCAAATGAAACGCACACAGCCAGTCGAGCGGCTTTCTCCATGCGGCGTTCGACCCCACGTCCGTAAATTTCCATTGTAAATGTTGAAAAGGGGGTGATATATCTTTATCTTTCTGGATGGCTGTGCACTGTTTCCACAATACTGTCGCTGGACTAAAACAACGGCATCCAGACAGGTCAATATCGAACTGCCCGAGTCAGCAGTCTGTAGCAGGCAGGGCCTTCAGCAATTCATTACAGAGAGGCAGTACAAGGCAAGGCCTGTCTGACTGCAGCTTGTTAATTACAATAAATCTTTAGGCGTTTTTTCCTTTATTCTTGGTTACAGGGGACGGGGGGGTTGGCATTCCACAAACATTCGGCCTTGTGTTATACAACAGCCTGTTTTCGCACTTTAAGAGCTTTTTGTCTCGCGCACACCTCCACAGATAGAGATCTTGCATCTAAAGCGTATTCAAAACGTTCAGTAGACACCAAATCCGTACATTAAGTGCTTGTAGATCTAGAAATGTGAGGGCAAGTATAATAATGAAATCGCATGCTCAAGAATAATAATATATTACGTATCTACAAGGGCTTGGCTACAGTGGCCTCGGAAATAGTAAAGGTGCATGTTCAGGTGAAACAGAGCCTTAATAAAGCTTTTTCAATCACTTATACAAGACATTTTGTGACTCCCAATGGGAAAGGTCACTTGCATAAGGCACCATTAAGGCCAACAGTGCATTAACAACAGGTAAAATGGAGATAGAAAGAGAGATTTTAGTCTTCAAGATGACAAAACGAGTCTTGTATGAAATGGTTGCTGATCGATAGGATTCTTCCCTCTACCAGAAAGAAAAGAGGGAACTTAGAGTGAAGAATGATCAATGTGTTTATGTACAATATTGTAACATTTAACCCAATTGTATTTAGCTGCGCTTTATTGGAATTTATTAAAAAAAGGAAAAAAAAAGGAAAAAAAAAAAAAAGAAAAAAAAAATTAAGTACAAACCCCAATACCATGCAACACCTGTTTATGATAGTGAAGTTATAATTGTGTTACATCTCTAAGCACACAGCTTATACAACGGACTATAAATGAGCTTTTGTAGCCTGTCAAATAACAAGCTACCGAACACATTGCACATTTAGTAGCTGCACTGAACACCAAAAAAGCCACTTTCATTCAGGACCGAGTTTCCGCCCCACCTTTAGATGGGGGCAGGGGGTGAAACCCTGGCCGCTACGCCCCCCAGAATCCCGGAGCCCGGGGGCGTCTGGCAGGAGTTCTCAGTCTCACGGCTTCACTCACGGTTCTCGCATACCGCATGGAAACAAAAACGGAACTTGTTCCCCGACACCATTCAGCCCACAGCGATACACTGGTACCCCCCTCCCACCCTTCTTCGCACACGGGACATTCATCCGCTCACGTCAAACAGGCTTTCTTTCGGATTTGTTTTAAAGTACCAGTGTATAGTCCAGGAGTTGTCCCGAAACATCATGCACCATACAACACACCAATCATTCGCTCTTTTTTTTTTTTTTTTTTTTTTTTGTAACTTTTTCATTTTTTTTTTTTTAATAAATCATCCTCGGTTCTTCATACGTGATTTTGTCCCTTCCCTTTCCGTTTCAACAACCAGTCAGTCCGCCTTTATCCCGGGGCTCACGGAGGCACAGGATATGGTGCAAAATGGCATGCTTTGGCTGGAACACACTTCCCCCATTTCTTGCAGGGCCAGGTCAACCAGGAAGCTGGTCAGGACACAACATATCCCCAGCGTGAAGCTGCGGCCCGCTCAAAGGTGCCTCTTCATGTGCAAGGCCAGGTGGTCCGACCTGGAGAAACACCTGGAGGAAGAAACAGCGAGAGGAAAGGTGAAAAACAAGGTCAGGCAGGGGCCACCGAAGCCATAAAGTGTGATCAAAGGTAGAGATCTGTGCACTGCGTCAGTGATGAGGCCCCTAGTGGCCCACGAGGTGAATTTGTCAAACAGGAATAGGTGCTATGAAGGCTAATGAAAGGAAAGAGAGAATTAGCATTCTCTGTGCAGAATTAGCAGAGAACATTAATAGTTTTGTATTTATAAAGAGAAATCTGTGAAAATATGGTTGTAAACTGTTAAAATGGGTTTAAAATCATAGACATAATGCACCACACACCGTATTCCATCTTATTTTAGTAAAAGCATATTATATATTTTTGTAATTTTGTGGTGGAATGAATGAAATAATGATAATTTATTGATCTTAAAAATAAATTTGGTAATGAATAGCAAAGGTTTGTTGTTTTTAGGAAAATATTATAAAGCACACAAATAAAAATACAATTTTAATAAAATACAACAAAGTAAAAATAAAATGTTCTCAAGGTAATAATAACCTGAGCACCAGCTCCAAACCTTATCGTTAAGTCAGAATAGTAAACTTTTTTTTGCTATCTGAAAGTATTAAAAGTATTAAATCATCCAAAGTTTGCAGAACTTTATGAATGCTGAGTGTTCCGAATCTGAACTGCAGGCACAGATTCTGTGTGGGTCTGGATATGAGGAAAGACTTGATCAAATGTTTTGTTTTAAAGGAGAACTATGAAATGTTTTGCATCCAGTAACCACAGAAACAAAACGCCAAAAAGGGAAGTTGAGCAAACAATGGTGTTCAAAGCGCACAGCTCTCAGGGAGGGAAATGATTAACAGAGGAAGTGATGACAAACAGGAGAGGCACGTTTGGTCATAAAACGCAGAGAATATCAATAAAGTATTGCGACAGTGTGACTATTGCGCTTTCAAGCATTTAATACGATTAGGTAATTAAGTGATAAAATCCAAATATAATGGGGCGACTCCCATCGATGAACCGATAAAACGGAATCAATGCCGAATCCGTCGCGTTTCACTGACGCAAGCATCAAAGGATCAGGCATGCGGCGAGAGAGAGAGAGACAGACGGGCTTTGATGACTGTCACAGGGAGAGATAGCGAGACAGAACTGAGCGTACCTGTCACAGTGACTGCATTTAAATGGCTTTGCACCGGTGTGCTTCCTGAAGTGTCGGGTTAGCTCGTCGCTCCTCGCAAAGCGCCACTCGCAGCCTTCCCATGAACACCTGTACGGCTTCTCACCTGTAAACAAAAACACAAACACCTTTCAGCCGGCAGGTTTCGGCTGGGAAACATTCACAAGTCTGAAAGGAATGCGGAACAGTGTGCTCGGTAATGCTCTCAAAAATGCATCTATAAACAAGGTGCATGTTTATGCATCAGGTCACACAGTCTACGAGACCAGTCTTAACTTTAATAAGATCCCTCAAGCTCTCAAGGATTGCGGGAATGCACGGTATGCCAAAAGTCTGTCTCTATGCTGTGTACGCATAAACAGCACACCAAACAATGCACGTCACACAGAGCTTGTTTTGAATGCCGGGGCCCTTTAAAAAAGGGGCCACCCAGATCCCCATTCAAAAGCCTAGATCTTTCCCATGACGAAACCAAAACTGTTTTGGTAGAGCAGGTTGTTTTCACCCTGGATGGCTTTCGTTCCCTTCCCCCCATCCGATCCCCCCCTCCTTCCTGGCCACGGCCGCATTCCAAACAGATTAGGTCACCGTTTAGACGTGCAGTCATGCGAGGCAAATATTCACAGAGTGACATTAGCCTTGCAGCTGAGGACAGCCTGTGTGAACTCAACTCCATTACACAACTTCGCAGGAGACGTGAAACGCGCGAGATTCTGCTTTCTGTTTGATAGAGACAACGTGGAGAAACGTCACAGCGAACAGCGAAGGCTCTTACCTGTGTGAGTCCGCTGATGTGCTTTTAAGTGAGAACTCTTTGTGTAAACCTTCCGGCAGCCGTTGAAGTGACACCTGTGCACTCTCCTCCTGCCGTCCGGAGAGGCGTCCCCTCCTGCGGAAGCCTTATCCGAGGCCTTCCCCAGTCCGTTTTGCCGGATCTTCACCGGCACGTGCAAGTCAGTCTGCGTGGAGCCCCACACCTGCGGGATGCCGGGCTCCTGGGGCGTCTCTGGCGAGGACGGAGGCGTGCTGATGATAGAGGAACTCAAGTGATGCGCTGACTCCGTCAGAACCGAGCCCAGCGGGTTGGAGGTAAAGATGTGAGTGGGCGAGAGCTCCTCCGAACTGTCAGACGCCTCGCTGCTGGCATCCGAATTCATGCTGTTGGTTTCTAATATTTGGCAGTCCTGATTGTCCTCCTCCTTGACGCTGGGAAGGTTGGCGTTCCCATCTCCCTTATCTCCACAAGCCAAGATGAGCTTGCTCCAAAGATCCTCCTGACCCTCAAACTTGAGGTCAGACGCAGAGACGTACGGCTCGCTCTGTAAATATCTCTCCAGCTCCAAACAAGTCTGATTCAAAACAGAAAACACAATGTTAGAATGCGCATGACCGATTCAATGAGTTTCCTCTAACTTTCACACATGACTGCCAAGGGTTAGTTTAGGTTAACCACACTCTGCACTCTCACACATTTTCTGCTGAAATATTTAAATCTATGTCATGTTGAAACATTACTGAGTATGTGAGAGCAATAAAATCAGTATTTTAGGTATAAATATGGCTTTGAGAGCTGTGTATTGTCTTTCTGGAACAGTTATCCCCTAGTGAGTCATGCAGACATTTCAGAGTCCTTTTAAGGAAGCCACAGAACTTCCTCGGTCGAGTTTCCTCATTCAAACAGCCTGATGTCCCCTCAGCGTACATCTGGACGCATTTTAAACCGATTTGAATGCGTATTAAGTGTGAACGTACTACATTTGAGCGCAGAGGTGGTTAGGTAAACACTTCAAACTGTGTTTTTCCGCTCAATGTGAGCATATAGTTGTGCGGTTTAGCTTTGCACACTCTCGATAACCACGATGATGTTTACCGCGCAGAATATGGCCTGAATAATCTCAAGTTACTGATTCTACAGACTTTCCATCAGGTAAAATGTTTGTTCCTGAAAGCGATAGTTCAGACTTCTGTCATTTATTCAACATTATTCCAGTTCCATAGAATGTTAAGCAGACTGACAGTGTAAGTCACCATTCACTTGCGTTGTAAGGAAAAAAAGCAATGTAAGTGAATGGTGACTGAGGCTGTCAGTCGCTAACATCCTGCCTAACATCTTTTTTTGTTTTGTTTTCCACGAAATAAACGGGTTTGAAACAGCGACATGGTGAGGAAATGATGATAGATTTTCAGTTTGGCTGAAATATCACTTTAACAGCCTATGCTGGGAAAAGTTAAGCAACTAGATACAAACACATGTTTAAATGCCAAGAGATACATTGATATGGCACCATGCCAGCATGCCAAAAAGCCTGAGGGAAACTACCTGGATCAGTTTCAACACAAACATTCATACTATCGTGCCAAGTATAGGACTGCAACAGTTCAATCACAAGAATATCAGTATCAAGCAGCAGAACCTGCTATGACAGTTAATAAGCACCTCCTATAAACCCCGTTATGTGACAGAACATGTGCTGCAGACTGTCAAATCAACCAGTCTATGCTTGAGTAGGAAAACCACAAGAAGCACAATTCTTTTCCTCACTATATTGTGCTTTTTTACGGTTTGCAACGCAATACAGATCTGACTAGCCAGTCGCGACTCTTCAAAAACTAAAAAACACTCTGTATGCCAAAACAAGTTTGTTTAATAATGTAGACATACAGCTACATTCTATATAAGCAGACTGACAGCGTTTACCGCGCGACCATGTAACCGATTCAAATGTGTCATTTAGAATGTTACATTGTTTCATTCAGCGCAGCGCTTGGCGGATAGTAAATAACTCTCTGTTTCCAGATTAAAGACAGCGAAGTCGAACCACAAGCTCTCCGTTCGCCAATCACAGCGGAAGTTTTCTCCATTTCACTTTAAAAATTGTTACCTGTTGCCAGTATTCTTCAAGCGATGGCAATGCAGAGAAATAGCCAGTGTCATGAACGATCTGAAGTTCCTGAAATATGCTGCACATTGGTAGAACATCCATTGCAATCCCAAGTATCGGGCAATAAAAGACAGAAAAAAATATATATATGTATCTTGATGAATCAAAGATAAAGTGTGACAAAGCAAGCGTCCTCTTCGTGCAACAGCAACGCAGTGCAGCCGTCGCTTTGCTCAGAGTCCGCTAGTCCGCCTGTTGAGATCACTCTATATTTGCAAACACTGAACTCACGCAAAGCGCTGCGCTCTGTCAACTTCCCCTATTCAAACCTTGTAGCCTGCCTACTCCCTCGTGATAGCGTGACGTTCCCTCACAGCGCGTCCAATCAGATGCGAACAGGTTGCGCGGGCGCAAATGATATCACTTTAAGCCAATCGCAGCGGCGTGCGGAAATAAGTCCTGCCTCCTGGCGCTGTGATTGGTGTATTCAACTGAAAGGACCTGCGCGCTGATTGGACGATATTTTTAGAAGCGTATATAAAGGCCCTGAGCTCAAACCACTCATTTCTGTTTCTTGACGACGGAGTGTCACACGCGCCTCGGTTTGGCCAGTGCGAGCGCTGTGTGCAGTCGGTTGCTTCTCCTGAAGAACTTTAGCGTGTTGAAATACGTTCGTTTCCATTTTACTTGCTTTTAGCTCCCTTGAGGAACTCCTACAAACAAAAGCAAGGCTTTGGAGAAGTTCCAAGCATTTTTCAAATACCACAAATAAAATGTTCCTAATACTTGACAGATATCAGTGAAGCGAGTGTCTCATACAGCTTTTAAAAAACACACACACACAAAAAAAAACAATTATATATATATATATATATATATATATATATATATATATATATATATATATATATATATATATATATATTTTTTTTTTTTTTTTTTTTTTTAATTGCATATCACATTATGGTCCTCTTCTGAGTGTGCCAGCCAAGCAGCTGCCTTTGAAATGATTAGGGATCCTAACAGATAGCTTTCTCCAGACATTAGAGACTTCACTTTAAGATTACATTTACTTGCACTCCATTTGTAGTAAGAGGATACATTCAAAGTCTTCAAAAATCAAAGAAACAAACTTTTTCTCATAGAAATCACTGTAGCTGCAGATAAAAGAGTAAAATTTGGCCAGAGCAACATTGTGCATGACTCAGACGTGAAGGACATGGTCACTCTGGTAAATCAACACAGCCTGGTGAGCACAGCACTGCCCAGTTGACTTGTGTCCACTCTTTAAATAGCCACTTGTTTGGGGTCTGTCTGGACTAAGCAAGAGGTGTACAATGAATCTAATCTGTCTGTTTGGTTACTCGAGCTGAATTTCTGATTTAGTAGGCCAAATCTGGCAATGGGTTCAAGTTTAAATATACTTAACTGAGATAAACAGTGCTCAAAAGCACTGTTTATTAACGTACAGGATACATTGAATCAAAACTTGAGGGCTACATTCTTAATGCAATAATAGTGTATTTCAAACTGCACGGTAAAAAAAATAAAAAAAATAAATAAAATAAAAACACTGTGAAAAACATTTCACAGTGCAGTATGCTACATTTTTGTCACATGAACTCATTACCCAATTTTATGCAAAATCCATGCCATTACATTCAAATAATGAGTCAAGAGGGAGATAAATTGTGACTGATATGTTTTCTGGTTCATTCATAAATGGAAATGAACGGTGAAGTGGAGCCTATTGCATTGTGGGATGCAATATTCTGTGCAGTGTGCTCAAAAATGCACATTTTGTGAAATACAGTAGGTAATTATGGTATTTTAAGTATACAGCTTGCATACTGTACACTGAATACTCCTGAAGCAATAAGAGTGTTATAGTATGTGACATTTGTGGGGATTCATTCATTTTACCTGAGTTTGAATAAAGTCACTTTTTACAGAGTGAATCATTGGATTTAAGATATGGATGTGTAGTTCAGTGTAAAACAAATCAAAAAGAATAACTATCATCCACAGATTACACTCTAGTATTCTTCATTTAGTGAGATGTTACATTTTTCTTGCTCAAAATGAACTGTGAATAGACAAATATACATATATATGGGTATAGTCCATGTTCAATGGATGGATAATTGTTTCAGATGACCGATTTGATTATTAAACAACTGATTTAGCCTGTACTGAGTCTATCGTTTGTCTTTTTTAACACTAGCGATTCACGAAGTAATCACTTAATCTTCTGGAATGGCTCTGGAATTGAGAGATACCGTTTTTATCGCTTGCATAAGACATGCAGGTTAAGTTAATTCACACGCCGATCCGGCCTCCCGTCCTCTGAATTCAGTAGAGATGTTACAAACAACATTTCCAGAACAGAGTGCCATTGTCCAGAGCCACAGTATAGTCTGGTGCTAACCTCTGGAAAACTGAGTCCCCATTGTAGCTCTCAGCTGGGGCCATATTTGTAACTCGTAGCATCTGATTCAGTCATATGGTGGTGTCTTTGGAGCTGCAGTGCCTGGCCATGATAGTCATTCGAAGGAATTTTTGAGCTGCTTGTCATAGGGGAAGTGGTGCAACTGTTAATCATTGACAAAGGTCAGACATTCCGGACAATGGCTTTGTCCAGCCTGCTTTTGAATTGAAAGAGTGCCATTGAGGACAGTCTGTCACTCTGGACCTCAGCGTCTGTCCTTTTAAACCCATTGAAATTGAACTACAACAATGAGTTGCAGTTTAACTGTGCGTCTTAATGCCACGCTTTACACCGCCTCGCGTTAAGCTGATCTGAGTGTTCGGGCTGTTATAACTGAGCGAGAGTCATGTGACCCGGTACCCAATGCGGATTGAAAGAGAACGCGTGGCTATCGACTAACGAACCAAATGACAACACGGCGGCAATGTTGTGCGACAACAAAGCAATCCACAATGGAAAGTTGCCACTCGATGCTCTTTTCATCCTCATTCATATCGCCCGAGCGCATTATCCAGCGGGATGTTTCATTAAGGAAGTGTCCAGAAAATACTCTGCGGTGGGCCCTGGCAGCCTTTATCTCTTTTAGCAAGGTTCTAAACTCTATCATCATTATGCAACCCTCCCCGCACAGTAGCCACAGGAAAGAGCAATTACACAGAGGGTCCATTTTAATACATCAATGTCACTACAATCAGTAAGTTGTTGCAGGTTGTTCTTTTTCCCTTCTAAACGATGCACCGTATAGAGGGCCATTTATCCCACGAGTACCCATCCCTTGATGCGTGCAAAAACAATTATTGGCCGTTCTTTTTAGGAAAAGTTGATCCTGTGAGCAGCGTGTACTCTTGGGTCAGCGGACAGAGAATAGCCGGAAACTAGTCACTATGCAAACAGACTGAGACACTAATTAGCCTTAATACAGCGCAGACATGGAACAGGCCAAGCATTTCCAATTGGATTTGCTGAAGCGAGGAAACGCACACCAATAGCTGTGTTTTCTTAAAACTGGACGTGTGCCAAACCTCTTTGTTCTTCCCCCGAGTCTCCAAAGTGACAGCAATACCATCAATGCCTGTTTTGTTTGTGGTTACAAACAAAAGACATTGCGTGTCTGTGTTTGTTCTCACCTTGTGTAATGTGGCTATGCGAAAGTACACTTATATGAAATTCATTTGGTGTTCATGTTCCTCAATGAGTTATTTAACACATTCTGTATAGCAATTACCAATTTGAGTGTCCAATAACTTGGCAAACTTGCGAAAAAGCCAATTGTAATTCAGCAAATCATCCCTAAACAATTTATTTTACCAGGTGCATGTAATTGAGATGCATTGCTTTTCATAAGGACATTGCGTGATTGCTGAGGCATTAATAAAATGAGAATAAATTGATTGATTGAGAATCAATGCAGTGACAACAATCTTTGCCGGTAAAAGAGCAGGAGAGAGAGACAAAAGGAGAAATCAATATTCTTTCTAATGCACCATGTCATAAATCAGAATCATCTTACTGTATGCGGTACCTGGCGACGCAAAAGTGATCATTGGCTTCATTAGTCTTTACACATGGTCTGTCTTTGTTTGCTCAGTCTTGCGGATGCTTCATTGAAATTCAGCCAAGGGTGGCATTAAACGATTGGTGTGTGTCTCTCTCATCAGCTCTGTGTGTATTGACGGGCAGAGAAGTCGGGCACTGTGCAACTGGCACTTGACCTTGCAGAGGGCACTGAAGCCTTCTTTTATTAAAAAAAAAAAAAAAATATATATATATATATATATATATATATATATATATATATATATATATATATATATATATATATATATATATATATAGTTATGATTTTAATTACCTTTTTTTTTTAGACCACATGATTTCTAAAGACCAATGCTGAATTGCAATCACACATACTTCTTGAGTCATGATCCATGAGTATTTTAATAGTATTTCTGATTTAATCCTAATTAATATGCTGCTAGAGTTGGATTAACAAATTGTTTTCGGTATCCCTTTTACAAATGTTTACAGAAATCTCCACATTTTTTAGTTTAATCATGACACTCATTTTTTTCTCTTGTCCAGATCTATTAATGTATTTAAAAAGTACATTTTAATGCATACTATTTTAATATGATTTCGATATATTATTGTTATTTATTAATTTTATCCACAATATCAAAGTCAATGTGAAAATCAACGTGAAAGCTGTGTAAAATGATATTATTATTATTATTATTATTATTTATTTATTTTCATTTATTAATTTATTTATTACCTTTTTATGACAAGGCAAGGTTAGTTTGGGTTGACAAATGTCATGTAGTGCAAATGTTCCAAAATGTTCAGATTATTAATTTAAAAAAAACAAAAAAAAAAAACTTTTTTTCCAGGTAAAAATAATTGGGTTAAAATCTTTGAAAATACTTGCAGTGCATTAATAATTTTACACTGGAATTTTTATTTACAAGTACATACTGTCCTCATAAATAGAGAACTAAATTTAGTGTTGCACCTTTTCCCTTTAAACCCCTTTAACAGGAAACAATCCGGTAGTTCTCAGATTCGCTTTCTGTTATTTCTGATATCAGACACTTACCGCACAAATGTTTGGCATTGCACCATAAAATAAGGAAATAACTAGCATCTAAAAATAGGGTATCTAAAAACCGCATCAAATGTGCCCAAGCGGTATATTGATGGGGGTGGCATTCACGTAATTTAAACTCTGGAGGAAGACCTTAAATGTGCTGGAAAATTTAAAGGGGTCATATGATGCGATTTCAAGTTTTCCTTTCTCTTTGGAGTGTTACAAGCTGTTTGTGCATAGATACGATCCCTAAAGTTGCAAAGACTAAAGTCTCAAAACCAAAGAGATATTCTTTATAGAAGTCAAGACTCTGCCACGCCCCCATAAAACGGCTCATTCAAACACGCCCCCACATGTCTACGTCACGGTGTGGGGAGATTTGCAAAACACCGCCCAAACGTACACGCAATGAAAGAAGGCGTAACTTTTATTCTCACTGTAGTATTGTTGCTGCCGCTGCCATGTTCTGGAGACGCTGTGTTTCGTTGTGAAAGAGAAAGTACTTTGTTTGGGCTTCCAAAAGAGGACACAACTAGAAATCAGTGGTTAAGTTATATTTACAACACTGTTTCAGAACAGTTCAACCCAAATATTCGAGTGTGTGCAGCACATTTTACGGAGGACTATTTCCTGATCCCGGGAGAGAGTAGCCTACAATGTGAACACTATGAATGTCTGTGAACACTATAAAGTGGGACAATTCCAACGTCGCAAGGACAGTCTGGTGCTTCTGACTCACAGCCTGTAAGTATGTTTCAGTATTTAAAGAATTTGCTACTGACTATTCAAGCGCGAGTTTTGAGCAGTGTAGAATAGCGCTTGTTTGGCATTTCTACGATCACAAATGCAGACATGGTGTTATGTTTACGTGGCGTGGCGTGGCGCGGCGCAACGCGTAAAAAGACCGTAAAAAAAAGAAGTCATTATAATCCATTAAAGTCATTCATCATGTCCTCACTGAATGCAACAAATGCCTCGTTTATAGCGGGTTTTATTCTCATCGCGCGGGGACCATAGACTGTAAAAAGGCCAGGACACGGCATCACAATACAGTAAGGGGCATACGGTAACATTTCCGTCACACGCTTGAGGTATTCAGCCAATCACAATGCACTGGATAGCTGGCCAATCAGAGCACGCCTCGCTTCTCAGAACGATGAGCTTTGTAAAAATCGGTGCATTTCAGAAAGGCGGGGCATAGAGGAGCAACAATAATCTACAGTATGTGGAAAATAATGTGTTTTTTGAACCTCGAACCGCGTAAAAACATTGCATTACACCAAATACACAAAATAATGTTCTTTTTAGCAACATCATATGACCCCTTTAAAGGCCAGCTGAATGGTCATTGTTTCGCAGTGTGAAGCATTCTGTGGTCGAGGGTTGTTTTCCCCTGTGATTTGTTATGCTAAAGGCCGCTACCATTATTCCACGACAAGGAATGTTAAGTATTTTATGTTTTTTTCACTGGAACTCTGTGGGAAAATTGCCTCTCTCCTTTTTTTCATAAGGGAGTTGGGCGTTTATCTGGTACAAAGTGTAAACAGAAGCCCAACCCTCTGATTACAGGCTTGGGTGAATGAATACATGATGCTTTTAGAGAGTTGAACATGTAGACCCTCTATCAGGTTACCTTGACTATTAATGACATGGATAGACCCTGTTATTCAGTCCTGAACTTTTCACAAGCTCAATGTGAAACTGGGAGGCGAAAACATGTTTCTCCCACACCCGGTTTTCAATTGTGCTAAGCCAGTGATCTGTAGTGTTTGTGCTACGGACGAAAATGATTCCTTAAATTATGCACCATTTTCTAAGTCATCATGCTTACATTTTCACCTGGTGTACTATAAGATGAACATTAAAATCCCATAACCGTGCATTGTAGGAGCCATATCTACAGACCAGAACATTATGGAGACTTTGGGATGAGCTTTTTTATCAGGCAACCAACCAGAAAACCCTACCGACTGCATCTAGAACACCTTATCAACTGCATATGAGGCCATGGTGTCATAGCATCAAATTTCGTACAGGCAAAGGTCAGTTTCACCCAGAACATATATTTTTTATTCTACTTCACTCTTTTCCATTGTTTTTCTTTGTAAACACATGCGAGACAGATATTTTTGACTGTTGCGTGTGCATCTTGCATCTTTTGCAGTGTCACCCGCATGACACAGTGTTCTAAAAATGCGGCACTTAAGTTAAAAAAAAGTTAAACTTCTAAAAAATACATCTCGAGACACTGCATTTTTTCCAATCCGATCTCACAAGAAAACGTAACTATTTTATGAGGAATTTCGCATGAATTCGTACGATTTGAATGGTACGAAAATGTACAGTTTTTTAGATCGTACGGAATCATACTAATGAGACTATACAATTTTTTTTCGAAATAGCCACCAAATCGCCAAAGCATATAATAGTTATGAACTGCCAATACAAATTTTTTTTTTCCACATTCCACTGTTCACATCTTGTATTATTTACTATAAAAAAATGCACTGAAACTCAGAGATACCCAAAACTCAGAGAAAATACCACTCATATTTTCTTCAGAAAATGTAAAATTCTACATTGTTTTTCTTGTTCCATGTGGAGAGTGGCAATTGAGAGACATTTGCAAAGCATCCATGGCTTGACTCACTACATGACTTTAACTGTGTTCAAGCTGTGTATTTTGTGCACATTAACAGTGGGTCACCCTACTGTTTTACTGACTGGGGCAAATACAAGAAAATCTCTTTTGTCCTCCGCTAAAATCTGATACTGAGCCAAGCCTCACAAGGTGGAGTGTCCATCAGCTGCCCTCCCCCGTCACCTCTTCCAGTCTGTCCAGCCCATCGGGGACGCTGATCTCTGGCAGTCAGGTCAGTGTCCAGGAGGTCCACGTTCCTCTCTCTGCAACACAATGTGTCTCCCCATCTTATCTCTTATCTCAGCTCCACATCTAATGTATATCACTGAGTTTCAGTGTAACAGACCCCACACATGCTTGTTGGTAAAAGAAAGAACAGAGAAACGATTGAGAAAGCAGCTATCCTTTTCTTGAATAATATGCAATATGTAGCAGGGATAAATTTAATTTAATTTAATTTAATTATTATTATTTTTTTATTTTATTATTTTTTTTTATTATTAGGTCAGTAGTTCTCTTTTATAATGTCCTGCCAAAATTGTCACTGGCCCCACTTCAATCAAGAAATGAATGAATGAATGAATGAATTAATATCATTTTGAAATATTTTATGTGTGAATTTTTTTTATTCTTTCATAATACATTTTGTAAATATTAATTAAAAATAAAATAAGTATTATTAATAATTGTATTATGAAAGGATTAAAATATTTCATTCTGACAAAAAAGTTTATTTATTAATTTTATGTATATAATTAAAAGTATTTACATTTTATTAATAATTATCAAATGTAAATAGCACATTAGAATGATTTCTGAAGAATCACATGACACTGATTGGTAATTACCGATGAAAATTCAGCTTTGCCACAGCAGGACTAAATTGCATTTTAAAATATATCAAAAAAAATAAATCATTTATTTAAATTGCAATAATAATATTTCACACTATTATTACTGTATTATTTACATTTACTTTATTGTTATTGAGTTATTGAAATAAGATGTGAGTTGTGGATGCGACTTGAAAACATTGGAGGTCATTATTTTACTATACTTTCTTGTGGTGGAAGTGGCGTAGAAATTAAACATTTCACCTTTAAATTGGATAATTTAATTCTCTTCTGAAACTATGGATCTGTGAATAATATACCATATTATTGCACACATGCTCATTATAATGTAGTTCAGGATGTGTGCACAAAATCCCACAACCCGTGACGAAACATATCAGAGAGAAAAGTCTAAATAGACTCATAATCTACAATCACACTCTTTTGCCTCATTAGTAGGCCACTTTTTCTTAGCACATTATCACATTTTGTAAATGCATTGCAATAACACACATTCATCTTATCTGTTCAATGTACTGCTCATGTGCATTCAGACAGTTTTGGATGGGTGAAACAGGCAAATTAATAATTCTGTCACCATGGCAACGTGGCTTCCGAATCCACGGAGTGAGGCAGAATTAGGAATAATGACAGGAAACAGAATGAAAATGAGATTTTGGAGCGAGTTGGATTTGTATTAACATGGCCAGTAATTTAACCAATCATGATAAGACATTCAAAAGGGATTTTGAGGCCCTTTGTCATGGTAACAATAGCAACAGTGAGTACACATAGAGCGGTTGAAGTAGTGAATACTAAGTGGCTAACTCCACGTCTGTACTCTCATGGGACTTTCTAATCAAGCAAAGTTTCTTTTTTGTTACTTTCAGTATAACTAGCACAGCTTGTCTCGCCCTGTTAGGACAGTATGACATATTGAACGATGCTTTCCTTTTAAAACTATGAGAATGACGTTCAGGCTGCTTCTTGTTTTAGGCTGGATCTGATAATATCCACAGGGATTTTACAGGAATAAAAAAATATCAATTACAATGAATGAGACAGAATGTTAAAAACTTCAAAAAGAGCACAAAAGCACAATAAATGAATAATAAATATACTACACCTGTATTACACTGCATATCTTCTCAAGTCACCAAATCTGAACCTTAAATTAAGAACTCAAAAACCAGATCAGTCTGATTCAATAATAAATCATTCAGATTGGTTTTCTGAACAGAATCAACACTTATTGATTCTCGTATCTGCGCAACTAAAAAGTGTTTACTATGTAAGTGTGGTAAAAATGTGGCACATTTGATTTCACCCAACCATATGAAGCCGCTGACATTAGGTCTGTGGTTGTCACGTATGTCATGATTGAAGGTTACCTCAGATTGTAAGCGTGCGTTGACTCTGTGTTTAGTTTATTTTTTGTTGGTACATTCAAAAACACACACACATGATATCATCCTCTTATGGACTTTAGACTATGATATCATATGTTTGAGCAGTGTGTCATCTACAGTTTTCTGCACTGCTCCCGTCTTCCCATCACACTGGTTATGTCATTTTCCCATGACTAAGGCATTCTCTGACCGGATTGTTTTACCTTGGCCGGGTCAGCACACTCAGAGACGGATCAGAGTTGTTTTGCAAACACCTGTGCATGATCTTATTGGCTGGGGATTCAGGTGTGACTGTTGATTCACCAGAGACTGCGTGAGTTGGTGTCCATTTATTATAAACATGTTTAACAATGCACTTTATAGAGGGTTGGCAAAGACATAGCTAGTAAAATAGTATATGGCTTTAGTATAAACCGTGCGGCTATTGCTGCAAGAGTGTGTAAAACTGCAAAAGTAGACTGTATATCATAATTCATTTCTCTAAAATCCCTTGAACAAGCCAAATGAGGCATTTCATTGTGGTCCCATAATTGTCTTCGCCATTTTAACCCAATAAAACGGAATTATTTAAAAGTATTTTGCCTCACAAAGTAAAGCACCATTTGTACAAGTACTGTAAAAGTGCTTGTTGGGTTAAAAGTTTGGTAAGACCGGTTAAAATCTCACTATTCCCAATTGAAATGCGAGTAGCATTAGATCCCCTCTCTTTCTATATTTCTCTGTGTAAACACCTGAGAATGACTAACCCATATCTCATGACCGGCCTGCAGTGCTGCGAGCCCTGTGTCCTGCATTCTCCAGGAAATGAGGCATGATGTGTGCCATCACCCAGACACAACCCCTCAGGAACCAGGAGCATAGATATAAAACAGACTGTTAGCTTAGCACACAGCATAGCTGGGTCACAAGGAAAGGGTCAGCTTTCATATGATCTTAAGTGAAATTGACTTCATGTTGAGGATGCATCTCTTTGTTATTCCCTCTAGTTTAGTTGAACTGTTAGTTTGTTTACATTTAAATATAATATGCAAACATTGTTTGCAGTAATGCTTAATAAATATGAGAGTGTGCTCATATGAGGTTGCTAGGGTGTGTGTGTTCTGAGTGGCTGCATAGCATCTCCAAAGTATCTGATTTTCTGGTGCCTAGAAATGAGAATTATTGCAGTTATTAGCTATTAGCCACAAGACCAAAATCATAAGTAAGATCACATGTCGGTAGCACAAGCGGTTGATGGCGAGTAACCTGCCAAAGATATGGAAAACTCCTAACGGCAACAAAAGCCTAATGGGCAGTGCGCCAACATATAATGTCCTTGTGTTGCGGGCGTCCCGAGTTCGAATCCCGGCTTGAGGACCTTTCCTGTTCCCACCCCCTCTCTCTATCCTGCTTCGCTTCCTGTCTACTCTACTCTATCCTATCTTAATAAATGTAAAATGCCAAAAAAAAAAAAAAAATCTTTAAAAAAAAAAAAGATATGGAAAACTCTAAGTATGAGTATTGCCATAGCCAGTACCACTAATTATAGCAGTTTGCAAACAGAGGTATTTAACCCTGTTCCTGGGAACCCATCATCCTGCAGAGTTTAGCTACAATCCTAATCAAACACGCCTAAACCAGCAAATCAAGGTCTTCAGGATCACCTGAAAATTTACAGAAAGGTGTGCTGAAGCAAAGTGGAAATAAACTTTCCAGGATAGTGGGTCCCCAGGAACAGGGTTGAAGACCTAGGTGCCAAAACATGGCATTCCAAATACATTCAGTACTGGGAAATATTGGACAGAACACATTCTGGGTTGTTTTCAACCAACAGTTGGGTTAAATGTTTAACCCAACCTTCTGGGCAGTAACCCAACCGCTGGGTCTAAACAACCCAATCGCTGGGTTCATCCATATTTTTAAGGGAAAAATGATTTCTATTTTGATGCTACAGCGGTACACATCATAGGGGTCACACGTAAGTTTACGATAAAGAAAATCTTGACGGCACATTGACCGATATTGAGCGTAAAACCTATTTTCATTCTGGAGACACTTTACCAGTCCTCATCGTTCATGGTACTGACAGCTTACTGTGACAGAGCTCTAGCCATGATGAGTGGCAGACAGGAGACTGCTGGAGACTATCGCCTATGCCCCAGAGAGCTGCCAGACACGGCTTCCTATCAAGCAGGCCGGAAGGAAGCTGAGTGTGTCAACACAGCGCCGCACACCTCACTCATCCAAGCGCTAATGGATGAAGACGCCGCAGCTGTCCTCAGAGAGGGAAAAAGAGGAAAACACATAGTGAACATTAAACTCCATTTCCCAGCAGGCCTAGTTTTTTCTGCTCCAAAACAACAAGTATGACAACAACACAAATCATTACTGACAGACAGATACCCAGGTGAGTTCTAATAGGAATCAACCACTTGTTGTTAACCTCTACAGTCACCTGAAATGACTTTGGGGTGCAGACAACATCTGAAGGATTTTAGGCTAGTGTTCCGGCTGAAGAGACGTCATGGTTTCCTCAAAGTAGGTAAGTGATTCTGAGGTGATTCCAGTTAGAGCTTGTGCAACTTTCAGTAGTTAACTGATAAGCATTACAGATGCTGACAATTTTCGCCCTTCTCTCACTTTCCAGATGATGCCATTGCCGTACGATGCTAGCAATACTTTTAAACATCAGACAGACTACAGAAATGGCAGGATGAAGAATCCAATAATCAAGTGTCAGGGTGATCAGTAAATCAAGCTTTACCCAAAAGAACCAGCATGGAATTTTCTGACAAAGACTTGACAGCTTTGGATTGGCTTCCCTTGTGTGACTTAATTAGCAGCACAGGCCAAGCTCAATGAAGCAGCTCTCTGGGACTTTCTGAGTGGAGGTGTGAAAATCTGGGTCAGTGGGGCTGGGAGAATGTTGAGGTTTTCGTGCCAGGGGTCTGAGCTTCCTCTCGCACTATCAACCACTGACAGACTCCACGATAAGACAGGGACAAACCTTGGCCCTGGTTACTGCAGCTGGCTGGCTCAGTTAGCATTCCCATCAATTCCCTCTAATCCTGGTATTTAACTCTGCCCCTGCCCTACCAAACCAGAGACCAGCCACATTCCTCTGCTGGCACACCAGGGCACTATATTTGAACAGCGAGCAACTCCCACAATGGCCTAGCAACAATTTGTACACTTGCATCGGCACGACCAAAGTCCCATCCTACTGGTGAGGCTATGCAAAGGAATGGTGCTAATTACATGCCGTCACTTGTTCTTTTTCGGGCCACCTCTTGTTCATTCTGTCACTTCACCATTCACAGTTTATCTTTACCCTTTTAGTTTTCCACGTAAGCTGGGGTTCGCTCACAGTAACTGCCCCATGCTTCAATTATGCTGCAGCCTTCCCTCAGAAAACCTCATTATGTGTACCACAGGTTAAAACCTGAAAGAGATCCATCACCTGCTGATCCCATACATTTCGACAGCAAGGGCCATTTCTGACAAGGCAGTTATTAGCGACACAGTCGACACAAGGTAATTAACCACAATACAGCGTCACAACATTTGTTCCGAATGGTTCCCCATCACCGGAGAAGCCATTTTTTCTCATTCCCAAGGTCACATGGATGAGATGGCCCACCGTGCCAATGGAACCTGACAACAGGGTGCTGCAATTACCACTGTCCTTGATATTTAATGGGGAATGAGTGCAGTAACCTTTAGTGTTTGCTTGTGAGACCCCCCTTCTCACCCACTTCCCCCTCCTCTGACTCTCTCTCTCTCTCTTCCCTGGGGCAGTCAGAAAACTGAAGGATCACTTTGGAAAGACATGTGAAGTGTGTTTGCGTGCCAGGCGGTGCCGTGGGAGCAAGGAAGTGTGTATGCACACACACATACACTCGCAGAGGCTGCCAAATGGATGCATGTCAATGCTGTTTGGGTTGACAAGGGACTTAGGGTAGAAAGAAGTGCAAAAGTAAAAATAGTCACTCTCCTCTGCTAACTCTGCACTAGTGATACAAAAAATTTGACAATTTTTTATTTTTTTTATCAAATTGTGAAAAGCCTTTAGCTTGAATGGTAAGGTCAGTATACATCACAGTGTACTGGAGACTTGAATTGTACTTGAGACAAAGTGTCATAGTGTTACCATGGTCTTGTGAACACTACTACTGGTACTATGAAGATATTCTTTCAAGTACCTTACCTTTTAAATACAGGGGCATATTTTAAACCCTATCAGATCATGAATGTTAATTACTGTAGGTGATGTAACATGATGTAACCGCAGTAGACCTAACTGTTTTGCTGAGTGGCAGGTAAGTGGGCGCTAGCTATAACAGAATTACTATTTACCAATTGCCCACTTGTTCAGTCCACTCCTGGTACAACCGGTTAGCAGGGTCTTCTGCTTGGATTTGTCATTTTATGTGATTGGATGCTATTTAAAATCTAATGCTTCTCTTAAAATATAATGAGGAGTTATAATGTAACATTACATACAGAGTACCATTAGTACTGCAGTTTTTGTATGGGTAGTTACCTGATTTTGTTTCTTCATAAATCATTAATGCTGACTATGACATTGTGTTTCTGTCAGCTAATACATTTAAATTCATGTAGTTAATTATACAATTTGGGCATGATCTGACAAGCACATATGCATACAATATAATGCACTTTGTGTTTTTGACGCTGATTATAACACAGCTAACAGCTAATTAACGCTCATGAACCCAATCAGAAGCGACTGTGTTGCACACTGCCAGTGTTTAGGAAATGTAATGACAATGACAAATGACAATTCACTCAGTCCCTAGGTGAAGGAGAAAAACTCCACACCATCTTCAATCTACATACCTTCAGAGTTAATACTGACAGACAGATGCATGGAAAATCTTGTCTGTCATCACTGCTCTCAGTCAAAGGGACACCATGTGCATTATGAGTATTATAGAAAATGTTCTCCATGCTAAATTCTAAGCTGGAACCGAGCCACAGTATGCAGCATGTTTGACAACTTTAAAGATCCATCCCTCATTTGTGTACCTCTTAAGAGTGATCTGCAAAAGACAGGTAAGAAAAACTCCCTCGACATCCTGCAGAAATGAGAAGTGCCTTATGTAACAATGGCTTACGTTCTCTCATCACCATATGCTGTCAGTGTTTACTTTAGCACCTTTTCTCTGAATCCACAGGCATGAACACATGAAGATAGAGAATGATGATCAATGTTCCCAACATTCCTGGTCGTTATTGTCGTCATGCTCCATTGTGAACATACAGCCATGCAATTAATAATGTCAAACATGTATGTCTTATCTTTCTCACGCCATGTGTCAGTCAGGTAGCCATCACAAGGAGGAATGTTTTATGATGGGGCCTCTGTTTGATGTACATCACATGCCCAGGACTGGATAAAATGTGCTTGATAGCAGTTGTGTTGAAGCATGCCAGTGGTAACAAAGTTGTTTTCACACTGCAACCATGTGACGTGTCCTGAAAAAAACAAAAAACAAAAAAAAAATCAACTTTATTTGAATTTTTAAACCACATTAGTATGTGATTTAAAATGTGGTTTAGACTGTTTAGTTTTCAACATAGTGTACAGCATAAATGAGTACACCCCCTCTAAAACTTAACAAATTCAGCAATTACTCTTTACTTGGATGACATGTTAGGGTTCTGTGGAGATATAATGTTCCAACAAGCCTGCTTGATCAATTACCAAAGAAGAGTGTCAAAATTATTCAGCAAAATAATATTTTCTTATCAAAGTGATAAAATGTTGTGTTGCAAAAATGAGTACACCCTCCTGAAAATTACAAAAATAAATAAATTAATAAAAATAAATAAATAAATAAATAAATAAATAAAGTGTATAGGTTTAAGGCTATTTTTGATCAACAGGTAAGTATATTGAACCAAAACTTTTAAAGACAAGTAATTTCCTGACAATTAAAAGTATTATATAGCCCACTGAATCATACTCGGACTTAATGCTGGCAGCAGTGGAACCACTTGGGAGAGAACTGGCAGGTGACTTATTTCTTAGCATAAAAGAGGACAATGTTACAAGAGGAATACCAAATTATTGTTTTAAGTGTGAAAATATAGCAGAAGTAGCACCAACATTCATAAACAATGGGTTTGTGGCAAGGCTCCTGAAATAATCAGGTATTCACTTTAAATTTTCATTTAGTGATGAGTGAATTTTTGCTAGAAAAAGAGCAGGAGAAATAACATGCAAGTGTCTCAGAGCCGGCAAAAGCTATGAAAAGAGTGACACTTTATCTCGAAGAGTATGACACAGCCTGCAGAAGTGACATGCATGGTTGTTGTCACCACTAGAATTAGCCAAAGCAAAATAAACTCATAAGGCCCATATTTACAAAATAGAGACTTCTGGGAATCCATACTTTGGTCTCAAGAGACCAAGTCAATCATTTCGGATCCAAAAGCATCCAAATGTTCTGGTGTTGCTAGAGGAGGAGTACAGTGAGAAGTGCTTGGTACCCACAGTGACGTTCAGTGGTAGTAAAGCTCTTATATAGGGATGAATGAGTGCTGAAGGCGTGAGGGAGTTGTGCTTTATCAACGCTGTCATGAATTCACACACCACTGTTTGATGTAATACAAAAACTTAAAACAGAAGATGCTACCCTCCCCTCAATTCCCTGCATTATTGGGCATTTTTTTCAGCATGACAATGAAGATATTCATTCTCCCAAGGTGAAAATCCTTCAGTGGATATGTATTTCACTCAATCTTAACACTCTTGAGCAGCTGCGGGGAATTCTGTAGAGACGAGCTGAGCAAAACTCCCCATTAAAGACCAGAGCATTTAAGGAGGTCGTCCTCCAGGAGTTAAACAGGACAGATGTGAAAATTTGTCATGATCTTGTACACTCAGTGCCAAGAAGGGTCAGAGCATTATACTTAAAGTACTGGAGGACATACTAAGTACTACAATATTATACATTTTCTGAATTAAATCTAGGGTGTACTCATTTCTGCAATCCTTCATTTAAATAAAATTGGCTAATTTACTTATCTTACAGAAAATATTGGCATATATTTTGTTGTTTTTATTAAGTATATGTTTAATACATTTTACCATCTTTCCATGAATTATATAAGTGATCATTAAGAAAATACATCTTTTATATTTATTCAGAGGGGGTGTACTCATTTATGCTGTGCACTGTATATATATATATATATATATATATATATATATATATATATATATATATATATATATATATATATCTATCTATCTATTATGAGGTGCCAAACAGGAAATAATTATATAAAAATCTGAATATATAAATGTAAATCTGAATATATAGTTATAAGTATGAATATATAAATGTAAATCTGAATATATAGTTATAAGTATGAATATATAAATGTAAATCTGAATATATAGTTATAAATCTGAATATATAGAAGTAAATCTGAATATATAGTTATAAATCTGAATATATAAATGTAAATCTGAATATATAGTTATAAGTCTGAATATATAGAAGTAAATCTGAATATATAGTTATAAGTCTGAATATATACATGTAAATCTGAATATATAGTTATAAATCTGAATATATAGAAGTAAATCTGAATATATAGTTATAAGTCTGAATATATAGAAGTAAATCTGAATATATAGTTATAAGTCTGAATATATAAAAGTAATTCTGAATATATAGAAGTAAATCTGAATATATAGTTATAAGTCTGAATATATAAATGTAAATCTGAATATATAGTTATAAGTCTGAATATATAAAAGTAATTCTGAATATATAGAAGTAAATCTGAATATATAGTTATAAATCTGAATATATAGAAGTAAATCTGAATATATAGTTATAAATCTGAATATATAGTTATAAGTCTGAATATATAGAAGTAAATCTGAATATATAGAAGTAAATCTGAATATATAGTTATAAGTCTGAATATATAAATGTAAATCTGAATATATAGTTATAAGTCTGAATATATAAAAGTAATTCTGAATATATAGTTATAAATCTGAATATATAGAAGTAAATCTGAATATATAGTTATAAATCTGAATATATAGAAGTAAAAAACAAAAAACAAAAAAAACCACTAGGTTTCTTTATTCTATATTCTATCTACTTGCTACGTGTACTGCGTTAGGCTAACCGAGACTTGTCATAGTGCTTGCATGTTGTTGCTCTTTTGTTGGTTTTGATTGCTTCTGTTGTCCTCATTTGTAAGTCGCTTTGGATAAAAGCGTCTGCTAAATGAATAAATGTTAATATAATGTAAATATATGTGATGCGATCTGGGAAAACCCGTTGGATGTCGCGCTGGGACATTTTCAGGAAATTCGAAAAATAAGTCGAATGTCAATTTTTTTTTTTTTTTTTTTGTCAAAATTAGGTTTTTATTAAAATATTATTCTATAACATCTTGTCTATCGTCTCTGAAAATATCTTGGCAAAATGCACTTGTTTAGTACAGAAAAATAGCGATATATTGCAGCAAGCACAAAAGACTGTGTCTTTCTCTTATGTTAAGGACGTGCTGAGGAGGTGCTTTCTCTTAACACCACAAAAACTGTTAACCTATCAAAATAAACCACGTAACATATATAATAAAGTTGGATCAATGCACATTTCCCGCCAGTCCTGTGTAAACTATGGCATGCAAAGTTAGTTTGTTTGTTTGTTTATGTATGTATGTATGTATGTATGTATGTATGTATGTATGTATGTGTGTATGTATATGAGGGGCCCCTCATATATGTATGTATGTATGTATATATGTATGTATGTATTTATTTATTTATTAAATAATAATTTATGAAGTATTAAGTATATTATGATATGGCGGAACACGAGAGAACAGTCTGAAGTAACGTTAGCTGCTCACTTAAACGATCTTGCTCATCTCAGTCTGCTCAATCTTGGTGATGGTAGTGCCCTACAAGATGTTATAATGGACTATTTCGCATCCAGAGATGAATAATCGGAAGATGAAGTTACTAAAGAGGATGAGTCCGATGACAGTCTGTTAGCCTATATGCACAGGTGCGCGAACAGTTCTAAATGTAAACTACAAGGTAGCTACACTATTGGTGCTATCTAAACATACAAGGGGTGATCAAAAGTTCAGAGTCTATGCCCATCATGATAAACAACGGAAAACTGTCCTCTTCAGGGTAACGTTAGTCTGTTTGTGTAATGATGCAGAATAGCGCTCCTGACAGACAGCTCTCGTTAAACCCGTGAAGTGAAAGTGAAACCCGTCTCCCTTTAAACCCGTTTTTCTCAAAATTCCATTCCTGAAAATAATAGCTATACGCCAATTTCAGATAGCCATAACTTTTGTTACATTCAAGATATGGACAAAATAAAAACAGTTTTGGAAAGGGCTTGAACCCAGCTTCCATGGTATCAAAACCTAAAAAGGTCAAATTTCACCATGTGTTGGGTTTTCCTATATCACATCACATATTCAGATTTACATTTATACATTCAGATTTATAACTATATATTCAGATTTACTTCTATATATTCAGATTTATAACTATATATTCAGATTTACATTTATATATTCAGACTTATAACTATATATTCAGATTTACATTTATATATTCAGACTTATAACTATATATTCAGATTTACATTTATATATTCAGACTTATAACTATATATTCAGATTTACATTTATATATTCAGACTTATAACTATATATTCAGATTTACATTTATATATTCAGATTTATAACCATATATTCAGATTTACTTCTATATATTCAGATTTACATTTATATATTCAGACTTATAACTATATATTCAGATTTACATTTATATATTCAGACTTATAACTATATATTCAGATTTTCTTCTATATATTCAGATTTATAACTATATATTCAGATTTACTTCTATATATTCAGAATTACTTTTATATATTCAGACTTATAACTATATATTCAGATTTACTTCTATATATTCAGACTTATAACTATATATTCAGATTTACTTCTATATATTCAGATTTATAACTATATATTCAGATTTACATTTATATATTCAGACTTATAACTATATATTCAGATTTACTTCTATATATTCAGACTTATAACTATATATTCAGATTTACATTTATATATTCAGATTTATAACTATATATTCAGATTTACTTCTATATATTCAGATTTATAACTATATATTCAGATTTACATTTATATATTCAGACTTATAACTACATATTCAGATTTACATTTATATATTCAGACTTATAACTATATATTCAGATTTACTTCTATATATTCAGATTTATAACTATATTTTCAGATTTGCTTCTATATATTCAGATTCACTTCTATATATTCAGATTTACATTTATATATTCAGATTTATAACTATATATTCAGATTTACTTCTGTATATTCAGATTTATAACTATATATTCAGATTTACTTCTATATATTCAGACTTATAACTATATATTCAGATTTACATTTATATATTCAGACTTATAACTATATATTCAGATTTACATTTATATATTCATACTTATAACTATATATTCAGATTTACATTTATATATTCAGATTTTTATATAATTATTTCCTGTTCGGCACCTCATAATCTATCTATCTATATATATATATATATATATATATATATATATATATATATATATATATATATCAGACCTTTTTTCTGCTTGTCTGAACAAAGCCATTTGGTTTCTTTACAAGATAAGGGAATTATATCAGGCAATTTTGTTAAAAATTATAACAAAAAAGTGATTATCATGTGAAATGGTAAAACCACATGTGAAGTGATGTGAAGGGAATGCTACATTCAAATGAAATCAATGACTTCTTATCCATTTTACTATCTCTTGGTATTCTGCTCACTGCTTTTGTTCTGAACACCAGTGCAGAATCTATCGAAAATTACACTGAATTCCTGCTTTTGAACAATGATCAAGGCCGACCATATTGTTTATGCTCTATCTACATCTTCAGCCATTGTCCATTGAGGTCTTGGTTCTTGAATGTGACTTTTGATTCTCTGTGATAAACTTTTGACCTCACCATGTTTTTACTGAAAAGCTGATTGACCTCTGAGTGTCTAAGAAACAGAAGATTGAAAGACATCAATGCTTGGAGGTTTGGCAGTAGAAACATCAGGTGTTGCAATCTGATTTCTGCAAAGACTATCTTAGATAACTGTTATATCTAAATCCGGGATTAGTTTTTAGGACATATGTCTGTAAAGTAATTGTTACTGTGGACATGTAATATTTATCATCAGTTTGCAGCAGATAAGCAATTTCTGTAGAACTCACAGAAATGGGTGTCTACTACAATTACACACTGAGGTCACTGTATCTGGTCCATCGCAAAATATGAAATGAGATGAAATGTGACCGCACAACAATGCTTCATAAATCCATATGCTACAGAAAAAGTCCCTCTTTGAAGTGCATCTTGTAATTTTCTGGTGTCTTCATAGTAGTCAATGTCCACTTGGAGTGCTTGATGTACATTGATAGTTACATGTCTACAGGCTTGACTTGGCCACAGAGAGTAGATTCACAAGCTTTTAACAAGATTTGTCAATTTGCACTAGCTTGCCTTATTTATTCAGAAAATGATATTGAATGTAAAAGACTGTAATCTTTACTGGCACAGGAAAAAATTACTGGCACGGCCAATTTGGAGGGGATTAAGATCACAGAGAAGCTTCGGTAATTATTACATTACCCCATATCTCCATATAATAGGATAGAATAGGGCTTAAGAAACTATTTCCTTAGTAAACAACAAACCTGAGGGAACAAATTACTGTACTATTTTGCAATCAAGACAAACTTGGCACAGCACAGAGATCGCTGACTTAGTGAAGGACTATGAAATCAGACACTGGTGTTTAGAGAGGAATGTATAATCTGTCAGTATCCACACAGTGCTAATGTATACCATTCTCTAGGAGAGGACCGGCTCAGACTTGTTTCTAGAATATTGCAACAGCATGTTGCTGGATTCGCTGCAATGTCAGGTTGCGTGTCTGCTGGCTAATTTATAATTCACGGTATTTGGGATCAGAAATACCTCAACTGCCTCTATTTCCTGACATGACGGCACCCTGCGAAGAAAACACCACTTTCCTGAGCTATTTTCAGGAATTTCCATGATGTGCATGTCAGGTTCACATGAAGTCCTCCGGAGAGCAGGGAGACTGGTGATATTTTGCACGCAGAGCTTCGTTGTTGGCTCATTGGTGATTCTTGCTGCAGGCACACACCATACGTGTTCATAAGCGTGGATCTTACTCTGGCTTTGATGAGAGATCATTAGCACCAGGTCATGACTGATGCTTCAAAAGTCTCCCCGCTCTCTTGGATACGTTTTTGCTTTATCTGTTTTTCCCTGATAAAAGTGGCGTAGTATTGCATAAGATAGCGAGAGGTGTGCAGAAAAGATGAGGTGATTGCTAGTTGCCACTTCACTCAACTGCTTTTTAATTTTCAACGTCGCCTGGGGACAAAGAACGGAAAAGAAAACCTCGTCTCGCAAATGACTTCGGTGAAGGAGCTGGAAAGGCTCAAGTAAAGGAGATTCGCTGGCAGATATTTCAGAACAAATCACCTGCATAGAAGGCGTCTCAGTCCCTAATGGAAATCCATATTCATCTTGGTCCCGATTCGTCCCACGAGGCCTCAGATCTGGCTGATTCCAAATCGTCTTATCAATTTTCCCATCCTCTTTCTCTCTCATCAGTCGTTCTACTCTGTTTCCTGGCCGCGAGGACACTGCTGCATCATATCGCATTGCCATGGAGACATCCAGAGCCACGTTATGCGATTATTAATGACAAGGCAAGTACCCGTATGAATATGTAGATAAGCCTGGTGCATATGGTTTTCATATGAACTGGATTGATTCCAATCTCTGACGTCTAGTTTGACTGATGGTGCCATCAGGGTTATTTAATATGCCTGAAGTCTGTTCCTCTCTGTAATAATGTTTGAGCGCAAACAAAGTCATCTGCTTTGACTCTAATTATTAGTAGGCAATCCATGTTTCTCCAGTGACATTCATTGAAACGACTCCTCTGTACTATAAAAACCCCACAAACAAAATTCCCAGCATGGCCTACTTTCCGCAGGAAGTTTGTGAGTGTTTACTTGGTTCTGTTGTCCTTCTCTAAAGGGCACCTTCACTTGTGATGCAGCGAGAGAACATGGAGACATACACATGCGATGGCGTACGCGATAGGAGAAATGAAATATTACAGTGGGAAAGATCATATTTATTAAATCCCCTTGGCCGGGGCTGGACCCGAGCCCACTGTTGCTGTTCACTTCCTATCACCCATAACGAGTCTGCAGCGGATGAATGAGTGTGCGAGACATTTGTAAAGATAAAACCAGATTGCATATTAAGAGAGCATAAGGGACATCATATTAAAAACAGAAGCAATCTCAGTATCATCTAAAACACTGGGAACTTCCCCCACTCTCCTGTCGTGGATTTTAGTGTGCATGCGCGCTTGAACATACTTGAATTGTTCCTTAAGGTCACCTAAAGGGGAATGAACTCTTTCTTTGATTGCACAACTGAGATTCATAAACTCTTTTCTTTCATTCCGAGCCACAATGCCATTTTGTAGAAGCCACTTACTGAATGTAGCAATGCTACCAACTACATTTTAAAGCTAATTTTTTGACTGTGCTGAATCATAAAAATACCGTAATATTTTTGCAGATATTTAGGAAACATGCTAAATTCACATACTTGTTTCTCCGAAAAACAACACTACATCCAGTTATTGTGTGTTCAGTGTCAAAATGTTTTTGTTTAGGTCTGTTTGACTCCGCCCACTTCCAATTTACCCAATTGTATTTCAACTCCCCGGGTTGCCTGTTGATGGAAAAACACAGCATACTGCAGCCATGGAAGCCAGCAAACGAACTGGGTGAGAGATCGCAGATTCCACTCCACCTAACTATATAACCATCTATAAAGCTGTATGACCAGAGGAATATTAAAACACTGATAAATCTACCCAACAACTTACAGTGTAAAGCTTGTCGTCTTCCATTTCCAGTTGCACTTGTTCATTGTTCTCGTGTGGAAAGTGTTGTTTCTTGCATGGTAATAGCTTGTGAGAGATATTATGAGCTAATTTGCGATACATTTCCCAAAAGCATTTCTAGCCATTACCAACATAGTTTAATGATTCAGAGTATCCTGAAACCATAGTTCCAACAAACATTCAGAAACAGCATTGCATACTTGTTTGGTTGGAGCTACAGCTCTCGATCAGTGGTTAGTAGCATTTTTGAAGAGTGTGCATGTGCATAAGTGAAAAAGCTGCTGCCTGAATGAACACATGAATATGGGAGTGAGTACACATGTAGTGCATGTTAACATGATAAAAAAAAAAAAAATGAATGGCTTTCTGTTGTTTGTGTAAATGTTAATAACCTGACATTAATTCCGATCTTGAAGCGATTCATCAGCAGAAATTATTACACCACCATCTGCGCGAGACGTCATTAACAACAGTCCTATGTGGTTGAAACAGCGTGGTTCAAATGACAGAGGTGCAACCATGTTACTACAATTTGGAGAAACAATCACGACTAGCTAGTTAATTACTACAATGATGCATCATGGTTAAGCAGCGAGTTACATGGCATACAATTCCCAGGACATTTTAAAATCCTGAATAAATGCAGAAACCTTTGGCCTAATTCATGAAGTTTATGCATCCTATGAAATTCTAAAAGTAGAATTAAAATCATACAATTATCAATTATCACATTTATATCAGACAGACTTGTTTACTTCTCTCAAATAGCGAATATTTTATACTGAAACTGAAAAATCCATGGACAAATCACTGAAATTCATTGGTTACTAAGTGTGGAAACCTTGAATACTGCTTTTTAAAATGAATTACGTAATCTGTAATTATATACTGCAAAATATGCTGTATCCATTCATATCACTGTCTTTAGCAACATCTGACTGTAGTTGTACTGAGCGTGTAGCTTGGCAAAATACAGTTTCAAAGTAGCATCTGCAACTGTTTTTAGTTGGATTCACATATGGTATGATAGTCACGGAGTTTTATTAAAGACTTTCCAGACATCGGTGAAGGATTGAACAGTGTCACTGTTATTTCTGTTGTGAGCTGAGGCAGTAATGAGCATCATCTTCATGCGCTTGCCGTGTGGCCTGTGCATCAGCTGAGAGTCATATTTATTCAGGGTTGTTATCCACTCTGAGAGAACAGCTTTTGGTAAACAAGAGAAAACAGGCCTTCTACACATAAAATGCATTTGAGGGGCTGAGCGACGCTCGCAGCAAGGAGCATCAATTTGCCATCGTCTCCTTACACGCCTGAGTGCGGTAGACAGCTTTTCCTGAAAACGCTCTCATGAAGCAGGAATCAACGGTGGCTGGAGATCAATGGGAGGTGATCTACTCACTGAAATGTCTTGATTTTTTTTTTCTTTTCCTCTTTTCTTGTGTGGCTTGTGATATGCTAGGATGATTTGCACACACAGGGAGGGGGACGTCTAATACGTTACACCATTCTTTTTGTTTTCTAAGGAATTTCTGTGGTTAACAGATGCACATTATTGCAGATTCTCAAGAAGTTGAGCAATGATGGTGAAAACCTCACTGCCAAATGCCTTGTCCATCTGAATAATACTGTATTTGTAATCCTTGCTTTCACAAGCATTTGAAAATAAGTTTCACCACAGAGTTGTGTTTTATTGACTTGATCAGAATTTAGATGTGTTTTGGTTGCAAAACATCCAGATTGTTAAGATTTGATTTTCCAAATATCAAATTTTCACAGGAAACAGCCTGTCACCTTTAACCCTTGTCATTACTCAGTAGAAACGCGAGACACAAGTGGGCTGAAACTGGAGAACCCGTGTCTGTGAAAATGAAATATGGACACCTGACAGTCCTTTTGGCCTCTATCTAGAATTCAATTTCACTTCTCCCAGCATATCTTGGAGATAACAGAACATTTCCTCCAGTGGAGCTCATTGGTCTAGCATCACTTTTACTATGGCTCATACTCTGCTTTAGGAACTTACAAGCGCCCAACCTTAAGTATTAAACCTAGGCATTTATTTTGTGCAGCACTATTTGTGCTACGAACACAAATGGCACTTCAAACCATGCGGCTGGTTTAAAAGTGGTGTGCTATTACTTCTGAAAGAGATCAGATGTACTTTTTTTTTTTTTTTTTTTGCTTTGTGGGTGTTAAATCTGATGAACATATATACCATAGACTTGTACGACTATTGAAAAGTAAGTTTTTTTTTTTGTTTGTTTGTTTTGTTTTGTTTAAAAAAATAATACTTTTTATTCAGCAAGGATACATTATACGCATTATATGTATTAGAAGTGGAAGTACGGACAGTTTATGTAAAAAAAATAATAAATAAATAATAAAATCTGGCAACCACGTTCACCAAGTTCTGGCATTACAATATTATTGGATTCTTGCAAATTTTTGTAAATATTCATTAAGTGATATAACGTCAAAATCTTCTTTTTAGCTTAAAATGTATTGATAAACAATACCTGTATGTACCTGTAATTGGTGTACAGGGTCAAACACACAAAGACAAAACATCATCAGTCTAACACATATGACAATAAAATACAAACTAAATAACTGAAAATGTAACCTACGACACCCTAACATACATTACTGATAACAAAATTGAGAAAACACGAAATTATTTATACAACATATGTAATGTGTTACCATAAATTCATAGTTTTTACTTGCAAAACTTGACAATATTTTACAGTAAAATTACAAACAATGTGATGTTAAATTTTACTGTATTTTTTTTTTCCACAGTATTTTTAAATATAATTGTATTTTTGAAATTACAAACATTTTTCAATAGTAGAGAATTAGGGATAGGCATAAGAAATAACACCCAACCGCTTAGCAACTTGTTAAAATACACTCATAACAGGGTTAATGCACCCATAATGCTCTAAAAATGAGTAAGTGACTTTTGCACAAGCAAACAGCAGTAATTTTCTTTGGAAAATGTAAAAAAATAAATAAATAAATAAATAAATAAAAAATAAAGTTTCTCAGTGTGGTGTGTTTCTGAATATGCAGTTCTTTTTAAAACAAATAGCCATTTATATTCCCAGAGACACTTTTGTTGTGTAAGAGAAAGTAGATAAAATAGGATATTTATCTTATCCTCATTTAGTCAGATGCATCTCACCCACTTTTTAGAGTGGTCGCACCAGCACGGTAATTATGTTTGGAACAGCTGAGATTGTTCTTCTTTTTTAGGCTAGATGAAGAAGCGTTCCTACAGCCGATGTGGGGGGTCTCTCATTCTAACAGCCCTTCTCAAGAGACTCGCGCTTATAGTCAGTGAGCTAAAACTGCCTACAAAGATCCCTCTCATCTCAACTCTCTCCCTCTCTCTCTGTCACACACAAAAACTTTCACAAGATACTGTCATCTGATGTTTGTCTCCTGCAAGGCTGTTTTTTTTTGGTGTGATTTTGTTAAAAACCTGAGGTAAAATTTGGTTGGAATTATCCAGAACAGCATTTAAAATATATATAGCATGTTTGTTTGCTCATCATACCTATTTATTTATTTATTTATTTTTTTACCATGTTCGATAATTTAGACTACAAAATTGTGCTACTTTTGTTAGTAAACTAAAAGTTAGCTACTTTTTTGTTAGTGGCTTGAAATGTTGCTCACTTTTTCAAAGTGGTTGCTTGACTGCAGTTTATCTAGGCCTACTTTAATTCTACTCACACAACGCTTGGCAAACAACAGTATTAGCTTTCCCAACAATAATAGTAAGCTAATGTACTTTTTCACACAGCAAACAATCAAGCTACATCTAGTTTACCATACAGAGATTCTGTGTGTTGTGAAAAATGATACTGGCCAATGTAAATACTTTTACTTGTGTAAAAGTATGTCCACACAAGGGTAATAAATAAACAAACTAAACAAAAATGAACTAACTTTGCCCCACAAACTTAAGATAAAAGGGCAAAAATTGCCCCCGCAAAATTAAAACTAAATCTGTTTCGGCTGCTGCGATTAAAATTAAATGTGAAAATGAATGAAAAGTGTCAATTTGCGAAATTACATTAATTTAGTTTGCTTTTTCACGTGCTTTTATTTATTTATTTTTTGCAGCATTGAATCTTGTAACCAATCACACCCATTTCTGTTGAGCTTATGAATGCATTGTCCAATCAGAGGCGTTTTGATTAGTCAGCGCTGAAAACGCCAGTTTGTTGAGTGCGTGCTCAAGAATTCTCTCATCGTAAAAAAACAAACAAAAAAACAATGCAGATACAATGTAAATAAGAGAATCATTTTGCAGCTTCGGTGATTATAACAGGAGTTGTGTATGACTATGACATGCCGTTTCCCCAAACACAAACACGTTTTTATATTATGCTATTAATCTACTTAATAGTCATTATTACAATATCAAGAGCAATGATAATCAATAATGACTTTTGTCATAATATTGCAACCCTACTAGTTCCTGTAGCATATTTTAATTGTATAATTTACATAAATGTATTAAATGATTGAAGTAACTGGTTAAATGTAATTATTTAACATTAAATGCAACACAGATATAGTTAATAAGGTAAATATTGCCCTTACAAGTGTAAAAAAAAAAAAAAAAACATAAAAATGCTCCTGGAAATCAATTCCAGGGAGCAAATATTGCCTCTTGAAGGAAAAGTTAATGCCCGACCCTGGTACACAGAAGTCTTTATTTTTGAGATGTACATGTAGCTAGTCATTCTAAAGCAGGTATTTTGGTCCACCAGTCAAAGGCCTTGTCCCTTTTAGTTTATAGTAGATATAAATGTTATTATTCCCTCCAAGCATATGTGACATGTCACCCAAAAATTACATTTCCACAGTGTGGTTGGATTCAAAGAAATGTTCAAAAGACGTTTTGATGTCCTGTGGCGAACACAAGAGATCATTGTTCCAATAACATTAATGTCAAGTCTGTCAGAGCGGCTGTGAACAGCCATCGCTAAACCCGATATGTGTTTCACCTCCATGCCCGGAGACGCATCATATGATTTATTGTTTGCTCAAGTAAGAAAGGTACACATAATGTCACCAGACCATCCATCTGTTTTCTCCATTGTTTTGCTGGAAAAGTGTGCTGTCTTTCTTTACAATACATGCCACTTTTGATATTTTGCAATCAGATGCATTGACATTTTGAAAGTTTAACTGAAATGGTCAAATAGTTTTGAGCCACTGTTTATTAATTAATTAATTTATTTATAAAAAAAAAAAAATCCAATAAAATTCCTTTAAATTGTTTTAATTTGCACATTCCACATTTTTTGTTTAAGGGACTTGTTATTGTGATTCAAATTCAAATAAATTGAGATTTTGAACGATTTAAAGTGAACGAGCGGGAGAGAGAGAGAGAGAGAGAGAGAGAGAGAGAGAGAGAGAGAGAGAGAGAGATAGAGAGAGAGAGAGAGAGAGAGAGAGAGAGAGAGAGAGAGAGATAGAGAGAGCATAATTTAGCTGTGTGTCTGTTTGCTGTGCTCAGAGTTTCCTGTTTGCAGTCAATAAACAGGATACTGCTGTGTCATCTTAGCACAAATATCTACAAATATCATAAGCAAATAAAAATTGAAAGCCTCTTACTGCTTATGAACTGAATTAGGTCAACAGCAATAAATATGTCTATTTTTTTTTTTTTTTTTTTTTTACAAAACTGCATATGCATTTGTTTACAACTGGATTATTTAGGTATCTATTCTATTCTATTCTATTCTATTCTATTCTATTCTATTCTATTGAAATGTATAGATTATGTCCTGGCAGAAAAGTATCAGTATTTGTTTATTATTATTTATTTTACAGTGCATATTACATTGTTATATTATATTATATTATATTATATTATCTACATTATACATTTTTCCACATTCACAAAACACCATCATGGCAACACACATGGCACTAAAATAATGCAATAAACATTCATTTATCAACATTAGATGTAATATAAAACCCTAATGTACATAAGTGATTAATTAAGGGGAAAAAAAAAATTTTAAAAAAAAAAACAAAACAAAACAAACAAACTAAGGAGAAACAGTTATTTCAACAATAACAATAATTAAACAAAGCAAACAAATAATATATATAATAAAGAAATGTTCATTTTAAAACTAAGTGCATTTAGCCTTTTTTTTTTAAATGACAGCATAAAGAGGCATAAAACCGCAAACTCACTTGCAGGAGATTCTTTATTTTACCAACGTTTGTCATACCTTGACAAAGGTGTTGTGCCGAAATGTTGGTAAAATAAAGAATCACCTGCAAGTGAGTTTGCGGTTTCATGCCTCTTAACGCAACTTTGATGTCTTCTGACCAACACCCCGTATGCTGTGCATGTGCTTGCTCATATCATTTAAATGACAGCATAACATAATATAAAATGCATGCATAATTTGTAAGTGATTTGCAAGTGAGTGTGTGATTCTTGAGCAGAATAAAGTTCAGTGTTGACCAGACCTGATGCTGTTTGTCAAAGTTCTGTCTAAGCATCACTAATCTTGATGTAGCGCTTTAAAACTTTGAGCATGTCACTAAATGTCCATAATCAATCCATATCTTTCCTTTTCATTTGCTTTCTGACTTTGGCTGATGACTTCACTGTTTCTCTTTCCACGTCATCAGTCCCACCGTGAGACAATGAGTCTCCTGTGAACCTCCAGCGCTGGCACTAATGAACAACTCCATCCTCTCCTCTGTCAGGTTCAGCCCACATCCTTCCTCCTTTCCTACTATGTTTCCCATCCTCCTCGCGTATCCGGCCTCCCGTCTGCCTCTCAACTCTGGAGACAAACTTCCTTAAACTCTCCTCCAGAAGTGCACCAGCCCCCCACTGCACACCGCCAGGAAGTTGCACCTGTTTGAAACCGCTTGACTTCCTGCTTATCGCTAAGCTGTGTTATTGATTCAAATCTCAGTTCCATTGAATTCAAGGCACCACGGATGATGAAACATTCCCTGGAAATCATGTTTTTGAAGAGCGTTATACTCATTTGTCAGATAAGTAAGACCACTAACTTTCCTTTGCTTTCTGACATCTACATTTACTTTTTCACCATAATTCACTTATTCCAATTAAATCACCCACTTTCTTTTTCTTTCTTTCTTTCTTTCTTTCTTTCAAGCCAATTTTCCAAAACAATAAACATTTTATGCTCAAAAATACATTAAAAAAACATTACATTTTTACATTACATTAATAAATTCATACATAAAATGATCTGAATTCATCCTGAATTCATCATCATTATATGATGTTTTTAATTTGTGAATTCATTTTTTTTATTTGGGGGAGGGGGGTGGGGGGCCTTAAAGTCAAACATATCAGGGTGATACAAATGACCTGATTACAAACAAACAAATAAAAAAAATGGAAGAAAATTTGACAAAAACTAAAAAAGATCTGTATATATCTGTATATATAAATATGTAAAACACACACACACACACCCACACACACCAATAATCAATAAAAAATACTTATTGTTATTAATAATTAATAATTAATAAATATTCATTACTTAATACTTTTTTATCTATTACTTCATACCTATTTACTTAGAAAAAAATATATTTAAAAATGCAATCAAAATTTTTAAAAAGCTATGAAGCAATTTCTCAAGCAAGCTACATGATTTGAGGTATCACTAATGTCTGTAGCCATTGTTGTAATATTTGCCTGAGAAGTATCAGATTAAATTGCCATTCTGATGTTTTAAAATGTGGAATGAAATATATCAGCTTCCAGGGTCATGCCTCTCATTTTCTGTTTCTCCATGTCCTGCACGAGATCATGCTTATATTGATAAGCAGGTTCTCCTTCTCTCTTTCAGTGCTGCCTACACATGTAATCTATCGTAACCTTTGACCTCCCTCGACCCCAGTTCTGCCACCAAACTTGTGTTTTCTTGCTGAGTGTGCACGGTGTAAATGATGTTACCGTTAAATTTTTTATAAGCTCTTCTGCACCTCATGGCTTTTAAAGACTTCGACATCTGACCCTGTACTCTTCCCACGATGCACACATATACACATGCACATACACTGTGTTGTGTGGCTTAACTCTATCATGAGTTTGGCCTGTCCCTGATCACGCAGAACAGGCTCCGGTGAACTGCTGATCATCAGTTGAGTCTGACTCATCTGTCTGCATTCTCTCTCTCTCTCTCTCTCTCGCAACACATCTGACATCAGCTTCTGATCCAAGAGATACGAGAGCTCTGTTGACTCTTTCTCAACCAACTCACCGATACACACACCGATCCTCATTCAGCAATCAATCTAAAACAGCAACTACAAGAACAGGCTTTTTCATTAAAAAAAACAAAAATGCAAAACAACTTTATACACAATAGCATGTACAGGGAGCAGGCTGGTGTTGTTTACAGTAAGTACACCAAAGTTATTTAAATCTACAGAAATAGAATGTGTTAAGAGCATTTTTAGCTTTTTAGTAAACTAAATTTAGATTAAATTGTTATTAAAAAAAACAAAACTGAATAGTACTGAATAATAAATCATAAAAAACTAGGCCTATTTAAATAGTGTTCAATCAATAATTTTAGTATTTAATATATTTTATTTTAATATTATATTTTAATGATATTTCAATAATAATTTAATAAAAGTAATATTTATGTATTATTTAGTAACATAGTATACATTAAAATGATTGATTTTAATATATAAAATCAATATTAAAATATATTAAAAAATTAGATTTTTTTGTATATTTTAAGTTGTCATTTTAATTTAAGTTTTAGTGATTTTGTTATGTGCGTTTGTCATTGTTAGTTTTGTAACATTGCTTTTTTTTTAAAAAAAAAACAATTTTAGTACCTCAGCCAACATTACATATTGTTTAAGTTTAAGTTGTTTAAGTTTTCATCTAATATTTAATTTTATATTAAAATGATATATATATATATATATATATATATATATATATATATATATATATATATATATATATATATATATATATATATATTAAATTTCAACTTTATTTCAGTTACCAAACATTACTAATTTTTTTTAGTTAACAATATTAAATAATTTATAGGTTTATAGATCTAGATCCCATAATCTACAATGCAGCCCAGAAATTACCTATTGAAATTCAACACACAGGAGACTTTAATGTTCAAAACAACAAAATAAAAAGACTGAATAAACAAGCATCCCCTGCTGTTGTCATAGAAGTGTTACCAGGATACCAAACAATGCACTATCGAAACTCCATAACAGGAAATGATTTCACTATCTGTTTCCTTTAATGTGCAACCCGAAGCAGCTCAGCAAACGCACATGCATGATGCATTAATGTAAATCATTTTGTGACGTGTGGATTTGCACAAGGAGAATTAACACTGTATCATTAGTACTAATCACACAGAAGAGGTTTCACACACAGCAGGAAAGGCTAAACTTTTTGACAGAAGACCACATACTAGATGAAAAATTGAGTCTTGGAGGAGGCTGGGCTGTTTTGCCAACAAGCAGGCAATCCATCAATTAAAACTCGCTGAAACATTCTCCCCAATTCACTTTTCATGCATGTAGGAACAGTTTCTTTCCCTATGATTTAATTTCACCATTTGCCCCTAAATGTATTTGGACAGCAAAGTCATGCTTAAAAAATCATTTCATTGCATTAGATACAAAATATCAAAACTGACATTTTATTTTCAAGAACGATGCATAAGCAGACTTTTCAAGCAAAATTATTTGCAAAAAGAAGTTTCTCTTAGGCAAATGTTTGGGCAGCATGTTTGTAGTTAATATGGTGCTTGTGAATGTAAGAGAGATCTGACTTCATACATCCACTGAATATCACGCTGGGACCAATTAGATGTGTAACTACAAAATGGCTCAAAATGCACTAGTTCTAAGAAAAGCTTAAGCAGCATTTGTTTACAGATGCCACTTGGTTTGATATTTTATTTGAAGCCCTGTACATGACATATTTATTTACATCTACTTAAAAATTTGCACAAATTCATTCCCTCATTTCTTCAGAACATTTTTTTTTTTTCAGAATATTCCTAGTTTCTTCTGAATGTTCATATCCTTCAAAATATCTTATTTTGTGCTCCTCAGAAGAAAGAAAGTCATACAGGTTTTAAACGACAGAATTTTTAGGGTTCAGATTTACTAACAGCCTACTCTAATTTACCAAAAGCAAACCCTATTTTGGGGACAAAAACCTACTGTCATGAATTAATTTTTGAACAGACATATGCTTTGATTTTTTTTTTTTTTTTTTTTTTTTTTTAAAGCGTTCATGAATTACAACCATTTAAGCTGGGATAATGCATCTTCATGTCTAAGTAAGTTATGTTCCAAATTTGAAGTTGATATCACAAAAAAAAATCTACCACAAAACAGTCACGAAATACGGAACCTTTAGAACCTTTCCAACGAAATGTGATTTGTCAAGATTAGGAAAGTTTTGACTGTATAATATTGTAGTAAATTTAGTAATATGACACTTGGCACTTCCCACCAGGGAGAGGAGCCTGCTAAAGTTTGTAAAGTACCATTTCCATATTATTGCAATGTCCGATTTTAAAATGATAAATGGATGAATTTTGAATGTTTAACCTTTTGAATTATATCTTATTTAGGATGATTGCTAAAATATGTGATTTGGTAAAAAGTCAATAAAAAAGAATGCCAAGGAGTGGGACGCTGTCAGTTAACAGTTTATACTAATCAGGAAAGTTGATTTACTATGGTCTCCGTTATTTGCTGCATTATTTAATGTTTTAAAAAAACATGTCTTAACCCATTTTGTGTTAGACCTGGCTGCGATAGTTGCTAATTTGTGTTGTTCTTGGTAGATTGCATTGGTTTTTATGGAAATGATCTGGCTAAGCCTGTGTTCTTTAATTTGTTCATTGTCAGTAAATCACCAGCAGAATTTTCCACTCCCGTTGGTACTTTTATGGGATTGCGGTCTCACGCTAATTTGCCCTGTTTAGAAAATATGGCCTTAATTGTTCATTTTTGGACCACTCGATGTTCAAGTTATGTTTCTTTGTCTGAAAATGTTACTCAAGCAGTGACATGGCTGTTATACATCTGGAGGTTGTCACAGAGGGTATACGTACATAAGGGAGGACAACTCGGATAAGTGTGGACGACAGGGTGCCGATCATGAGTGTAGGGGTCAGACGTGGTGACATCTCTGGGAATGTATGCTGATGTATGCCAGGTCAAAGTCAGGAGGGCTCAACATGGAAGATAAGATTTGCAGTCTGAAGCCAACCAGGAGTTCCTCAGGCAAATCCCTGAGATCTTTCTAACCTCAGGAAAAATGTGAAGGCTATCACACACACACACACACACACACACACACACACATACATAAAATTTCACAGTCACACGAACACAGGCAGCCTTCAACAGCTTTAACTGTACTGCTTTGTTTTTCATCCAAATGACAGCAATTCTGAGTTCACTCAATTTTGAAAGTTCTGTCATCATTTACTCACCCTCATGTCAATCCAAACCCATATGGAATTGATTCTTCTGTGGAAAATAAATGTAGAATTTTTGAAGTTCACACTGCTCTTTTCCAGGGAACGAAAGCAAACAGTGCCAATGGGCTGCCAAGCTTCAAAAATGGCAAAAAGCATTATAAAATAAAAAACAGTCCAGATGACTTGTGCACTATATTCCAAATCAAAAGATAACTTTGCATGAGGAACAGTCTGAAATATGTGCCTTGTGCCTCTAAAAACTTATTTGTGTATATTTAAATCTGGTACATCAAGAAGTTTGAAAATGTGGAAGATTTTCTGTGAATAATGTATTTTTGGCCTGTTCCACAGATGAATATGTCATATAAACTAGTTTTATGGTACTAAGAATTTATTCCCTCATTGTGCTTAAATTGTGGCCAAGTTGTTCCCTCATTTCTTGAGAATATTCCTAGTTTCTTCAGAATTTTCATGTTCTTCAAAATATCTTCTTTTGTGTTTCACAGAAGAAAGTCAGTCATACAGGTTTGGAATGGTATGAAGGTGGATTAACAATGATAGAAAAAAGGAGACATTTTGAAGAATGTTTAAGATGCTCTTTTCCCAGCAATGAAAGCAAACAGTGACCATGGGCGGCCAAATTCCAAAAATGGCAAAAAAAAAAAGAAAAAAAAGAAAACAAACAAAAAAAAGAATAAATAAATAATAATAATAAAAGAAAGTTAAAAGCAGTCCAGATGACTTGTGCACTGTATTCCAAATCAAATGATAACTTTGTGTGAGGAACAGACTGAAATACATGTCATTATTCAATGAAAAGACCTGGCGTAGCTCTAAAATCTCATTTGTGTATATTTAATCTGGTACATCAAGACCAAGTTTGAATATGTGTAAGATTTTCAGTGAATAATATATTTTTGGCCTGTTCCACAGGTGAATATTTTGCATGGACTACTTTTATGGTATATACAGTGGGTATGGAAAGTATTCAGACCCCCAATTTTTCACTCTTTGTTATATTGCAGCCATTTGCTAAAATCATTTAAGTCCATTTTTTTCCTCATTAATGTACACACAGCACCCCATATTGACAGAAAAACACAGAATTGTTGACATTTTTGCAGATTTATTAAAAAAGAAAAACTGAAATATCACATGGTCCTAAGTATTCAGACCCTTTGCTCAGTATTTAGTAGAAGCACCCTTTTGATCTAATACAGCCATGAGTCTTTTTGGGAAAGATGCAACAAGTTTTTCACACCTGGATTTGGGGATCCTCTGCCATTCCTCCTTGCAGATCCTCTCCAGTTCTGTCAGGTTGAATGGTAAACGTTGGTGGACAGCCATTTTTAGGTCTCTCCAGAGATGCTCAATTGAGTTTAGTCAGGGCTCTGGCTGGGCCATTCAAGAACAGTCACAGAGTTGTTGTGAAGCCACTCCTTCGTTATTTTAGCTGTGTGCTTAGGGTCATTGTCTTGTTGGAAGGTAAACCTTCGGCCCAGTCTGAGGTCCTGAGCACTCTGGAGAAGGTTTTCGTCCAGGATATCCCTGTACTTGGCCGCATTCATCTTTCCCTCGATTGCAACCAGTCGTCCTGTCCCTGCAGCTGAAAAACACCCCCACAGCATGATGCTGCCACCACCATGCTTCACTGTTGGGACTGTATTGGACAGGTGATGAGCAGTGCCTGGTTTTCTCCACACATACCGCTTAGAATTAAGGCCAAAAAGGTTCTATCTTGGTCTCATCAGACCAGAGAATCTTATTTCTCACCATCTTGGAGTCCTTCAGGTGTTTTTTTAGCAAACTCCATGCGGGCTTTCATGTGTCTTGCACTGAGGAGAGGCTTCCGTCGGGCCACTCTGCCATAAAGCCCCGACTGGTGGAGGGCTGCAGTGATGGTTGATTTTCTACAACTTTCTCCCATCTCCCGACTGCATCTCTGGAGCTCAGCCACAGTGATCTTTGGGTTCTTCTTTACCTCTCTCACCAAGGCTCTTCTCCCCCGATAGCTCAGTTTGGCCGGACGGCCAGCTCTAGGAAGGGTTCTGGTCGTCCCAAACGTCTTCCATTTAAGGATTATGGAGGCCACTGTGCTCTTAGGAACCTTAAGTGCAGCAGAATTTTTTTTGTAACCTTGGCCAGATCTGTGCCTTGCCACAATTCTGTCTCTGAGCTCTGACATGCACTGTGAGCTGTAAGGTCTTATATAGACAGGTGTGTGGCTTTCCTAATCAAGTCCAATCAGTATAATCAGTATAATCAAACACAGCTGGACTCAAATGAAGGTGTAGAACCATCTCAAGGATGATCAGAAGAAATGGACAGCACCTGAGTTAAATAAATGAGTGTCACAGCAAAGGGTCTGAATACTTAGGACCATGTGATATTTCAGTTTTTCTTTTTCAATAAATCTGCAAAAATGTCAACAATTCTGTGTTTTTCTGTCAATATGGGGTGCTGTGTGTACATTAATGAGGAAAAAAAAAATTAACTTAAATGATTTTAGCAAATGGCTGCAATATAACAAAGAGTGAAAAATTTAAGGGGGTCTGAATACTTTCCGTACCCACTGTATGTGACCCTGGAGCACAAAACATCAACAACACATTATCAATTTTTCTTTTAAGTGAAAAGTCATTAGGATATTAAGTAAAGATCATGTTCCATCAAGATATTTTGTCAATTTCCTACCATAAATACATCAAATCTTAATTTTTGATTAGTAAAATGCATTGCTATGAACTTCATTTGGACAACTTTAAAGGCAATTTTCTCAATATATTTTTTGTTGTTGTTGTTGTTGTTGTTGTTGTTTTTTTGTTTGTTTGTTTTCTTGCAAACTCAGATTCCAGATTTTCAAATAGTTGTATCTCGGCCAAATATTGTCCTAGCCTAACAATCCATGCATCAATGGAAAGATTTATTCAGCTTTCAGATGATGTATAAATCTCAATTAAAAAAAAAAAAAAAAATGATAAAAAAAAAAATCCTTATTTTTTTGTGGTCCAGGGTCACATACGATATATTTTATGGTATTGTTTATATTACAAAACAAATTATAATTTTGTATCATGGACAGACAGAAATATATTAGCTCTGAAATCTCATTTGTGTATATTGAAATGTACCAATTTTGAATACACAAAGCTTGTCAGTAAAGGAATTTTTGGTCTGTTCCACAGATTAATAGATCATACAGACTACATTTATGGTACTAATTAAGAATTTATTCATTTGTTTTACTTAAATTGTGGCCAATTTGTAATAAATTGTTCAGTCCTCGTTTCTTTGGGATATTCTTCAGAATATTCCTATAGCTCCTTTAGAATTATCATATTTTTCAAAATATCTTCTTTTGTGTTCGACAGAGGAAAGAAAATCATACAAGTTTGGAATGGCATGAAGGTCAGTAAACAATGACAGAACAAAAGGAGAAATTGATGACAAGAGTAAGTTTGAAGAGTGTATACTGCTTTTTTTCAGGGCAATGAAAGCAAACTGACCATAAATTTAAAAAAAATTAAGAAAAAAATAATTCATATGACTTGTGCTCCATATTCCAAATCAAACGACAATTTTGTGTGAAGAAGAGTCCAAAATATATGTCATTATTCAATGAAAAGTTCTGGTGTAGCTCTAAAATTAAAACGGTCTAAAATTATAAAATTGTGTCTATTCAAGACATGTTATGGCAGGCGACATACTAAGTTTGAAAACATGGATACACTGAATACCAGTTCCTCAGATGAACATATCATATAGACTACTTTTAGCATCACTTTCATTATATGATGAAGATCAATGAGAACATTCTTCAAAACAAATGCATGAAAAAAAAAAACAAGAAGGAAAGTTGAGTTTGAACAACATGAGGGAGCGTAAAAGAGTGATTTTTAAATGATCCCTTTAAGACAAAAAACTATCTGTCATATTCAAAATATATTTTTTTCTGCATGTAAACAGCCAGCATAGTCTGTCACATAAAGGCCCGGCTATGAATCAGAGTATCTTCTCCAAAAGCATTTGTAGGTACTACAAAGAGTTCAATCATAGAGTCACTATTAATCTCTCTTGTGTAATCTTTTCAGCGTGGTTTTATCTCAGACCAATTTTCAAGTCTCCACAAATATTCGCAGGACAGCTACCCTCTCCCAGGTCTCTCATTCACTCACACTCTTGAGTTTTTCTCTCGTGTAGATAAAGGCCCACTGGAGACTGTCACTTTGGTGTCTGCCTTTTAAATAATTTGTAGCATTTGGCCCTGAAAGAGAAGCTCCTGCCCTACCATGGGAGGATTTCAAAAGCAGAGTAATGTTCCCAGAAAACATGGCAGGAATTTGGCTGGAGGGCAGATTGGTATCCTTTCAGAGTGAAGGTGGAATCTGTCTCGTGGGACTCAGCCGTGCCAGTTTTATGAAGGCAGAGAGAAAGACAGCAAGAGAAAGCAAAAGAGAAAGACAGAAAAGTGTAAATGTAAACAAATAGCGATAGAATTGTGAGAGGAGCCCTGTGCTGTTTGTTTTCTGATTAAAAGTACAGAGAATCGTTTCACCACTGAGGAATAGAACACGTCTATGTGATGTTTGCCGAAGCAAACAAACAAACAACAGGGTTGTTTTTTTTTTTGTGTTTCTTTTTAAGTCTACACCTAAAACATGTGAAAACACTCACATACAAGCCTCCGAGCTCCCAGAGTTAAGCTAAGCACTCAAAAAGACATAATTCTCCTAATAAGTGCTAGTTTTTACTATAAAAAAGAAAGTTCTGTCATTATTTACTGAAACTCATGTTGTTCCTTGACTTTTTCCTTTTCTGTGGAGCATTTTGCTGGATATTTTGTAGAATATCCAGGCAGCTCTTCACCAAATGAAAGTATGTAGTAGCTGTCAAGCTCTGAAAGGAACAAAAAAGCACCATAAACGTGGTCAGTATGATTCATGGGCTCATATTCCAAGTCTTCTGAAGCCATACGGCAGACTTGGAAACTTGTATTCCTATTCTGAAGGCACAGCAGACTTGGAAAGTCTGATGGACTATGCACTTTTATGTTGCTTTTTTTTGTGCTTGACAGCAACTGGTTAATGTATGCTTTTATTATCTGGGGGGGAGCAGGGTAAAAACATGAAGATCAGTAGATGATGACAGAATGTTCATATTTACTGTATGTAAAATATTAATTTAAAATGCATTTCTGAGTAAAAATTTCCTTGTGAAAAAGAAGTTAAATGCTTTGATCGTGCAATTACACTATACTTTATTTTTTTAATAATAGTACTTGCAGATAATATGTAATATTGATGAAATAAAAGGCTTAAAAGTGCACTTTATAATGTTCCGATTTTAAATCGTTGTGTTTTAGTAATCTTATGTTTTAAAGAAGTACACTTTTTAGTAGTACACAATGAAATGAGATATAAAGATGTTCTTAAGTCCTATTTAAATGGACCAAAAGGACTGTAAAGTTCAGCTAATACATGTAATATAAATTTAAATTATAATACACTGTTACTGCAATTAACATGCAATAAATGGTAATAAAAAAGTATATATGTGTATTATTACCAAATTAATACACTTAAGTATACGTCTTTAGGGTATAACATGTAATCAGCAATATAAACATTTACTGATATACTTTTGAACATTCTTACAGTGGGAAGTTTAAGGTCTCACCAAGGCCAAAGCTGCTAAACAAATATATGTTAATTGCTGATATTAAACACTGACATATGACCTCTTTCTACTTGAAAAAAGGTGTGTCTTCAAAAATACAATAGACACATTCTGATAAACTTAGTGGACTTTGGATGAAAGACAAATATTAACATAGTCTATTAGGATGTGAATACGGCTAACACCCAGTCAGAGGAGACCGTCATCTTTGATAAATCATACAGCTGTGAAAGCGTTTGAGTGTTTTTAGCCCATTGCTAGGTGTTAGGGTTAACACTGATGTGTTGCTCCCTTCCAGTCGCTATGTTATTCTGGTAGGTCTGGTCCATTGTGAAAAAGTATACTTTTGGAAAAAAAAAAAAAAGAAGATCTTATGGAAATAATATATATTAATTAATTTTAAAAGCCAAAGTCACTGTCATTGTTAATGTTCCCATACCTCAGACAAAGAGAGAACGCCGACGCTTCCTGGGCAAGGGTGGATACTACATAAGTTTCTGTAGAAATTTTACTGATGCAGTGAAGCTACTTACCGACAACCTCCAAAAAGCTGTTCCAATTGTATGGTCTCCTCAATGTCAAATTGCTTTTGATTCTTTAAAGAATTTGTTATGTAGGGTTCCTGTTTTAGCTACTCCTGATTTCTCAAAACCCTTTAAAAATATTGAACATGCAAACTGAATGTTTTCAGATACTTATGCAATTAAATGAAAATATAATATATTTTACGTTTATATTAAATGCAGTTAGCTAAACTTTAGATTGCTTTTTTGGCACATTTCTGTAGGACTTAATTGCATCTTTATAAGTAATTTTTATAATTTTTTATAAAAATTATTTGTGATTATTTGTAATTACACATTTGTGATGATGAAGTTGCAGTTTGGGACATTTAAATATATATTAAATTTAAATAGAATTACACAAATTACAATCAAATACTTTACACCTGGTTTGCCGCTTTTACTATACAGGTCCGTAGCATAAACTCGCAGGACGTGTTACATCCCAGAGTTTACTTTAAAAAATGCTAACCACAAGTTTAAGCAATAATAATGTGCTTTAAAAAGCACAACTAATAATATCTACTGTCTTCTGAACAGACTTCCACGGGGAGTACTGCAACATTCAGACTGCATATGGTGTTGGGTTGGTGGACATATTTGTTAAGAGAACTGCGTGGGTTGTTGAACCATTTGCCGGGGGGAGGGGTCTTAAAATGTGCTGCATGTTCACACATGTTATCAACTGTACGGTTTGTCACAGCATCAGGTCCTCCTCAATGGAAATCAATGCTCTGCTGGGAACTAATCAGCTCACCACGGACAGGTCTTGGGTTCTTTGATGTAGTACACAGTCTGTTTATCCCCAATTATCAATGTACAGTCAGCCTTAGTGAATGTGTAAAAGAAAAAGCAAATTCTGCGTCAGAGGTGAAAGAGTGAGTGTGTCTGGTAATATACTAGTAAACTTTGCGTGACCCAATTACATCAGCACACAGGCTCTCATTTCTGCAGAACTGTCATCATTACTGCATTTTTAGTGCTGATAAGAGCATGCGCTTGTGTTCGGGAGATCTGTCTCACATGTGTGTGACGTACACGCTGCCGATATTTCAACAGGCGGTTTCTATTAACACTTTCAATCAGAAACACACTTGACCCGACTTATGGCAAGCCTTCCAACATCATTCAGAACACACGCTTGATATCGCAGCCCTGTCCATTCCTGTCCTTACCTAAGCCTGAACCTCCCACGGGGCCGGCGCTTTTCTGTCAGATAACTGGGTTTTCAGTATGCAATGACTTCTCAAGGTTAATCTATCCCAGCATCCCCTTCTTGCCCTGTAAGCTTCACAAAATCCGTCATTCTGCAAGTCCTTGTCATAATTGAGCCAGAGAAAGAAGGCAACCCCTGCTCTGCGCTGTATCTTTCTTAATAACTCTAGACGTCCAGGAAATGTTTAAGGTTCTACATGTTGTAACAATTCATCTGGGGTCTCTTCCGATAAATTGGAAACAGAAAAGGATACTTTTTAAGATAGACAGCAGCTAAACGCAACGTTTTGCAATGAAGAACGTGTCAAAGAGTTACATTTGTAGCGGTAGTCATCAAGAACTCATTTTTATCCAGTTTTGCAGTCCAAATGGCTAAAGAAGCAATCATGTACACTGCATTTCTCGGTTTGGATGTGAATGAAAGCCCAGAGTAAATGTGTAATTACTACAAGCAGTGCTGGGTAGTAACTGAGTACACGTGATCTAGATTACGTAATCAGATTAAAAATAATAATAATAAATAAATACTATAGATTATATTACATTTTAAAGTGCTTATAATCAGATTACAGTTACTTTTTATAGATTCCATGATTGCATATTATTATCACAATAGCAGTAAATTAATCATCATGCATCGATTCACTCTAATTCTTTTTTTCTCTCTTAAATGTTCCTTTCTAAAAAAAAAAAATCCTAGCTCTTATAAACATTTAGAAAGCCTTCCAGTTTTATAGAACTGAATACACCAGCCTAGTCATGTGACTGTAATTACATAGACACTATAGACCACACAATTAGTTTTACAATAATAATTATTAGCTTTTCATCACTTCACAAACTCTCTACATTTTTTTCAGCAACCCCAGTTTGGGAAACCTCGGAGATTAATACAATTCTTGATGTTGATAACAAAGAATGGAAAACATTTTCTTAGGTTAGGTCAAAAGTAATCAAAAAGTATTCAGAATGCATTATATAAAATGTGTAATCCAATTTATTAATTTACTGACTATATTTTTTCATTATGTAATTTGTAATCAGTAATGGACTACAATTTGTATGTAATCTACAGGCAAATTCAAAACACATACTTGGTCTGTAGAAACTGCACAGCAGTTTAGAATAAAGTCATGAATTGCTTCTTGTGAGGTTAGTGTTCTTGCTAAATAACCACAAATTAATTGGTGTGCATTTTATGTCTATTGCTTAATGTAGCTTTAAAGCGGTTTATTATATGCTGTCATGCATGAGCTTCATATGTAAAACACGTGCATAAGCAATGTTCCTAAACACAGGTGAAGTTCAGAGCAGATCATAAATTCTTCCCCTTATATAACATCCATAAAGTTTAAACTTTACCAGGTGGCCAGCAGGAATATAGATCAAATTTTAGATCTTGCCCCAGATTTAAACAAAAGCTGTTTAATAAAGGCATTTATTTGAATTGACGCTAATCTGTTTATGCTGATGCATCTATAAGCCGGTGATTACATTTACTTAACATTTACCGCAATGATGTTTTTATATAAAATCCTATTTATTAACGTCAAAAAATTCCCATGAATTGGGCGTAGATGTATGAGGTGGTCATCAGAGATGGATGCTTTACTAAACTCGTAAGCACAGGATAATAGCGGTTTAAGAGCTGGTGTAATTTGTCACCTTTGTTTGTTCTCCTGGTAGTAAAGTACACCAGCAAGGACAAGCAAAGATCCACGGGAACCTCTTGGCGGGCGGCCAAGGCTGGAACACCAACATAAGGGGTTATAAAATAGGAGGCCGCCTTCCATTATCAATCATTTTTAGGGCTGCCAGGAGAGTGATTGTATGTAGTGTGTTACAACATATTCAAGCGGATGGGCTCCTGAACATATACGGCCAAGAACATCACTATAAATACATTTGCCATGGTTAGTTCCCCAAACTCTCATATGTTTATACAGGCACTGATCGAACTGGTAATGCATTGGACAACTGACAAAATAATATAAAGTGAAACAGATGTTAAGTTGATGAAAGACATTTATGAACTGCTTAGCTTTGCACGTCATGCATGTCAACTGGACAGGGCCTAAACAGATGCTACAGAGCAGAACGTAACATCCACACCACCTGATCTCTGCAGCGGTGCAAGTGAATTTGAAAACATTTTTTTTTTTTTTTTTTTTTTTTGTGAGTGAATACACAACACGTGAATGTACACCTAATTACTATTTTAAATATATATTTTTAATTTTAATTATTTTATATCGATTTTTCTATTTTTACAAATGTCACGATTTATTAATTAACAAATAAATAATTCAAATGAAGGATATAGGAGTCACACCACATGACATATCACAGCCTACAATGTTGTCATAAAAAAAGGTCTAAATATTACAAACATTGATATTAAAACAGTTGTGAGGGTCTGCAGAGGTCCTTTATATGGTAACCTTTCGTATTTGTTTTGTTTTGTTGGTCGCAGTACATGAATTTGAACTGGCAGACAATGGTTTTCTGTAAATTAATACCCTGTAAATTAAAATTCTGTAAATTATTTTTTTAATTAAAATTAAAAATTTGAAAATTTGTTCATCATAGAAAGATCAAGAAGTACATTTTTATTTTATTTTTTTTTTTTATGTATCTTTGATGAAATAAATACAACAAATAAATAAACTGGTTTCATTATTGGATATTGGATCTAATTTTTTTTTTAACCTTTTATGAAACGTAAACATGTTCAAGTTTAAATAAAAAAGACAAGTAATAATAATAAATAAATCCCAGACTTTCAGTGCAGTCTTTTGCGCTTCACAGTTTCATATTTTTTCCCCAATTTCATACTTGGTTTACCATCCATGTCAGAGAAAAAATACTCTTCAAATTCAAGTGATAGTTGTCTTTTCCTCTCCAGTCAATCAAAGCACTGGGTTTTTGTAGGAGATGGACCTGAGACATGAGGACATGAGATGACCACAAAACTGCGGTACTGTGCGGCCCACTGATAATGGAGTGTGCGCAAACACCGGCTTGCAAATTAAATGAGTCTCGTAAGAGTTTTTTGTGGCCGATATTTCAGTGCCTGGGACAGCATGACATTATTCAATACAAATGAAGCAGGCAGGGGGACATCGCTGGTAACATGAAGCAGAAAAATAGCGGCACTCTCCCAGCACTCTCACTGAATAAATTATGTGCAAGAACAAAGCCTGCCAGCGGCTTCAAAATCTCTTTTTAATACAGCGGGACCTGAGAATGGGTCAACCTGCCTGTATTAAATACAGCTTAACATTTTCGACCAGGAAGCGCCATGTCCACCAGAACTGTTAATTTCTCGTTATGTCAGGTGAAAGTGTTTTTTTTTTTTTAAAGCTCATACGGTTCACTTTTTACAATAAATAGGAATAAGAAACTTTGACTCAACTTTGTTGACTACTCCATTAAAAATGCTGTATGGGTAATTTGCATTTACAGTGTATACAATTCAGAAAGTACCAAGAACGTTAAGGTGATATGTGAAGATATTTAGGGTACAGTTACAGAACAACAATGTACTAAAAATGAAAAAGTTTTCATTTCACATTTTTGAAAAGTTTTTGTGTACAGACAACACAATTGTCAAAACAATCCCCTGAATCAGCGAAAACAACTAAAAACACTGTATTATTCATGCTAGGCCAGTAGTTGGCAATATCACTATGTAAAGAAACACTATGTGCCTGCGCACATACATTACACTAGAATAAACACTTAATGGGCATGATCATGGCATCACTGTATTTACAAATTAGCATTTCTATAGTTTACACAGAGACATTAAAAGTAATTTTTTTGTGTTGTTGTTGTTGTTTTTGTTTTTTTTTAAGTGCACTTTCAAAATGATAATGCATAAAAAGGTGAAGTGTGTAATTTCTGTCACCAGTCGGAATTGTTAAAAAAAATAAATAAATAAATAAAATGTCTGTTTTCAAACAGGATTTCAAAACACTCCCCCATCTGCCATTGGTTTAACAAACAGATGACCCCGCCCCAAACTCACACCATTGGCTGAGCCAGTGTTGCTATGATGGGCCAAGCGGGATGGTAAAATAAATAGAACAATGTTTTGATAGCAAACCACAGTGTTTCAAAGTTTTTGAAACCAATCAAATAGCTTACTTTTAGTTATCTCTGCATATTATACTCAGTTTGAAGACCATATTTTAATATCCAAAAACAGTACACACATCAGGTTACAAGTACAATATGACTAATACAAAGAGAGTGTAGTGTACCTTGGAAATGCTTAGCAAATCAAACCAAGGGCATTACATCACCTGGATATCCTGAAACCTTGATGTTCTCAAGGTGTAAGCCCTTATGTCATCCAGAAATATGTGTCTACAAACACATTAACGTGTAGCCAGCTTGAATAACACACTCTTTGGCCCTTTAAGGTATCGCTCATGCTTAACAATGGAGAATGTCAACATTCCCTGGAAAACGCTGTCATAGTTCAACCATTCCCATCACGTGATACTCAAAAACAGGATAACTTTACTTAACTAATAACATCATCAAAGCAGTAGAGGACTCAGGTTCACCTCAATAAAAAAATTACTACATTTTCCTATTCCTCTGCTGTGTGACCTTCTAAAGAAAAGGTTATGGGACAAACCGCTCTCTGTTAGCGTGTCCCTTTGTTTTGCCGCTTGATGCAGTAACTACATTCATTCTAAGCCTTCAGGAAAAGTTTTTTTTTTTTTTTTACGGTAATGACTGTGGAAAAGTTGGCTCCCCTCAAAGCAGCCTGACTATCTTCACCTGTTTAATCAGGCCAGATTCTTATAAAGGTCATTCTGATGCATCCGAAATACAGACTGCAAATGTTATCCCTTGTTTGGAATTGCAAAGGGCTCCACTTAAAACATTTGCCTTTGCACTATTTTTTCCTGCAAGCCTGGCCATTAACCTTTGCAAAAATCAAGTTTGGATTTGATAAACGGGACAGCATAATGTGGCTCGGCCTCCAAAAGTGGATTAGGCAACTCGGCCCTTTATCAACAAGGATGGGAATCACGGATAGAGAATAAACTAGGCAGACAGAATGAGGTAAACAGTATATGGGTCAGGAAGACACGGTTCCTGCTCATTATTTAACATGGTTTCACCGCTGCTCCTCCGGACTCAATCTGCTTGCATCTTATTGATGGCATATATTATATTCGGAGGCAGTCGTTCCTACAGAGTTCTCTCATTACAAGTCAGCCTTCCTCCGAGTGGGATTGGCTGTATCGATCCGTCAGATAACTAGCAAGTGCACCACCTTTCTGTTAAACCCAAAAGTGGCTCATTTTCCCAGTGAAGCGTTGTCAGATCGAGGCAGATTCAATTCCTGACGTTGAAACCACAGCGTGGAACGCTTTGAGCTTCTTTCATAGTCATTATAGTCTGTAGGATGGAAAGTCAGTTTAAGTTCTCCATCAACTGAGTGGAAAGTGGAGATACTTGAATCCATTGAATGGTCAAACTGGGAGTGTTTCTCTCAGGTCCCTTTAGGTGAACGAGATCTCATTGTGATGCACAGGATGCGTCGGATTAACTTTTCTCTTCGACTGTTACTGTGTAATTGCACAACCAAGTTATCATTCATACGGTGGGCCTTCAAGTTAAAGAAATTAATAAATCAGAAAAATGTGCATTTCTTTTGATTTAAACCCTTTTAAAGAGATTTAATGAGCAGTGATATGACCATTGGATTCCAGCCAAACGATGGACTCAAAACATTCCCGCCTTACTTGTCTATGATGCACAAAAATTTATGTAATGCTTCAATATGCTTTTAAATCGTCTCTTGGAGCGAGACTCTATTTTGATTGCCGCTATTCACCGCTACCTCAATATGCATGCATGTATGGAGGTTACAGAACGCTATCACTCACAATCATTTTTCCGTGGACTCATAATGCAATTACCTCTCATACAGCTCTCTGGCAATAAAGCAGAAATATTCATGCAAATCACACAATTCATCTCAGATACATTCAGCCGCTTGAGAGCCGTCAAAAATGCAGCACCGTTTCCCCTTAAAGCGGCCTCTGGCAGCGGAGTCTTTAAAATTGTCACGAATCACCAGCTATTCTCCTCTCTCACTTGACAGAAAGACAATGTATATGGATCACAGAGAGTCGGGTCCACTTAAAAAGCCCTGGTTGCATTGTTGGGAGTGCTGTCATTACTTTACCGAGGCATAGCTCGAGAGAAGAGTAAAAGAAATAGGGTACGAGGGGAGGGAGAGATGAAAGCAGAGAGCATGTCTCAGGGTCAGCTTTCAAAGAGCATCTCTTCAAATGTTATCCTCGGCCATTTCGCCATCATTAACGGCCCTTTAATCAGTGGAAACGGACCAAAAAATATCCATATATTATGATTTATAAAGTTAGACCTCAACAAAGAACTTGTTCTTTGGAAACATGTGACCTGGATCGCTCACAAAGAACCTTGTGATTCAATGCATTTTGAGTGGAACACAAACTTAACCTTTAAAATGAAATGCATGTAGGGTTATTGTGCTTCCTTTCAGGTGAGATGTGGGATAATTCTATGTACTTTTTGGAATGTCAGATTTATGACAGATGAATGATAGATTTAACCAAAATACAGTAGGTGTTGAAAAATCACATCCACCTTTGTAAAAGCCATGGGCTGAATCGCAAAATTGCATATTTCTACTAAATGGTAGGCAAAAGCCAAGATTAGCATGTCCGAATTCACAGTATTCATAAAAGAGCAGGCGAAAAGAACCCAGACTTACTACTACTGGTGAGATTCTGAAGTGTGCATACGATGGACACTTTACTATCCCATGAGGCCACGGGAGAGTATTTGTGAATGATAGTAAACCAACTGATGCAGGTAGGTCACCTGATAATGACAACATAGCAAATGTAGTATGTCGAATTACATGCTTTCATACTATATAGAACATAGTTTTTTACTGGTCGCAAAGTAAGTTCCTATTAAAAATAAGTACCTGTGATTTTGGACACAGCCTTAGACTCAGTGAACGTGAAAAACAGCCCAATCAGAAATCTAGCCAATCAGAAACATTCTCTGCCTGTCAATCATTTTGAATGTGGATTTGATGATATTAGGTTTGCTGACATGTCTTTTAAATCAGCAAGAAATGGAAATCCACCCTATCGATTTTCTAAATGCATCTTAATAATCTTATTGTGAATGATTTATATTTTTTGACCTTGTAATTCTTCATCAGAATGTCATTCTCCCGGTGAAGCATCACATGACTTCTCAGGTGACCTATGACAGACTTCTTTGATTATTTAGTCTGTTTAATTTCTGCCTCTTTCTTATAATCAACAGCAGGTTAGTCCCATCCTACATTTTTTGATAATATATTATGCTTGGTTCCGCAATGTTCACACAACTGCATCTTGACGAGATTGAAGTAGTCCAAAATCAAGTATCATTCTTTTGGAATTCCACAGCATGAGCTAAAAATTTCCACTTTCCAAGTCGAATGGTAGCTCCATATTCTGAATCCACACATCCATTATAAAGTCACATGTTGCACTGGAAATGAGTCCAATCCTGCTGTAACTACTGCATTAACTCGTTCATCAGGGCAGCAGAACACTGATAAGAACTAAAACAAAAAGTCATGTGAAATCAGTGAATCAGTGAAATCATCTCACCTCACATGCACTGCTTTGCCTCTATTCCTAATAGCTCATGTGCTTACATCAGTTATGTAAGCATTATGAAAAATGACAATTGTTAAGTCCCGTCTGGGGAGTGCTGTTTAGCTTGGCTTACTGAATACAGTACCGCTAGCAACATTGGAATCACACCAAGATATATTCCATTATCCGTTACACTCCATTATTGTTCAGACAGAGCATGAGAAGGCAAAAAGAAATACAGTCGTGCCTTGTTTAAAATAAGGAATTTGGCAAAACTGTGTTAAGGGAACATACATGTGTTCATTACCTTCATTGGAACATTTGTATTCAATGACAAGCTCAAAAACATATAGTAATAGAGGTTTATGAAAGTGACCAATATGATGTGTATGCACATATGTACACACGTGGTCAGAATTGTTGGTACCCTTGGTAAATATGATCAAAGAAGGCTGTGAAAATAAATCTGCATTGTTAATCCATTTGATATTTTATTTTAAAAATTCACAAAAATCTAACCTTTCATTGGAGAATAAGAATTTAAAATGGGGAGAATTATTATGAAATAAATGTTTTTCTCAAAAACACGTTGGACACAATTATTGGTACCCCTAGATATTCTTATGAGTAGAATATATCTGAAATATATTCCCATTCATATTCACAATTTTGAGCACACCAGGGTGATTATGAACATGAAATTATCCAGCCATGGCTTCCTGTTTCACAGAAATATAAACAGGAGGGAAAACAAAGGCCAAATTCCCTTAATCATCCATCACAATGAGAAAAACCAAAGAATATATTTCTGATGTGCAGCAAAAGATAATTGAGCTTCACAAATAAGAAAGTGGCTTTAAGAAAAGAGTCAGAGCAGTGAGAATTCCCATTTCCACTATCAGGGGGATAATTAAGAATTTCCAATCAACAGAAAATATTATGAATCTACCTGGAAGAGGACGTGTGTCTATATCGTCCTAATGCACAGTGAGGAGGAGAGTTTGAGTGGCTAAAGACTCTCCAAGGACCACAGCTGAAGAATTGCAGAAAATAGTTGAGTCTCAGGGTCAGAAAACCTTAAAAAAAAAAAAAGTATATATATATATATATATATATATATATATATATATATATCTCAAACAGCACTTTAGGATGGTTTCAAGAAAAAAAAATAATAAAAAATAAATAAATAAATCAAGAAATGAAAATGCTTTCACCAAAAAACAATCCCCAGCATATTCAGTTGTCAGACATGACTGGAACTTCAAATGGGACTGGCTTCTATGGTCAGATGTAACTAAAAAATGAGCTTTTTAGCAGCAGACACTCAAGATGGGTTTGGTGAACACAGGGATAAAAAGTACCCCATGTGCACAATGAAATATACTGCTGTATTTTTAATGTTGTGGGTCTATGTTTCTGCTGGAGGTCCTGGAGATCTTGTTTAAATACATGGCATCATTGATTCTATAAAATACCAACAGATAAAAAATCAAAAAATGACTGACTGTTAGAAATCTTATAATGGGCCATGTTTGGATCTTCCAACCGGACAATAATCCAAAAACAAACCTTAAAAACAACACAAAAATGGGTCATTGGGAACAAAACCAATCTTCTGCTATGGCCATTCCAGCCCTCTGACCTGAACCCTATAGAAAAGGAGTGGGGTGAACTTGTTACAGAGCCGACGAGACGTGAGACGTGCGGATCCATTTGCAAGGCTTTTATTCAGGGTCGTGGTCACAAAACAAGCAAGGTTCAGACAATGGCAAACAGGTACAACACAGGCAAGACAAAGAGTAATCCTAGGGCAAGTTTGAGTCTTCGATCGGCGAGCAATAAGGCAAGGCAGAGAGATAACCCAGGTACACAGCAATAGTCCAAGCGAGGTGCAAACAGAGTCCGAAATAGCAGGCAAAGGGTTAATCCAAGATACACAGGCAGGAGATCAGGAAACAAGGCAACACAAAATGACTAGACTTAGACTAGAACTGGAATTAGAAACTAAGACAGGGAAAAGGCTCCGTAAAGCAGCTATCACTTGAAGAGCGATATACGCAGAACAATACTCTGCGATTAGAACAAGGAAGTCCAAGGCTTATGTAGGGTGTGTGATTGTGTGATGGGTCTCAGGTGTGAGCGTGTGATTAGTGAAATGGCTGCTGGGAAATGTAGTCCGCGGTAATGTGAAATAGTCTGTGCAATGTGAGAGTCAATATGATGGAAGGGCGACCTCTGGTGGCTATCGGGCAAAGGCCACAGACCAGATTCGTGACAGAACTGAAGAGAAGAAGCACCAACATGGAGCTGGGAATCTAAAGGGTCTGGAGTGATTCTGGATGAAGGAATGGTTTCTGATCTCTTGTCAGGTGTTCTCTGACCTCATCAGGCATTATAGGAGAAAACTCAGAGATTTTATTTTGGCAAATGGAGGTTTCAAAAATGTATTGAATAAAAGGGTACCATTAATTGTGTCCAATGTGTATTAGAGAAAAACATTTATTTCATAATGATAGTTCCCACCATTTTAAATTCTTATTCTCCAATGAAAGGTTAGATTTTTGTGATTTTTTTTTTTTTTTTCAAAAGGATTAGCAATGCAGATTTATTTTCACAGCCGTCTTTGATCATATTTACTAAGGGTACCAATTCTGACCACGTGTGTAGACATACATTAAGTCTTATAAACTAATAATAGCTGTTTCTAGGAAACAAAATTTCAAGAGATGAATATATTTTGATTTTTTTTTCTTGTCGTTTGCAATGAAAGTTAATGGGGTCCAAACATGCATCCCAACTTTCTTTAAAATATCTTATTAGTATTCTATGAAAAGTTTCATTTTTAAATGACCACAAGTGAAATGCATTCATTCATTCATTCATAACATCCATTTTTGTTTTATGGAAAATAGCTAACATCTCCCAATGCATTTCACTGCAGAAAAAAAAAAATAAATAATAATAATAAAGGGCTAGAGCAAGATGAGCAAATGATTCACATATTTTGGAGTGAACTGTTACTTTAAATATCATTGAAACAACTAAAGTGCCTCTCAGTTGTTTTGGCCACCATGCTGGCACACTTTGATCAATGCTCTTTTAGTGCAGGGCAGGAGTCCAAGCTAAAACGGCATGAAACATTTCATCGCTGTAATGCTTACAGTGCTACTAGGCTCTGCTTTTACAGTCCTGGCAGCTCCGAGTCCTTAAGCCACCTCAATTTCAGGCTTTAAAGGCTTGTTCGCTTACACTCTGATGATTTAAAAGAAACCCAAGTGGACAGAGAATGTGTCCTGACCACCCAACTGTGCAAGATGCAATTAAAGTACAGATCTCACACATTTTGTCATCCCCATCCAATGTATTCTGTTAGAAAATATATACAAGTATGTGCTGGACTAAAAATCCTCAGTCCTGTTTCATTTTTCAGGCTAATGGGTGAAAAGATGGCAGATGGTAGTCCCTGTCGTTCTGTCATTTATAATCGGGAATGTTATCCCAAACTGCCATTTCACTGCCATATCCATATAAATCACAGGGTAAGGATTGTTCAACTCCCTCACTTATGTCTCCTTTAGGCTTAAGATATATAGTAATGTCCATTAAACATGTGGGAGCATGGCATGAATGAAACATAACCTTGGTAAAATTCAATAAAACTAACTCATTTTTAGAAGGACATTTTTGAATGAATGTGTTGTGATAAAGGTCACTAAATGAACAGCCTGGCCACATACACACCAGAGTGAAATATGGGTGACATTTTTCTTCAAAGTCTAAAATTATGTTCTCTCTACACACAGTTTTACAAGTAAATTTACTCCAAACAAATTGAGGTGGTCTTCAGTGAAATGAGCAACTAGTTGTTAATTCAGTGACAAAATTCTGTTTTGGACATCCCATCTTTTCAGGAAAAATAATAGCAAATCACAGAAACAGGTTTGTCTTCAGGGGTGTTTTACATGTATGTATGTATGTATGTGTTTATTTATTTTTTATTTTATTTATTTATTTTTTTATTTATGTATGTATGTATGTATGTATTTATTTATTTATTTATTTTTGCAGTCCTGTCAGACATGGTGAGATAAGGTAAGTTAAAATAAGTTATATAGTTACAGTGCTGGGTAGTAACTGATTACATGTAATTTGGATTACATAATCAGATTAAAAATGTAGTACTTGTAACTGGATTATATTACATTTTATTAATCAGAATACTGTTACTTTTATGAATTACAAGTCCCCCTAAGATTTAAAGTTATTTCAATAATTTAACTACATATATGCATATTCTCTGATGAAATAATCCCATCTAAAGTTACATCAAAAGTAATCTAAAAGTAATCCAAAATTAGTCAGAACACATTACCTGAAAATAATCTAGATTATAATAATAATAATTATTATCATTATTATTTGTATATGATTTCATCATATTTCATCATATAATGTGTAATCAGTAACAGACTACAAATTGTAAGTAATCTACCCAGCACTGTGTATATATATATATATATATATATATATATATATATATATATATATATATATATATATATATATATATATATATATTCTTTCATCATTAAACAAGCAGAAAAATATATACATGCTGTATATATAATGTAAAATATAATGTTTTGCAAATACAAACTGAAAAAAACATCTATCGTGTCTTTGGTGGTTGGTGAATACAGGGCGAAAATCCGAGGAAGGTCATGTCATGGCCAAGGAGAGAGGCCCTCATGGCTCTTTATTATTTATCAGTTTATTTATTTGGTTTCATAGCTGGGGCTCAAAGAAGACTCTCCCTTTCTCTCTCTCTCTCTCTCTCTCTCTCTCTCTCTCTCTCTCTCTCTCTCTCTCTCTCTCAGGAACATTGCCTGGAACATTGTGTTTAATTTACTATCACCCATCCTCCAGTCACATCATGGAACACTATGCAGTTCTTTAATTCATGATGTGGGGGGAAGGAAAGGAGAAGAGAGATGTTATAAATCTTCATTCGTGTTTGTCTCAGCCTTTCAACTGACTGTTAATGGGAAAAGACAAAGGATTAAAAAAGAGACAATGAGAGCATTGATAGCTTTCAGCGCTGAAGAAACAATAGATCACAAAAGCCTGGATAAGAGGTCACATCTCTACACTACAGTTTTACTTTTTACAAAGAAAATATGAGTCAAAACTTCTGAAAAACTTTCTTCCCCTTTGCTAGAGTGTTGTAGTTGGTTGCCAAGGAGTTGATATGCGGTTGCTACTGTAGGGCGTTCTGGGTGGTTTCCATTGGGTTGCTATGTGGTTGCTTAGTTTGTTTGCAGTTGCTAGTCTATTCTCAGTGGTTTCCGGGGAGTTGCCATGCAGTTGCTAGGGTGCTCTAAGTGGTTTTCCAGTTAGTTTGTATGCGGTTGCTAGGGTATTCTCAGCAGTTTCTAGACAGTTGTCATTCAGTTTCTAGGATGTTCTGTTTAGTTTCTAGGGAGTTGCTACGGGGTTGCTAGATTATTGTTGTTGGTTGCCAGATGCAGTTGCTATGGTGCTCTGGGTGGTTTCCAAGGTGTTGCTATGCAGTTGCTAGAGTGTTCTGTTTGGTTTCCTGGGAGTTGCTATGCAGTTGCTAGGGTGTTCTGGTTGGTTTCCAGGGAGTTGCTAGGTGGTTCCTGTGGTGTTCTGGAGTGTGTTTCCCAAAAGCATTGTTAGCAAACTATGGTTGTTAGTTCCATTGAACAATATTGGTAACGATGGAACTTGCGACAATAGTTCCTATTGGGAAACTCACCCTTGGTTGGTTTCAAGGGAGTTGCTATGTGGTTCCAGAGTATTGTTAGTTACCAGGGAGTTTCTAAAGAGTTGTTTGGGTGTTCTGAATCCACTGAATTGGCTCTATCGCTTTCTCTCCTCTCCACCTGTAGCGGGTGTGTGGTGAGCACACTGGCACCGTTGTCCTGTGGCTGCCGTCGCATCATCCAGGTGGATGCTGCACACTGGTGGTGGTTGAGGAGAGACCCCCCACATGATTGTAAAGCGCTTTGGGTGTACGACAATACACAATAAAGTGCTATATAAATGCATCATTCATTCATTCTGGTTGGTTTCCAGTGAGTTGCAAAGTGATTGTAAGATTTTTGTTGTTAGTTGCCAGGGAGTTGTAATGGGGTTGCTAGATTATTGTTTTTGGTTGCCAGGGAGTTGATATGCAATTGCTACGGAGCTCTTGGTTTTTTTTCAGGGTGTTGCTATGCAGTTGCTAGGGTGTTCTGGGTGGTTTCCAGGGATTTTCACTGGAGTTGCTAAATTATTGTTGTTGGTTGCCAGGGAGTTGCTATGCAGTTGCTATTGTGCTCTGGGTAGTTTACAGGGTGTTGCTATGCAGTTACTAGGGTGTTCTGGTTGGTTTTTAGGGAGTTGCTATGTGGTTGCTAGAGTATTGTTGTTGGTTGCCAGGGAGTTGCTGCAGTGTTCTGGGTGGTTTCCAGGGAGTTGCTAGGGTGTTCTGGATGGTTTTTCAGGGAGTTCCTATGTGGTTGCTAGGGTGTTATGGTTGGTTTCTAGAGAGTTGCAATGGGGTTGCTAGATTATTGTTGTTAGATGCTAGGTGTCACAGATCAGCCAGGCTCCACCACCAATCCATCACAACGATCTCAGTCACCTGAGTACTAATTCAAGGCACCTGCACCTCATTGGCACAAATCACCCCAGCACTACTTAAGCACCCACCCCACTCCAGTCAATTGTCCGATCTTGTCTATACGAAGTGGACTCTCATTACTCTTTGCTATTACTTACCTGATACTAACCTGTTTGTGTACTTACCTCCTGTTCTACTCCATTGTTGATTCCTTGGATCCCCATCGTCTGCTCCACTCCGTTGATCATCCAACTGATCCTCCACCAGCATCCTGGGGTGTGTGCTGCTCCTCAGCATCCACGAGTTCCTGGCAAGACAACACCATATCAGTATATCCTTTCTCCATTGCATCAAGTGTCTAAGACTCTACTCCCCTCCATCGACTGCTTACCCATTGCTGAATTCATTAAACATTACATTGTATTATAATCCTCAGTGTCCAGTCTGCTTCCATAACACCAGGGGAGTTGCTACGCAGTTGCTAGGGTGTTCTGGGTGGTTTCCAGGAAGATGCTATGTAGTTGCTAAATTATTGTTTTTATTCGTCAGGGAGCTGCTATGCAATTGCTAGGATATTGTTGTTGGTTGGCAAGGAGTTGATATGCAGTTGCTAGGGTGTTCTGGGTGGTTTCCAGAGAGTTTCTATGCAGTTGCTATAGTGTTCTGGTTGGTTTCTAGGGAGCTGCTATAGGATTGCTAGATTATTGTTGTTGGTTGCCAGGGAGTTGCTGTGCAGTTGCTAGGGTGTATTCTGGTTGCTTTCCAGGGAATTGCTATGTGGTTTTTAAGGGTGTTTCTGTTAGTTTACAGAGAGTTGCTATTCAGTTTTTGGGCTGTTCTGGGTGGCATTTTCTGCCAGGTGGAAATAAGTCTGATATCTTAGAAAGGTAATGGCACAGTCATTCATGTCTGTAGCATAAATGGTGCAGGATGAGTTCTGCACCAAATTCAGTGCAAGGCCTGTCTTTTCAGCAGCGCTGAAAGATGTCTTCACTAGCACATGATTGGCGACTCCAGTCATGCTCACTGTCTTATCTCCAGAATTAAGCAATTAGCAGCTTTTGCAAGCACTGAGCTTTAGCACACATAGGATAAAATGGGTAATAACAACCATAAATCACCCAGCCTGAGGTGGATTCAGAGTAAATTTGCAAAGGAGTAATCTAAGATTAGCTGGCAAGGGATTGAAGCCAAGAATGAATTCATAGAGTGTTGAGAGGGACTAAAACTTTAGCAGACTGATGGAAATTGGCTGCGAGCACAATCCTACCTGTAAATCAACATGCGACATCCAGGAATTTACTACATGCTAGTTTGGCAGCATTTCAAGGAAAGTATACGAGGACACGTTAGCTCATGAAAACAGGGTCAGCAAAACATTCACACACCTCTATACTGTGACAGTTCACACAGTGACATCCTGGAAAAAACAAACAAGCAAAAACTTCATGGCCACTAGCATAGACGTAGGAAACTAATTTATAAATAGAACTCCTAGATAATAATGGCAACTAAAAATTTACTGGACATATATAAAATATACATTTTTTTTTTTTTTTTTTTTGTTTCAAAATGTATTTTTTAATTTGCTTTTTATTAAAAATCTAGTTTTGTCTTTGACTATTTATACATTTTTATTTTGTTTATTTATTTTTGTCATTTTTGTACAGATTTGTTTGGAATAATCCGTGTCTGAGTCACGTTTAACCCACTGGTGCTGCTTGTCTATAAAAAATGAAAATGTGGCTTTATATTTCTATCACTCCCACCCGGGTGACAATACTCCTATAACAGACCATGCAATTTATGTTTATTTCTTTTCCTGATGTTCTTTTCCTGCAAATTTTATATAGCCAACTTTTTTCTAAACTTTTTATTTTTAATTTACCAGTTAGGCATGTTGACAATAAAATATATCTTCAACATACGTTGTCTATGACCAAAAATGTAAGATATGTTTTCAGTGGACTTTGAAAATTTGCTTTGCTTAAGAAAACATAAAAATATACAGTTACAGCGTTTTTATTTTTTATTTTTTTTTCTTGTGATTTAGTCGAGTTGGTTTTGTATCATACACAATATGATTTTCGGCAATTGAGATCCTAATTCTTTAAGTTACAATTCAAATGACAAGGGATCAACTTATAATCATGTTTATATTAATTATCCCGTGAATTTATTCTCTCCAATGGCCTGGTTATGCAGAGCATTCGCAGCTTATAAGGACGGAACTATGGAACAATTTTCCAGACTATTTTCAAATAGAATTGCAAATTGTATTTTCAATTGTGTTTTCCATATGTGGACGCATAAATTGTGACATAATCCAAATGCAATTGCAAATCTTGCATTACTGTTTGCATTTTCGCTTTCGTGAATGCACAGTGACTGCCAAATTTCAAATGAAAAAGCAAAGTCTATTTGCAACTGTATTTCCCATGTCTTACGAGTTATGAACATGTCATATTTAAAAAGCAATATTAATTACCACATTTGCTTTTCACTTTCTCTGTGACATATAATCCAAATGCAATTGCAAATCTTGCATTACTGTTTGCATTTTCGCTTTCGTGAACGCACAGTGAGTACGTTTACATGGACAACAATACTCCGATTTTAATACGATTAAGACAATACTCTGATTAAGAATGTACCATGTAAAAAGAGATTTTTGATTACCTTAATCTGGCTAAAGTCATAATCGAAGTAAACACAAATCGAATTAAGACGTGGAGTATTCCTATTTTAGTCGAATTATTGAAGTGCAGTACAGACATGTAAACACCTTAATCAAACTATTACCATCGTATAGCACTTTTCGCCGCATTTTGCGACAGGAAACACACACGGCAGTGATCAACCGTTTGACGGCAAATAAAAGCTTCAACACCACCGCCGTCTGTACAAATAATTAACTGCGTACAAATAATTAACTGCACTTGAAGCTTACATAAAATTAAAAATGAAACACCCAAAATATATGGCATCATCACGAAGACGAACTATATGTTTATATGTGACATTCTGGAGGGGACGTCGGATGGCGTTGCGTGGTGACGTCAAAGTCAAAGTCAAAGTCAAAGTCAGCTTTATTGTCAATTCCACCACATGTACAGCACATACATACAGAGAATTGAAATTGCGTAACTCTCAGACCCTTGGTGCATACAGTTAACACTAAACACTAACAGTAATGTAAAAAAACAGATAGTTACAGTTTAAATATATATAAATACAAACTATACAGATATGCAGTAAGGACGTAATGACGTGCCATTAATCGATCTATGTACAATAACATGTAAAACGGGAACATGAAAGGATTATTCTAAAAGAAACTCATGTAAACACCTTAATCATAATATTGTCTTATTCAGAATAAGGTAAATAATTAGATTACTGATGTCCATGTAAACGTAGTCAGTGACTGCCAAATTTCAAATGAAAAAGCAAAGTCTATTTGCAAATGTATTTCCCATGTCTTACGAGTTATGAGCCTGTCATATTTAAATAGCAATATTAATTACCACATTTGCTTTTTCACTTTCTCTGCGCCGCACATATAACCTGTCAAAACTCAAATGGAATCCCAATTCCTTTTGCATTTGAATTTCCGATGTCTACACTGAAAGCTGTCAATCAATATGAGGGGGCGGGACAAACTAGGGGGTGTGTTTGTTTTGGGGGGTGACCTCACTCACAGACAACCGTGCGGAATGCTTTGATCAATAGAAGTGATCGGTAAAGCCTCCGCTAAAGGCAGCTGCCAATCAGTTCGTGTCTGTGTTAACGACCAGACAGTGCAACCTTCTTGGCACAATACATAATTCTGTCTTTTTTTACCCCAAATATAGCGATTATCCCCTGCCTTTAGCGGAGGCTTAACCGATCACCTCCATTGATCAAAGCATTCGGCACGGTCGTCTGTGAGTGACGTCACCTCCCAAAACAAACACGCCCCCTAGTTTAGTCCCGCCCCCTCACACTGATTGACAGCTTTCAGTGTAGACATCGGAAATTCAAATGCAAAAGGAATTGCGATTCCATTTGAGTTTTGACAGGTTATATGCGCGGCACAGAGAAAGTGAAAAGCAAATGTGGTAATTAATATTGCTATTTAAATATGACATGTTCATAACTCGTAAGACATGGGAAATACAGTTGCAAATAGACTTTGCTTTTTCATTTGAAATTTGGCAGTCACTGTGCATTCGCGAAAGCGAAAATGCAAACGGTAATGCAAGATTTGCAATTGCATTTGGATTATGTCACAATTTATGAGTCCACATATGGAAAATGCAATTAAAAATACAATTTGCAATTCTATTTGAAAATAGTCCGGAAAATAATGAAAAATGCACCAATATGCAATTTTAAACTTATTTTTATACTTCCGTTTACAGTTTTCCAAAACATGTTTTAGTCTAAAATTATGTGAAAATCAAAGCCAGAAATCTGTACAAGTTGTGTTCCAAAGCTAATATCTCAAAGAAAGAAAGGGAAAAAATTTGGTCATTTTTTACCATGAACAGTATTAACAAGTACGATATGCAACCTAGGCTCATTGGAAATATGTACCTCTACATACATTTTTGCAAAACTGAAAAAACTTACCTATATGTACGATTCACTGCAGTTTCCAGTTGAAATGAACACTAGAGGCAGTAAAACTCCAACAACTTTTATTCATTTTCACACGAAGTATGATTTATAGGTACAGTTTTGATTAATAAAGGCTAATTTTCACACAATTACTTGCAGAATGTTATGTTATGACTTCAAAACAATTTTAACATCCTGCACGATTTGAAAACTGATACCTTTGAACGTTGTCGTCACATATACAGCTTCATATGTATGAGTTTTCCAACTCAGTGAGTTTATTCGGTAGCTCACGCAATACGGGTTTGCACTTAGGTGATGAAAAGCTACGGTATGAATCCCCTTGAATCTACGGTTCAACAAAACAGCTCAAATCCGCGTAAGGAAGTTAAAATAGCAAGGCTGCATCAGCGAAAAGTTTTTATATTACTTTTGCATTGTTAACACAATCGAGTAGGTTTAGGTTTGGGTTTGGTGTAAGGGATATTACCAACATGATAGAGCATTAATCTTTAGCGACACTCACTGGATATTTGAATTCTGAACGGCCGCAAAACGTACCTCAAGCAGCATAATAAAAATGCTGCAATACGTGCCTGTATGAACGTAATAAAAACGTGTCACAGTCACGTATTAAACGTGTGTTTTAGCACCACTCTCTGGACATTTCACTTTGAAACTGCCGCGAAACGTGCAGTAATGTGCGTGATTACGGTGTTGCAGAAATGTATGTAGAGGCATGTATTTCCAATGAGCCTGGGTTGACGATATTTGAAAACCGTTTTCGAATCAAGCACTATTCAGATGAAAAAAAAAAAAAAAAGTTATTTTTGGATTAAAATGTTTTGTTTAAAATTAGCACCAGAGGAGACAGAGGGCAGTGCAATAATAATAATAATAATGATAATAAAGATTTATAAAAATGCTATTTTTTGATCACGTTTAACTTGAGAGTCACATTATGCTGTGTTATGCACAAGATTCTGGAAAAGATGTGAGATGCAAGTACATTAGAAGAGTACATAATGTGCAAGTACATAGAAAAACAATGAAAATGCAGCACAATAAAATGCAAAAATATGTTCTTTGTTAACAGCCCTTTCTGCTGTTTTCATACTTTGTTCGACTGCTCTGTACAAACCAGAACTTGACTATATTATGTTGCAGTTTATTCTAAATTGGTAAGCAAGTAGTTTTTACAAAACTAGCCAAAATTTCCTCGAATTTGGTGCTTGATGAGTGTTCATTTTGGACCCTTTTTAAAGTGCATGGAGAAACACTAACAAGTATTATGATTATAATAACCATAACCACAGAAATATGAAAACTCGCCATGGTTTTTACTCCACTTGTAAAGGAAAGCAGATGTTTTGTTCATGAGCATGTGATTCCAGGACTGGAAAAAGAGGAGCAGAATTTCCAGATATTTCTCAAAGTGCAGATGAATAATGAACATGATGTCAGTTCACGGGGCCTACTTGGCTAAATACTGTGTTTGTGTTTTTCATCTGAGCCTGATTACATATTACTCTAAAACTTCTCTATGTACTATTGGCACAATCACAGAAAAAAGTTTTTTTTTTGTTTTTTTTGTTTTGTTTTTTTGTTTTTTACTTATAAACGGACACAAAGGGGACTGCTAGATTTGTTCCTGTCTCTTGCGTGGTGCCACATACATTATAAAGAGAAACAAGCAAGAGAATATAAACTGTATACAATGTACTACAGGGCTAGGACACCTGGGAAAACAGCCCTTGTTGATTTAATTTCCTACTAAAACACCAAATAACAACAAATTCTGCCCTAGTGCTTTATATATATGTATGTATATATATATATATATATATATATATATATATATATATGTAATATAATAAAGAAATATTGACTACATTTGCATCTACATTTGTTTTAGACATGAAGCACTGAAACATACAATGGGACCATTAAGATACATTTTTCATTACTCCCACTGCACTTTATATCAGTAAATAAATACCCCTATCCATAGATCAAAATAATTTCTACTTGTGTCTGTTTCTATCTGCAGTCGATTTGGAGATGCTCCAGACACTGAGGTGGCTTTGTGCTCTCTGAACAGCTTTTTTGAGCAGCTTGTCATATCCTCTCTTCAATGCCTCTGTTTTTTCCTCTCTCTCTCTCTCTGAAATAGTGCTGTCTTTCATCTGAAGCTCTTTCTCGGACACATTTAAGCTCGCCCCATAATGTGGGCACTTGTACTCTGCGATGTAGCAGACCTTGTCTCTTTGATTTGCTTGGCTTGTTCCAGTCCTTAGACAATCACGACAGACGCATGAAGGTAAAGACGTAGACGAACCACCACAGCAGCACACACACACACACACGCACACACAAACACACGCACACACATACACACACACACACACACACACACACACACACGCATGCAGCGTCTCCTCTGACTTGGTGACTGATCATGAAAAGGCAGTAGGACATGTTCTGCGTTAGACAGCTGAGACACATCCAACCGAGCACTAGAATACCTTTGTGTGTGATTTCTCTAGTGCCTTCAAGGGAATCAATTCACCCAAAAATGACAATTTTTCAATTATTTATGCATTTGGAACATACTTTTGTTTTTATCCATGCAAGAGAATTTTTGAAGAATTACTGAAAAAGAACAAACACAAGAAAAGTCAATAATGGTGAAATCACAAGAAATGTTGTGATGAACATATGTCCCAGATCTAAACATAAATATAAAGTGTTTTCATATGAGCAAAGCTTTGTAAAATGAGAAAAATGAGTCATGTTGTACAAAATACTACTATTTTCAAGTTATAAAAAAGAGCCCCATAAAATTAGCTCACATGACTGCTTATGTTTATTGTTAAACCGTTCTGTCATGATTAAATGTCAGTAGTTTGACATAATGCATCCAAAGGCACCATGAATTGCAAGACATAAACTCAGAATTGTGAGATGTTTATTAGTTATAAACTCACAATTGCGAATTAACATCTCTCAATTCTGAATTTGTGTAGATAAACTCAGGATATATAGGCCTAGGCATATACTCGCAATTATGAGAAGAAAAGTCAAAATTGCAAGATAAACAGTCACAATTACCTTTTTATGTTTAATGGCAGAAATAAATAAATAAATAAAACAAGTGTGAGATATAAACAAAGAAAAAAAGACAGAATTGCAAGATGTAGACTAAGAATTGAGGGTTGAAAATAATCATGTTTCATTTTTCTGTAGACTATTCCTTTAAAAATGGTTGTCATCATGGAGACCTTTGGGATATTAGTGCAATGTAGAAGATTTGTTTTTTACACACAAAAATGTCCAATACACATCCTCATGTCTCTATAGATCTATCCCAGACAAATAAATTTTGTAAAACACACATGGCTCTCTAGTAGAACAAACTCCTGCTGAGTTTTTTGGCAAAGGTCTGATGGATATTCTACCAAACGACCTTTATACTTGGAGCAGGATTTGTACAAACTATGTAAAAAGTCCAGTAGAGAGGCTATGAACGTGCCCACCTAAGGGGAAAAGAAACAGAGGAATAAAGAGATGTGGGGGGAGGAAGAGGAGTGGGATCCTGGACGCTGTCCGGCGTACTGACCCTGGGTCAGCTGCCTCTGATGTATGATCGAACATTAGTGTGCTCACACCACATTTATTAAATTGCCTAATGATGAGAAGATAGGGAGAGAAATATATGACATTAAAACTGGAGCCCACACAGCGCGAGCGGCTGTCCGGACGGCTTCGCTCTTGGAGGTAATATCGTCAAATAGGCAGGGGAACCACTCACGGGGAATACAAATGTTGCCTTTAAGTCTTAGATGGGTGGCTGAAAATGTGGAAGCATACTGAAGGAGGAAGATTCAGTTCTTTAGTGGATTAATCAGTGTCATCATCTGAGCATTGTGGAGAAGCAATTTAGATGGTAAATACCAAGTTTGCTCGTATATCAAATGTTGATAGTGTGGCGCACCAAACTTGGCCTGCACATTTCGGATGGAAAGAGACTTATGACGAATAAATGTGCTTATTTGTTGTCAATGCAGCTTCATCTTGGTGAAGCAAGGAGAATTTAGATTAGCTTATGTGAATATCAATGAATTGGGGAAAATGTTCATTGTTCTTTTGAGGAGCTAATGCGCAATTCAAGCTAATGGATTTGTGAGTGAATGAATGAATGAATGAATGAATGAATACATAAATAAATAAATACATAAATAAATAAATATTTACAGGAAACCCATTTGAAAACAGTAATTTCTGAAAGAAAAATAACTTTGTATTGGAATATTTTTTTTTATTATTATTTATATTATGTATTTTTAACCATTAATGTTCATTTAAAACCCATTAATCTCATAACATTATTTATGAAATTCTAATTGCAGTGTAAATGCATTCATCCCACATCTAAAAATGTGTTGTAAATATACCCAAACACAATTCAGATGCAGCTTCTGAAAACAAGGGTTTATGTCTTATAAATTCTATTTTGAATAAAAATATTCATTTCTAAAGCTGCTTTTTTTATAGTGTCTATTAAATGCTTTTCTCATTTAACACAAGAATGACTTTAAATTTGGATTTTGTCTTTTAGGGGGGTAATTTCTCAGCCCAAATTGATGTATGATTGATTATTATATATAGTGTTATTATGACAAAAAGTGTATTTTATAATCATTAATATAAAATGTCCGTAATATAATATGATTTAATATGCATTTATTTATATTTAATAATATAATTTGGAAATTTTTGCTTTATTAAATTACACATTTTTATAACAATTTATTATATTTACACGTTTTGGCAAAATATTTTTTAAAAACTGCATCACAGCAGTAGTCTAACATATTGTATAAATAGGTATTAGCTACTAGTCAAAATAAGATCTGGCCTAGATGACATCAGCTGAAAAAGAAAGTTGTTTTAGAAGTGAAGCAAATATCATTCTGACAAAGGTTACAAAGAATAAGTTCTGAATAGGTTTTGATTTAATGTTGACTTAGGAGCGAAGCTGAGAAACAATGATCATGTATGTTTGGTTATGAAGCAGTAAAGGACTGCAGTATTTGCATATGATTATAGGTTTTGAATGTGTGGAGTGTATTGGGAACAGTCTTAACCTTCACTAATGATAATAGCAGGTACAGTGTGGAATACCTGTTTAGATGGGGATGCCACATAGAGAACTACAAGGCAAACAATTCACCAACCAATGCTTTGATCAGCAGCAGATGTCAAAATCATCTCCTTACTTTCAGATCAAATGACAACTCGAAGTCAATGAATCCAGGAGTGTGCATGTGTGGTGAAAATCGCTTTCATCTTTTTCTCTCTCATATGCCTTGATGGGACCATATAAGCCAGAGTCTATACAGCCAACGCTATTTATTATTTACAAGTCATCTATTTGACAATGCCGGTGGAATATGGGTTTCCTCTGAAAGATCCAAACATCTTAATTACACTCCTGCCACCTAATAAGCAAGCGAAGTCTGGATGATGAGAGTGTGATGCCAGTTTTGGCTTTTTCACCGGAATCCTGGAAAATAAATAAATAGTGATGAAACAAGAGAAATAAATTATGTCAGAGTCTCTGTACCATTTTTAGTGCTGTTTGTTTATTGTATAATCCTAATTATGAGCAGAAGGCACTTCTAGGAAAAGGGTACAGAATAGTGCTTAAAACAAAAGGTGCCAAAGGAGTCAGTTAACCTTTAGCAAGTTTCAAACATCAACCTTGGGAGGTCAAACTAAATATTATATGAGCTGCTTTATTTCATTTTCATTTTCTATGAAGTTTGCCATGTTTGCATCCCTGTTACTGAATTTAAGAAATAAAGTCTAAATGCAGTTTAAAAATTTTATTTTTAATCAATAAACATTAAATAAACACTAAAATTAAATAAGTAAATGCATATTTATTTATTTGTTTGTTTGTTTGGCCTAAATCGAGCTGTTTTTCACATAAACCTGTTGGTTTGTAGCTATTAATAAATATGTTTCTTGTCTAAATATGTCATTAAATGCAGTTAAAAATTAAAAACAATTTGTACTACAATTATCATTTAAACAGTTTATTGCACTGTTGTATGATTTAATTTTTTGTATACAGTAGAGAAGGTCAAGACCTCTGAGGTGAAACAGACCAAAATCTCCATGTAAAGGAAGATAGGATTTCACTTTTCAACTGGGTATCCAACTTATTTCATAGTTCTCACCACCTAAAATATGAGAGTGTGCTTCAACAAATCATCAGGCGTCGAATGGAAAGTGCCAGAATGAGACTGAGTAGATGTTACATAAAACAACAAAATAAAGTAGAAAAGCTGAGTTTCAGATTCATCATCCAAGCCATTTTCAGAGCAAAAATTTCATCGAACCAGGTCTAATGCTTCTGGCCATAAGCAAATTATGACTTTAAAAAGTATTATGTACAATAATATATGAAGGCTGAGTTCTCCCATGCTGAAGTGATCTACTATTTTAATAACATCCTAAAGAGATTCCACCCATTAAAATCACTCTACTGTGACTGTACAGATTTCCATTAAACATTTATTGATATTGAAGACATATAAAAATAAATTAGTAAAAGGACTGGATTGTTTTACATATGGCACTGAATGCAGTGGGGAACAATGGATCACGATGAGTTAGAAATGAGACGCAATTCCTTTCATGATGTTCTCCTTGCAGCCCAAGTTAATAGCAGGTCCGCATTACTGGGACCGACTGAATTATACATCCAGTGCAATTTCTGGTGAAATAGCTCCACGGATGGCCTGAAATAGCTTGGCAGCTGAGCCCTAATGCGGCTGAAATTTCTCAGTGGAATATCTTCATTCTAAATAAGTCTGGTGGAGTCACTGTGCCTTCTCAAGAACTGCTTTTATTATGACACTTACCGATATCCAGATGCCTACTGGGAAGCTTTGAGGCCATATTTCTTACCCTGTCATCTCAAAGAGAACCTTCTCTAGCAGGAACCCCCTTGGCAAAGGTGATGTCATCTGCAGGCAGTCTTCATGTTGACCCCGTGTGGCCCAGACAAATGAAAGCCATGCGCTTCAGCTTTGGAGAGATACTGACAGCGCTGCTTTGAAATGCTGATAATGCAGAATGTCCGCAGTCCCGCTGACTGAGTGTGTACTCTACAAGAAGGTTTTGATCTGAGCGATGACCCTACCAGCAGGGGAAAAGCCCCACTCAGCTAATCTTTATACATCACAGAGAACCTGCGAAACACCCCTCAAGAATTAAAGAGCTTCAGATATTGGTATGTATTTGGTTCAAATCTGCACAGGCTTGATTTAATTTGTGCAAAATGAGATTTAGAGCGGTGGTTCTCACCTGGTTTTGCTTCAGGATCCAGAATTCACAATAAGTAGTGAGCCAACACACTTGCAAAATAACTTGACATACAAAAGTACTTAAAATTACTACTCTCAAAAATGTATTCATATTTCCACGAACTGCACTGGCCTAACAATAGACAACTGTATACACATTTGAACATAAGAATTTCATATAATTTGATCATTTTACGAAAAGGCAAGGTTACTTCAGGTTGTAAAATGTCATGTGGTGCAACTTCCAAAAACTTGACATTTATGGATTTTACCTTGAATTTTTACCTTTATATTTTGAAAAGTAAAAAAAAAAAAAAAAATTCAATGTTTAATTAAAATCGGTTATTGCTTTTAATTTGATGGTTACTCCATATGACATTTTTTAGAGTCACTAAATTGAAAATGGTATAATATATTTGCAAAACCTGTAAAAGTACTTTTTTTAGGAAAATGGCACACTATTGACCCATTGACCCAAATATACAAATTTGGTTTTCAAGAGTTAAAGGGATAATTCACCCTAATTTCAGACTTTTTTTCTTGTGTAGAATACAAAAGAAGAATTTTTTTTCCCCATGTACCCATGTTTGGTCCGTAAAAAGTGTTTTGAACCCAGTGTTCTTCAATTTTTTATTTTTTTTTATTTATTTATTTATTTATTTATTTATTTTTTTTTTTGTTTCTGCTAAAGAATCAAACTCATACAGGTTTGGAATGACTTGAGGGAGAGTAAATGACTGAACTATACTGTTAAGGACCCTTAGGCATCATATCATCATATTTCTTAACATCTAAACCAATTCTGGGACACCAACAACCCCAGAACAAGGTCAACACCTTTTTTTTTTTTTTTTTTTTTTTGAAAATAATGATGAAGATGTGTACACTGACATTTTTTTCAAAGTTTTGTGAAAATAGGTTATTCATTTTTGTTTGATAGTCACGCCACATGACATTTTTTAGAGTCTTTGTTTGGAATACCAAAGAAGAAAGAAAGAAAGTGTTTTGGACCCCGTGTTCTTCAAAATATCATCTTTTATGTTCCTGCTGAAGAAAGCAAGTCATACAGGTTTGGAATGACTTGAGGCAGAGAAATGATTGAACTCTCCTGTTAAGGACCCTTAGGCGTCATATTCCTTAACATCTAAACCAATTCTGGGACGCCATCAACCCCAGAACAAGGTCAACATCAGAGACCTCGTTCATCTACGAACCTTGATTAGAAATATTGGCAGGTGAGAAATGGTGCCGAGGAGCCAGGTAGGAGGTGACATGGAGCTTCTTCACCATGAAAAACAGCTGCGACCGTACAGTGAGTCTGGATTAAAAGCCACGATGAGGAAGTGAGCCGTCACTCAATGCAAGACAAATGGGCATAGCATGTCTGTATGTACGTAAGCATTCCCAACACGGTCAATACCAGCAGGTTGGACATAAGAAGATCAGGGATGGAACAAAAGAGTAAAAGAGGTTCCCCAATGTTTCTCACCCCATTCACTCTCTCTGGTTTCCTCAAAGGATGTCTTTAATCTGCCTCAAGGGAGCGAAAGATCTGGCTGCATTACTCACCCCATGACCCCATAACCTCAGTGCCTTACAAAGAGCAAGTGCCCTTTAAGAGAATGATGAATGACTCCTAAAGTATGGCTGTTCACTTGTGATTTATAAGGAGGTGGTAATATTTGTGCTTCTTTCCCAGCTAAAAAGACCAGCCATAACCAACCATAGGTGGTTATACGTCCTTAGCTGGTTTAATCTAGTCAAACTAGTTTCCCAGCCTGGTCAAGCTGGTTTTCAGTTGTTCTAGTTCATGTTCAGCTGAGAAGCCTGAAACCTCTCTGAAACCATCAAATTTGACCAGCCTGACTAGTGGTGTTATTGTCGAGACCAGCTCATTCGAGTCAGAGTCCAAGCTGAGACCTAGGTATAGGTTGAGTCCAAGCCAAGACTGAGGCCAGAAGACAGTCAAATCAAAGTCAACATAGAGACCCAAAGAGGGTCTGAATGATTCAGACACTGAACATATGCACAACACATAACAAACTGTGCTCTGGTCCAGAAACACAGCTGCACAGAATGGATCATATGCAAGAGTCGGCACAGATCACAAGATGTATCCACAGTGTTGTTGTACTAGAGACCAGACTTGGTCTAAGTCAGAGTCAAAACCAGGTCCAAATGCTTCCTAGTCCATGACAAGACCAAAAGCATGAAAATACAGTCTTTGATTGTAGACTTACTCCGTACGCCCTTATGTACTATAACACTGTTGACTGGTGGAAACCAGTCTGGTGGGCCAATCAAGACAAGCAAACCACGCCATTTACCAGTTCAAGCTGTTTTTGCAGCAGCTTTGAACAGCTTATTCTTTACCTTGATGTTCACAGTTTTTAGAAATACCCAATTCCCAACCAGGAGCATGTGTACTCCATTTGAAAAAAAAAAAAAAGCTGGGCTTGCTTCACAGAACCCTCTGAGCTTCTCTGGTCACTTTTGACTGAAAAATTTCTTTCTTTCTTTTTTTTTTTTTTTTTTTTTTTTGCTTCTTCGAAATGACACTTTTGTTGCATTAACTAAGTAAACACACACACACACACAATAAGGGTGGGATTCAGATATGTTAAAGGGTCAAAAAGATAAATAAATAAATAAAATAAATAACACTTGGTACCTTTGTGATCCAAATGGAATGGATTCTTTTCAAGTTGCTTGTTGAGCATTTTCTTTCTTTCTTTCTTTCTTTCTTTCTTTCTTTCTTTTTTTAACCCACAGCTTTGATAAATTTTGGTTTAAACTCAGGGTATTATTGTAATAAATAAATTATTATTTTTTTTAATATTAATGAGAGATTGCTATATGATACACATTTGTAACAACCACATTTCTGGTTTGGTGTCAATTAAGAGGTGCTAAAGCCTCACTGATGGGGTTTGTGGAGGATGAGAAAGACTATTCTACTACTCCGTTCTTCCCCATTTTGACGTACTAATTAGATTTCTGCCTGAGGGCCAATCCATCATAATCGGTTGATGCAGAGCAGATTGAGATATACTCAAGATCTATTCTGTGTGACTTACATTAGCCTGTACTAACTCATATCTTCAACTTTCATGTGTCAGCATTTTGCACTGAAGTTTTATCAGTCCTACGGGCAAGAAGCTCACCTAACTCTAGAGCTCAACAGGCTGCCCAGGCGCAGAAGAGCAGTGGAAAAATACAGACTCCAGAGAGCTGCAATCTAGGTCAAAGACTATTACATAACACACTGACAGGTTCGAACAATGGCGTTCATAGTTTCCCTCAGATAACTGGCCTCAAAACAGTTACTTTGTGATGAACTGAATGTTACTTCTCTTTCTTCTTTCTCGCTTTCGTGGACATTTTGACATTTGTCATCGCTAGTCCCGTGTCCTTGTCAAAACCAAAATGCACCCAAGTGCTTTAGCAGCAGTTTGTTTTTTGTTTTTTTTTTTACTGTAGTGAATCCTGGAAAGTATGAAACTGTTGTAATGTTGCGAATAACTATCAACATTAATAAACTATATTTTTCAGCAACTGAGATGTTTTTTTTGTTTTTTTTTTTTGTGCCACCTTTCTCTAATTACATATATCATTCAATACAATAAGATATGATAACTCTACTGTACTTAGCCTTCGCTTATAGTTTGAGAAGTTAGTTTCAAAGCAACTTCAAAGCAACTAAAGCAACTTACCAATAGGTAGCAATGTGACAAAATTAGATATTTTTGTGCAATACATACACCAACCAATAGTAAGATATGGCCCCTTTAAATAGCTTTATTGTGGTTAGCATTAGCTTGTAGTAGAGCCCTGCATTTCGGCCCGTGCCCGACGTGCCCCGACTTTTTTACACCCCTAGGGCCGGGCTTCGGGCCAATTTTCACGTCGTAGTTCAGACGCGGGCCGGGCCTCGGGCCTGTTTTAGGTTTCTCCTTATTTTTATATTTTAGACAGCCATCAATTAGTGATGAAAAAAATTGCCGCGCTGGTGGAAACAACAAGAGACCGTGCTGCCGCGACCGAGAGCTGCTCGATGGCGTTTAGTGTCCCGCAGCAGCAGTGAGCGCAAGTGACTTCAGCAGCTGAAGAGTTCTGCGTTCAAATGCACGCAATAGGCTATATAGAAATATAGAAATAGTAAGGAGATATTTGAATTATTTACTAATAAACTAATGTTTTCTGAGTCCGTGTCGCAAGGATGAAGTTGTTGATCCTGACTCGCAGTCTCCTCATTAGACGTGCCTTTAAAGAGAAATGCATCTTTATTGATTATGATTAAGATTATAATAAAAAAGTTCTTCTTTTCGATTTTTTTTTTTATTTCGTTAAGTGATAATTTAAAGCTTTCTATAGATGTATTTATCATGTCTGTGAGGCATGTATTCGCTCAGCTTCGGTTATTTATTTATTTATTTATTTTTTGAAGCGCTCCTGTTCAAGATCAGACGGCAGAAAGCACATCATGTTTGTTTTCTTTGTTTTATAAAAGCACAACGTTTTGTTGATATTGTGAGTACACACAAATAAAAGTAGACCCTTTACAGTTCCGAATGATGTATCTTACCTTTATCAGAAAAAGAAAAAAATAAATAAATAAAAAAATGACGGCGGATGCTATTTTAGTTGTTTCCACTGAAAAAAAAAAAAAAAAAGTGATTGTCCTGGTGCCTCCATGTCCTGCATAGCGCGGCGCTTTAGCTTCCACTCTCCACACAAACTTGGATATAGGCTAGCGCACATTATTATTATAGCGCAGGTTTAACGTTTAAACATTGTTATATGCTTGAACTGTTTTAGTATATTCTATAGATTTTATTTTAGGCAAGTCGTGATGATTTGAGAAAGCTAAACTGATCAAACATAGGCTATGATGAGCTCACTGTATGCCGCTGGCCGCTTGGTCGTAAAAAAAAAACAAAAACAAAAAAAACAACAACAACAAAAAAAACCTTATATTTAAGGAACAAAAATGCTCCAAACGTTTTTCTAAATTAACTTAATAAAAAAACAAAACGAAATATAATCATTTTGCCATTACATACAAAACTGAACTATTTTAATAGCCGAAACAGTAGTATAAGCTGATTTGGGAGAAGGGGGCAAAAAAAGACGGGCTCGGGTCGGACTCGGGCCGGTAATTCTGATAAGCTGTCGGACACGGGCCGGGCTAGGGTCCTGAGCGTCTCGGGCCAGGGCCGGGCTAGGGCCGAAATTTGAGGCCCATGCAGGGCTCTAGCTTGTAGCTTGAAAAGTGACAATTTGAAAGTATTATGACATGACAGCAGCTGAGTTCCGTTAAAAATAATCTAGCTTTTACAGAAACAAGCTACTTTTTACCGAGGCGTAGCGTAGTGCGTCAAAATGATGTGACAAAATAAAATGTTTTTGTGCCACATTAATGTCTAATTATGTTAATCATCCCTTTTAAATAGCTTTATTTTCTGTAAAGCTGCTTTGCAATGATTGGTATTGTGAAAAGCGCTATACAAATACACTTGAATTGAATTTATTGTAGTTAGCATTATCTTATAGCTTGAAAGTGACAGTTTCAAAGTAGCTTGACATGACAGCAGCTTCCGTTAATTATAATCTAGCTTTTACAGTAACACACAACTTTTCACCAATGGGTAGCAATGTAATACAATAAAACAATGACAAAATGAGATGTTTTTGTAACACATGTACATCTCTAATAGCATCTGATAATAAGGTATTGCCCATTTGAATAGCTTTAGTATAGTATAGCATTAGATTATAGAAAGTGAAATTTTCAAAGTAGCCTGACATGACAGCAGCTGAGTTGCGATAAAATATCCTAGCTTTTACAGCAACAAGCTACTGTTTACTGATGCGTAGCAATGTAGCGTGACACTGATATATGGTTCAAAATGAAATGTTTTTTGTGCCACATTTATCTCTAATTATGTATTTCATCCAATAGTAAGATACAAAATCTTACTCCCAAAGCCCAAATCCACTATAATTTTATGAATAGTACTGTTTTTGTGCCACGGAATGTAGTTTTGAGAGTTTTTTAGGCAAGAATGTACTTAGACTTCAAATATGCGGTTTATTTATAAAGATAATGTATATTTGAAAATACGTCCGAATCACAGCCTGCCACTCATGTGTTATTGCTCATATTTCATCTAATAATAAGATATTGTTGACAAAATGAAATATACAGTAAGATAATACACTGTAGTAGTAAGATTTTTTTCCCTTTTAATAGCATTATTGAAGTTATTATTAGCTTATAGCTTGATAAGTTACAGTTTCAAAGTAGTTTTCCCAATATTGCACTGATGTGAGGTAAAAATATGTTGCTCAACTATCGGGATTGTGATGAAGTTTAGAGTCAAGAAAACTGTTAAAAAAACAAGGCGGTGTGAAGTTATTGACATGACAATGTTGATAAAACCATTGTTAGCCAAACAAATGGGATTGAAAGCACACTTCTTGCCTTTGGCATAGTCGGAGCCCAAAGCGTTTGTTTGGACAGCAGTGCACTGTGGGTGGGGACGGTCTGTCAAATGAAGACTATTTAAACCAGATTTTGAGGTCTGTTCTTCATAACCTCCTGACATCACGCTCATCTCCCTCAGTGCCACATTTTGGAATAAAAGGGTTTGTAGCATTATATTAGAGAATATGAGATGTCAAGAGAGTGCAGTGTTGACTCCACCCATAGTTGAATCACATGTCAAGACATCTGCTAAATGAGTAATAGGATATGCTGTAATTGTAATATCTACTAATGCACGCAAATTTATAATAGCATTAAATGTGGGTTGTTTCATGTACGATATCTGACACTTTCTAAAGTGGAAAATAATAAGAACAAGCAGCAGGCGAATGTAAAATTCCATTATATTTCCCTTGTGAGGGTTCTACGCTCAGGTTAAAGGAGCCACACATTGAGCGCATGTGTTTTGTCATGTTACTGTCTCATACCTCCTGTGGAGAGTTTTGTCAGTGTTGAGGTGAAGGTCGTGCTCTCGGAGGTCAAAGGTTAAAAGAGAAACCATGATAGAACAGGGTTTAAACTTAAGGACTGATAAAGATGGATTCTTTTTACTCTCTACCTTTATTTGAGCTGGTTTTGCTCACTGAAGACCACTGATCACGCTTTAGACCACTTGAGCTGTGCTTGTATTTGCATCTAATCAGTTTGAACAAGCAGCCTGAGCAGCAAAAATCTTTTTAATTAAGCATTTTTTTTTTTATTCACTCTCATGTTGTTACAAACCTGCAATATATCCAAATAAATAAATATATTTTAAATATATTTTGTAAACCACAAAACTAAATGAAATATGTTCAGTTACATCCTTCATATACCGAAATATATTTAAAAATCAATTTCAGGAAGGTACACTTACATTTACCTACATTTAGTCTTTATTAATTTTTTATTTTAATTCACACGTGTTATATGTATGTTTAATTCACACGTGTTATATTTTTTTGTTAAATATACTGTATGTGAAAGTATTTTCTTTGATTGAAATATTGTGTGTGCATATAATGGTCAAATATATATATATATATATATATATATATATATATGTATATGTATATGTATATATATATATATATATATATATATATATATATATATATATATATATATATATATATATATATATATATAAAGTATTGTAAAAGTAGGTGCTTTCTTATAATTTTTGGCTCTAGTTAGCATCTTGGGTCAGTAACGACCAGTAAATAATGTTTTGTTGTTGTTGTTGTTTTGCCACTAGTCAGAACTTCACAATTAAATTCAACACTAGCTTACTGTTTAAGTCAATGTACATGTGTTTAAACAAACATGGACGATATGTCTCTTTAAACCTCATACGCCTTATTGACGTGAACATTACAGGCTTGCAGGAGGAACATTAAGTTCCCAGGATGGCTCTTAAATTCCTAGAAACAAAGCTGTACCACATCACTCCTGCAGATTCCAGGACATCATGATCAGAGGACAAGTTCTGCCAGCTTCCACCATGTTTGTGGACGACACGCGCCAGATCAAGAGCAGAAAACTAGATGGACCTTTCAGCTGCTCTAGAGATCTGGGCCTTTTATCAGAGAGCTGCAGTGCAAACAATCCTGAATGTTATTCCTGTAGTTCTCAGTTTGACTCCTATTCTCTCAACCACCAAATCTTGATCTCTTTGTCTTGTTCTGGGTATGTTTGACAAATAAGTCCCTGTTTTGAGATTTATACGGCTCACAACATGCTTTTTTAAAAAGGGATCTCAGAATAGATACATACAAGAGGAGCTTGTTTGCACTTTTATAGTTTAGAAAAAAAAAAGGAAACACTAAAACTGAGCAGCGCCACTTTTGACTCTCTGATCATTGGCAGGAGGTCACAAAAAACGGCCGAACGGTGGTTATTACTGCATTCAAAACACAGGCCACCGGATATCTTTAGCCTTTACAGAGTCACACTGTGTATTACATTGGAAAATGGCCTGTAAGAGCCTACCTGCCCATTAGGAGGAATGCAGGAGGTGTCGCACCGCAGAGCGCAGAGGCTCAGAGGCTCAGAGTCTGTCATTTACTGCTGACTGAAGCCAACAGCAGCCCTCTTAAAGTTACAAAAATGTGCCGGGAGCGCAAACTACCACAAATATGCAATGAGGGTGTTTGTGTGTTCTGCAAAGCACAGCTTTTTTTGGCTTTTTTGTAACCACTGGTGTGGTTTTCTTTTTTTCTTTTTTTTTTTAAATGAGTAAACCTGGTCCCTGAAGCTACGTCTTATATTAAATTATTCAACATCTACAAATAGATCAAAATCATTGGCCCATTATTAATTCAGTGAATTTAAATGTAGTCAAATTGAATGTTGTACAGCAGACAGGGATCTTTGCAAAGATTTTTTTTAGATTTTGTAAAACTTGGAGGGATTTATGTGAAATGTATGCCACAAAAGCGATCAAGACCATATTTGAATATTTCACTTCACAATCAAAAGAAATGAACATTTAAGCTTTATAGGATCTTCTTCTTCTTCTTCTTCTTCTTCTTCTTCTTCTTCTTCTTCTTCTTCTTCTTCTTCTTATATTGAGTATTTGCACTTTGACATGAACATTAAAAAAAATAAATAAATTAAAAAAAAAAAAAAAAAAAAAAAAATATATGTATATATATATATATATATATATATATATATATATATATATATATATATACACACAATACACACACACACATATATATGTATATATATATATATATATATATATATATATATATATATATATATAATATATATATATATATATATATATATTTTTTTTTTTTTTTTTTTTTTCTTCTTCTTCATTTCCCCCATCCCCCAACTATTTCTCATTTCTGTAGCATAAAATGGAAAAAAAAGAAAAAATCTTCATTACATCATAAAGCAAATTGCAAATACTACTACTAAAAAAAATAATAAAGTTTATTTATTTATTTATGTATGTATGTATGTATGTATGTATGCATGTTATGTTAAATAATTGTCACAAAAGATACCAATAAAATATTTGGATCATGTTTCACCCCACAATCAAGAGAAAGGAACATTTAAACTTTAAGATTATTAGAGATTATTTTGTTATAAGAAAATATGCCATAAATATAATGTTACGATGCAGAGAAAAAAAAAAAAAAGAAGAAAAAAAGGGCTATATTTCTCCCTCACTCTTTTTCCTCTTAGTTTTAGGGTGGAATATGACATGGACATTCCTTATAAGTAATCAGCTATTGCTCCGAGCATCTGGAATTGTGTTCCGCACACATGCAATGTTCCACCAACGATAAGCAATTCCGTTCACATATATTTATGCCCGAACCAATAGGAAGAGTATATATTTCCTTTGTGGCCAGAGAAAAAAATAAATAAATAAGTGTTTAATTGTGTTTCCGCATTGCTCTTGGGTAGAAGCAATAAAGAATTTACATTGCACGTGAGGTAGGGTATAGCGCACATTAATGCATCTTTAGTGTATAACGTAGCATTCGTGTCTCTGATGTGTGGAAGCTATCAAATATAAGTGACAGTTGAAGCATGACCTCACCTTTGAAACTCATTTCCTTTCATATGTGAGCTGCAAAATAGATATTATTAAAGTTGCTGTGGTGATTCAATTTCTTGCTGATCCCACCCCACATCCACCTCCACCCAACCCCCAGCCTTCATTTTATCTCCTGAACAAATGCACAGATTATTTGGAGTTCCTTCACCGAGGATGCTTTCATTCACACGCTTCTAGATAAACGAATAGACAAGACCTCAGCTCCGTTTCAAAACCTATTGACCTGCCTATCTAGACAGCATTTTAAGGCAACACAGGTGCACTCCAGATGTAAAGCTTGCTTCAAAAGGTACACTGTAAAAAGGATTTTATTTTCGGAAGTTGTAAACAAAGACAGCACATTTTACTTCAGATGTTCATGTTTATTTCAGTATGTAGCATGTATACACAATTCTTATGGCTAGAGGTATTTTGGTTGCTAAATGCAGTTTTATTTCATTTTTCAGTAGGCAGTAAGGCAGCTGACTGTTTTGGAGCAGAGCTTTTGAGTTCCTGAGGGTTCATTCATGGGTCTCTGGGTCTGTACATTTTCTTCCAGGCAGAAATGATGTCTAATGCTGGGCCTATTTACAGGCCAAACATGAGGAGGGATTTTCCATCTTGGACTGGTGTTTCTATTAAAAATAGAAAATTGTCTTGGTTAAAGTGATGATTGATATGCTAACTTCACAAAACCCCCTCAAAAGAGCAGTTTGCCTAAAAATTCAAATTCTGTAATCATTTACTCACCCCTATGTCATTATGAAACAAACTGATTTTATTTTTTCTATGGAACAAAAATGACGTTTTGAAGAATGCTCTTTTCCATAATATAAATAAAGGTTGCACTTTATTTTGAGGTGTTATTGTTACAATGTAATTCCACAAATAAGTACTTAGCAATATTAATTAATAACAAGTACTTATTTATAGTAAGTATATGTACCGTGTAACTGTGTCACCTTAAAATAAAGTGTTCCCATACAGTTTGGATGCCAATTTGGGTGTCAATCTCCAAAAAAAGCAAAAAACAAAACAAAAAAAACCCTTAAAAGTAGTTCATAGACTGTATGATTATTGCTAGTTGTATATAAAATAAAGATGATTGGAGTATGTTTTACAAGAAAATATATATATAATATATAATAAATATATAATATAATTAAATATAATATAATTGCTGCATGGGTAGATTACTTTCGAATTGTAATCTGTTACTGATTACAAATTTCATGATGAAAAGTAATGTAATTAAATTACTCAATTCAGGTAGTGTATCCTGACTGTTTTTGGATTACTTTAAGACATATTGAATTATAAGACATATTACATTATTTGTTGTCAACATCATGAAATGTATTAAACATTACTCCAAGGTTTCCCTGCGGTAGATAAACGTACAGGAGGTTTATGAGTTGATGAAAACCTAATAATTAATTAAACCATAAAATATGTTAAAATGGTCAAATTAAAACATAAAAAAAAAAATAATAATAAAACAGTTAAACGCCCAAATCTGAAATATTTTATTTGTTTGCATGCATGTCTATATGACCATTAACATATCATAAAACATGCGAATGTGTTAAATTATTGAAATATTACCTTTAAATCTCAGAGAGACTTGTAATTCATAAAATAATATCTGTAATATGATTATAAGCATTTTGAAACGTAATATAATCCAACTACAAGTAATCTGATTATGTAATCCAGATTACATGTAATCAGTTGCTACAGGTATTATTATATGTTAAACAATATTGTTCAGTTACTGTAGTATTTGGATCCTAGATGAAAGTTCTGAGGCTGTGAAAGTTTCTTTAATCGTACCGTTGTATTGTGTCGCGTGAGTGAAATGTAAGGCAGTAGTGACAGGAATCAGGAGGAGTGCTATTGACTGGAGACTGCTGTGTTAGCTTGAGTACAGAATACCATGTTGATAATGGTGCAGTTCAGCAGCCTCACAGAATGGAGCGTGAGATTCAGACGTCAGTCTGTTTCTTCCACTCTCTCTCTTCCTTTCTTCCACAGTCCTGTTCCTCCGCTCATGTCTGCCATTCCGTGGCCATCTGCCATGTTGGACCAGTGCCTTGAGACAAATAACTGAAGTGTGACTGGGGAAGTACAGTGCTCCTTGAAATCCTTTTCAGCAGCAAAACTTGGATTGATTCTGGGCCTACTGTGAACCAAAGGCCTGTATCATAACAAATGATGTATTCCAGCCTCAAATTCAAATCACTTGCTCACCGCCGCTCTTGAAGGACTGCGAGTTTAGCTGATTTTTGGCAGTAAGCTGTTTCATTTTTTTCTGTTTCTAGTGCTGCTATTTAGCATTTGACTAGATGATTTGCAGGGAAACCTCAAGTCAGAGCATGTGACTGCGGTAATGTGAAAGGGAATCCCGAGATTCCCCCTCGTTGTTACTGTAATCGTCCATCAGAACGACGAAACACAAAGGTCTCCATGGTGATGTGTGTTTATTACAAAACACCCGTCCAGAAATGACAGTCTCATTCACTAATGTCTATTTATAAAGTCTGAGGAAGGAACACGTGTGTGTGAGCGGGCAGCGCTGTGGAAAGCTTTGCTCACACTCTTCCGCTGCTGCTCATACTCTCGTATGCTGGTTTGGTGATTCAAAAAAAGAAAGAGAAAAAAGGGACTTCGTAGCAGCATGCTGAAATCACCATGGCAACTTTGTCAAAGCAAATAATTGTCTGTTGTTTAAACAAGCAGGGCTTCCTCATCTTATGTAATTACCCTTTTCTTCATTTTCTTTCTTTCTTTTTTTCAGGACTTGAACCAGCATCGTTTATGTATTTATATACTACTATATTTTTTACTATATTCCTTTTTTCCCCTTGGTTTTTTATTTATTTATTTACTTGTTTTTTGTTTTGTTTTGCTTAAGTTTTGGCAGTTTTGCATTATGCTTTTGTAAGTTTATTATTATTATTATTATTATTATTATTATTATTATTATTATTATTATTGTTGTTGTTGTTGTTGTTGTTATTTAGGTTTAATTTACTTATTTTTTTCCCTCGGTTTCTTATTTATTTATTTACTTGTATTATTAGTTATTAGTTTAAGTTTTGCATTGTGCTTTTGTAAGTTTATTATTATTATTATTGTTGTTGTTGTTGTTGTTTAGGTTTAATTTATTTATTTTCCCCCTTGGTTTATTATTTATTTATTTACTTTTAGTTTTGCATTGTGCTTTTGAAAGCTTTATTATTATTATTATTATTATTATTATTATTATTATTATTATTATTATTATTGTTATTTAAGTTTCATTTATTTTATTTTATTTTGTTTTATTATTTATTTACTTACTTATTTTTTAGCTTAAGTTTTGGTACTTCCTCTTCTTCTTCTTCTTCTTCTTCTTCTTCTTCTTATTTAGGTTTAACTTATTTCATTTCAATATTCATTTCAGCAATAAATGACCAAAAAAGTTTCCAGCATTCCACAGAAATGCAAGAAATAGACATAACAGTCTAGCCAATATTAGCTAACAAATATTATCATTGCTCATAGAAGTTATGTAAGCTGTACTCCTTCTCTACTGACTGGTAACAGCTTAACAATCATCAAGGATGTATACACAAAGCAATATACTGATAACAATCAATAACCAAACAGCATTGCCCTGGTAACCGCCAAACCAAAAATAACTGAAAACAGCCACCTACAACACCCTAAAATTGTTCTGCATGCACCACTCATATTTACACTCATAAAAGTGACCTTCAATGATGCTGTTATGAACATATAAACTGAATTGAATTTACTAATCTTTTTTTTTTTTTTTTTTAAGGTAAGTGGTTGCGATCAATTTATTTTAGCTACATTTAAATAAACAAATTTAGTTGACTAACTTTCAATATATATATATATATATATATATATATATATATATATATATATATTTTTTTTTTTTTTTTTAATTAAATGTAGCTAAAATAAATTGTTTGCGACCACTTACCTTAAGAAATGTAGTATCATTTTTTTTTTTTTTTTTTTTCGGTGTATAGGCTATATATCAGAAGTGTAATCACAAAACAAAATATCTCTTTTCCAAGCAATTCTTCTGACTAAAGCCACACAGTTCATTGGAAACTGTGTATCAAAAAAAGTTTGTGTGTGTCTCTTTGAGTTTATCTCCATGGATACGACAGTGGCCCTGACTCCAGATGATCACAGTGCTTTGCAGACAATCTATTTGCTGTTTTCACACACACACACACACACACACACACACACACACACACACACACACACACAAGCACACACACAGGCCCCGCAGTACCAGACCACACTGTCACATTCACTTCTCTTTCATTTGTAAAGAAAATCAGTTAGAAAAGCGTCTGTCACAGCACAGTAAGAGAAAAGGAAAGCTTTCATTTATGCTCAGATTTAACAACCTGTAGAGTCTCATCGCTGAGCTGAGAGAAACTGTGCTGTGACAATCTCTCTCTTTTGCCAGCCATTTACAGAAAGTTAAAAATGCAGTATTTAAATACCTTCGTGACACGTTTGGATTTTAGAAACCTCCTTGTGACTTCCTATGGCTGTTTAAAAAGTAATGAGACTGAATAAAAAGGCACTCAAGTTAATAGCCTTGAAAAATTGTGCAGGACTCATTTATCAGCCCTTCCAGGAAGCTGCATATGTTAGAAATGTTGGCACAGCCTTTATTATAACGGTCATATGCATTTGATAACTGTTGCCAGTGTGAACTTCAAACTACAAATCATTCATGAAAAATAAGTGATTTCTTTCTAACCTCACATAAATAGTCTTTAATTTAATCACTAAACAGATTTTAATCACTCAGAGGAATGCATGTAGATGAGTAGTTGACAAATAACATGGGCACCATCTTGTATTACTACTATTATTTAGCATTAAAATATTTGTTTATAAAATGTTTGCAATAATGACATTTTTAAAGTTTTTGAAAGATATACATTTATGTAATGTCAGTTTTGATCAATTTTAATGCATTCTTACTAAATAAAAATATTCATTCATTCATTCATTCATTCATTCATTCATTCATTCAGTCATTCAGTCATTCATTCAGTCATTCCTTATTCCAAACTTCTGAATGCTAGTATATCACGTAAAGAATATTGTAACACTAAATACTCAAGTAATGGCTGCTGAAAATTCAGCTTTTCATTGCAGGAATAAATTACATTTAAAAATATATTAAAATAGATAAAAGTCATTTTGAATCATAATAATATTTCACAATATTATTGCATTTTTTCTTTGGATCAAATAAATGCAGCCTTGGTGAGAATGAGAGAGTTCTTTAAAAAACGTGAAGAAATATAATATGAATAAAAGTTATATAATAAGAGCTATTATACATATACATAGATATACACACAAAATGTTTGTATGTTTAAAAATATATGCATAATAAACAAGAATTATAAAATGTTTAATGTTGTTTGAGATGAACTGTAGCATGTCACGCAGCAGCACATGGCATGCCCACCCAAAGAGGCACAAGTTTAAAAATTCAGAGAATAAAAACTTAATTTGTTGAAATCAATCCTCGATTACATAAGAGAAACCAGGCCAACAGCAAACAACCCTAAACAAAGCTGTGCTTTTGAATGAAACAGAAGATAGACACTTGAGCACACACCCACCACTCACGGGGGGCTCAGTGCCTTTGCAGTGAATCATCAGGGCAGGTCTGGGTTTGGTTGGGTTGGGTTAGCTGGGGTTGTGTGTGTGTGTGTGTGTGTGTAGGAGGGCCGGAGCAGGGATATCCCTCCATGGCTGCATGTGTATGAGTCATTCAAGCCACTGCTTAAAGAGAGAACAACGTGTCCTGTTTGCGTTACCACAGGAAGTCCATTGCAGGATGTAGCAATGCCTCACTATCACGCCACTCAAACAAATATGCACACATGCCATTGCACACATATACAAATAAGTTTCTCAAAGAAGTGACTCTGCTAACCACAATAAACAAACTTTGCTTGCACAATGCTACAGTATGTTATGACATCAAAATACTTTTACCATAGTGCATGATTTGTAGACTAACATATTTAGAATTTTGCATCAGATAAAAAGAAATCAGGTCTGTATTTATGGCTTTTCTGATGTACTGTAGTAAACTTGCTCGGTAGCTCACCTGGTACACTGCACTTTCGATGCGAAACCCTTGCGTATGAGTCCCATGAAACCTGAATCAAAATAACAGCTCAAAGACTTGTAGACGCAAACTAAAATGGCATGATTACTTCAGAAAATGTGTTTTATTTCACATTTGCATTTGTTAACACTATCGGTTAGTGATGGATTTAGTATATATACTAGATTATTTTCTAACACGATAGAGCATTAACCTTTTTTTTTTGTTTGTTTGTTTTGCGTGATTTTTAGCACATCTTTATGTGGTTGCTAGATAATTGATAATTGAGTTTTCTGGAAGGTTGCTAACTGGCCTAAGCCCAGCCTCAAATCTCTAGACTCTATATAAGGCTTTCCTCTGTGTAATTTTATATGTTCGTAAACCAGGCAAACATTGCCCAATCGTTTAAAAAACTCTTCAACACAGTTCAAAGTATCATTAATGTCTACCGCACAAATGAAAAATAAAAGTATTGGCACTTACCTAAAAGACCTTGAAGGCAAGTTACAGTGACAATCTTTCAAAATCTAACCAACCTACCGTATTTTAGAGCAACTAATTTCTAAAATCTGTTTTTTTTTTGTTTTGTTTTTTTCTTCAGAAATGATGTATTTGCTTTTGTGGCATTTAAACAACACAAACAAACCCAGAGCTGGCCAATGTGTAATGAGAAACATCTGTTCTAGAGGTCTCGCATTTAAGCATTGCGTTAGTCCTCAGTTTCCAATGCCCCCCTCAGCTTGTACATCTATCCCACACTGATTTTATGCAACTTCTTTTGAAGTCAGGAAGAGGAACAATTGCAGATCTGTAAAGAATGAAACTTTTGTTGTAGCAGCATGCTTATGAAATGCAAGTCAAAAACACTCATAAAGTTTTAATGAACTTAATGGATGACTAATGAAACCAGAGCTTTTGAGGGCGATGAGTTCAAATCCAAGAGTGCACGGAGTACTGAACAATAAATGCCGTCTTAGTAATTGTGCAAACAGCAGGGATTAGATAAAGATATCAACAGATACCAATACTCTCACACTAAATTATTCCATCGCCCACGCTGGCCACCCTCAAACCCCCACCCTCTTCCCAACACCAGCATCCAACTCAAGGCACGATGTCAGGATTTACTCATACTTTCCGGGGGTCACAGTGTCGCCACTCGTGGCTGATGGGAACGTGTTGTTTTCCTCTGTTTTGATTGGCTGCAGTGTGCATGGGAAAGGGCCACTTGTCCTCTGAGGTTTCCCTCCTTCCAGCCAACCAGAGTGGAGTTTCTGACTGGATAGTGCTTCCGCATATGCTAAAGCGGAAATGCACAGATATCTTCCTGCTGGAATGTAACCTGAGAGGATCCAATCATGGGAATCGACCGGAATGTAGAGACAAAACTACGTCCTAACAAATCAATTGATTTCATGTCAATAAATGCTAAGTTTGTGAAGCTCAGCCATTCAACCCTGTTACCACAGCTATTTAAATATGAGTGAACCAATAATTGCAACCTTGTTACTCATTTAAAAATGGAATTTTAAAATAAAAGGGATTTTATTTATTTATAGAATTTATTCATAAGTGTATATAATGTTTTTTTTTTATAAATATGCAGCCACACGCATAAGTATTTTAAGCTGCATTCAGCAGGTACAATAATTTCCAATAATAATAATAATAATAATAATAATAATAATTGAGGTAGACAAACAGCATTTTAAGCGTCTCCTTTCTTGAAAAAGAACAAAAAATTGTCCTGTTTTGCATTTTCCTAGGAAGTGGTAAATTAATTTGTCTATATAAAATTGTCTTTAAATGTCTCAGCAGAAATAATCTGAATTCTCCATTTAATGGAAATGGAACAAAAATACCACCAGCCTTTGCGAGTTAAAGATGCCTGAATAAAACGATGAAAACTAATACAAGATCAAAATATTCAAGATCAAATGAATATTCTGCATATTGGTCTGAATGAGGAATTACTCTGAGGACTTTGTTTATTTTCTTGCCTTTTTCTTGCTAAAGGCAAATGTTAATGGGTATTTGAGCTTGTAGTGCATTCTACAAATTGTTGAGGGATTTTTTTTATTATTATTATTATTATTTTTTATTTATTTATTTATTTATTTTTGCCTTGTGCAACAAGCTTTAGAATATAACCAATCAGGACTAACCAAGAAAGTTTCTAAACTGGTTACAAAAATGGCTTAAAATAAAAGTTAATTTAGGAACTGTGCATGTATATGGCTTTGCTAATAATAATAATAATAATAATAATAATAATAATAATAGCAAAATATTCTACTGCTAAAAATCTATTTTTTTATTATTTTTCTCCAGATATTTTTCACATCCCAGGATATGCCTGATGTGAATGAATGAATGAATGAATGAATGAACAATCAACTCTGCAGTTTATTATCGATTCTCGTAGTTCTCTGACCACATCAATTTGAGCAGTTTTAAAAGCATATGATTTCATGCACAATGGAATACTGATTTTATCCTTTAAATTAACACATTCAGTCCCATTAATTCATAATCAGATGTTCCACTGTCCATTAAACATCACATAAGAGAATTTATAAAATACTCGGACATCATAAATCTGCCCTGAAGATCCAATCACTCAATGAAAAAGCAAGATTATCTGAAGATTAAGATTATATGAATAAATACAGGTAGTCTCAACATTGTATCACAACTTGTCCTTTATGCAGCCTGAGCATGTCTGATCTTTCAAACAACTCACCAATACAACAAACATTTATGTTGTGGAGACAGAGAAAAAAAAGAAATAGCATGTCAGCTATGAAACATGGCTTTGCAAACACATTCTTCAGTCTTTTAATAGCATCGTATATGCTGCTAGTCAACTCAACAAGTCTTCAGATACAATGCCACGCACATCCTGATGTGTATATGAATATATTTCAAGATTGTTTATCTGAGCACTGCATGAGCATGCAAAAGCTGTAATAAAACACTTGCATGCTTGAGTAAACCACGCCAACATAAAAACACGCCCGAGACTAGTATTTGGTGGTATTCCCATGCTAGCGGGGAAGTCTAAACTCTGAGAAGCTGCTTATACAACACGAATGTAATTGATCACAGTGAACATCTGGCACGATGAAACAAACGAACAAGTGTGTGTTTGAAAAGCTGCACATCTTACAATTCATGAAGAAATTGTTCTTGTCATATGCATTCTTTTTGCCTAAAATGTCGATTGGGTGAAAAACTCAGATGCAACATCAATGAAACTCTGATGTACCATCACAGCAGAATTTTGTACAGAGCATACTGGGGAGGAAAAGTCTTTGACATAACACATCTGTTTCAGACTAACCCCTCCGTCATTTGTTTATCGCTAATAGAGAGTGAGAGTGATTGGACACTCCTCAAATGTTCCCTGGAGTTTCTCGAGACTTCTAGAAGTATAACAAGCACCATCGTCCACAGCTGAGGACCACAGCATAGTTTAAGAATGAATAAGAAAGCAAACATTGTTTGAAGGTAGTAAAAAGAAACATGAGTCATTTGTGAATCTTTGAGTCACTTTGAATCCTGCCAGCCTTTTATTTTCGAATAAAATGAATGAATCAGAGCATGTGGTCTGTGAAAACAATGGTGCACCGTTCCTGGTTACAGGACCGAGTAGAGCAACCATGGTGGATGAGAGCCCTTTCTGGGTGGTGGACCTAGTTGAAACTTCAAAAGGCATGCCCATGGACCACCTACAGTTTGTTCACCTACCGTCTGATGGCAAGAACTGCTTCAAATATGCAGTCTAGGAGTCAGAGTGTACCAGCCCGACTAGAAACAAAGTTGTATCTCTAAGGTACCAAGCTGAGAACTTGAGGACTAATTACTGGATTTGCCAAAGCTGGATGAACAAACTCTTGTTGGTTGATTTACATGTCTCCTTATGTCTAAATGAGTGGTTCTGGTCCAGAATAGGCTCGAATGTAGACCAGACCAGCGATTCCCAACCCTGTTCCTGGAGGCACCCCAAAAGTACACATTTTGGATGTCTCCCTTATCTGACTCATTCATGTCAGATCTTGGAATCTCTACTAACAAACTGATGAGCTGATTTAGATGTGTTTGATTCAGGAAGAGTTCAATAAATGTGGGGGAGCCTCCAGGAACAGGGTTGGGAAACACTGGACCAGACTATATGCCGATAGGATGGTAACAACCCTGATTCTTGGTGTGGGCTGCTAGCCATTGTTATGTCCTATTCCTAACGGCTGGAGCAAGTCGTGATGAAGAACAGCTGCTTGAGGGTTGGGGACCATGTTTTGGGACCTTAGCTGGAACAGAAGGATGGGAAATGGAATTTAAGTAGGTGTAATGTATTCCGCCCTGCATCCAGTGTCCTTCCAACCCCCTTGCAATTTGCAAACACCTCCCCTTTGTTCCTTACACTTTCGGGAGGTTTATTGACTGACATTTCAGGAAAAACGAGGGGGCCGTGTGCCAGCAGTAACTGGAGCGGTGACAAATCACTTTATGGAAAGAGCAACCTGTTTACTCTGAAGCCAGAGTGTCCCTTCACCCTACCTTCAGCCTGCAGGGCCCGGAACCGGACAGACCTTCACCTTATCCCGTATTGATTGTTCCCCTCCCTCATGGGATGGATCATTTATTTTCAGGGTGATATAAGTGGAACTGATAAGAACGAGGTCTGATTGATTTGCTTACGCATGTGTCGTGGCACTCTGGAGACGATCAAGCCTGGCGGGAAAGTAGAGCAATCACCTGATCTTTGCCGGGATCTCAGACAAGAGGCAATATCGTCTGATGTCCAAGCGAGCATGAGTTTGCCACCGCATATGTGAATGTGACAAAGAGTCTTCCGAGAAAAACACATGCAGCATTCATTTGCATTTCATTGTGTTTGCAAAAACTACAGCTCTCAAAAAGGAGGAGATAAATGATGGTGTGTCACTGAAAGTGCTCGCTCTCACTACGCTGCTCTGATTTATTCCGTTTGAGATTTCGACCTTAACGCAGGTGTGTGCGTGCTGCAAACACCGCTGGTGTCCTTGTCTGAAGAGTTTCTGCATCCAAGTAATTCTAATGAGCACACTTCACTTGTGATTGACTCTTTTTCAGACAACAAAGTGATGTGTGTCCTTCTCTTGAACAATGATAAAAGGAGCAGGAGTCCTCCGAGAAGCCTGCTTAAAATGCATTTATCTTGTCACACGCATTGTCCTACCGCTGTACTCATAAACTCAGTGCAGTGCTGTGAATGGTAACATCTTTTCTCACTGCTCTGATCTTCTTGAAAAACTTTAAAAACCTCCTAGATTATGTTGGGTGAATACTGTAAATACAATGTTTTGGTAATTATTGCTCACTTCTCTCGTCCCATAGTTTGTGCTACAAAAATGGGCTGGAAATCTTAAGTAGAGGTGTGTTGTGACTTATCTAACTAATCAAGCGTACGGTTCTCGCCTGTTTAATGATACAAGGACTGAAAAATCTCGTACACATTTATGCATTGTACATGGCTCTGAATGCTCAATACTGAGGTGGAAATCATCCATACCTAGAGACCAGAACATCATAGAAACTTGAAGGTGGGCTCTTTTGACTTGGTGGGCTGTGTACAGATGTAACGTATGGGGAGGCCCGGGGCAGTCCCAGTTTGATCTATCGTAACCAGAATATCATAGAGACTTGATAATGGGTTCCCCTGACTTCAGTAAGCAACCATTGAGTAATACCCTAGCAACTACACAAAACTTTTTAGAAAGAGCATAATATTTGAAGGAAACATTATACATTTGAATGACAAATGCTTGTGTCCATACTTAAAAAAAAAAAAAAAAAACAAGCACAAGGGATCTATTTCTACATGAATTATTAATCTGAAACACATTTAGTATTTTTATTTTTTTTTTAGGAACTGCACAAAATGACATTTTACAACATGAACTAATGTTGTCGTGTTACAAAAGAGCTCAAACTATCTGATATTTTAAGAGATGTACTAACCTTAACAGTATGTTGATTGCAGCACATAATTGATGGACAAAAGATTTTTAAATATTTATAAGCAGTTTTGATTAAACTTTTTCCCCTAAGAAATAAATACAAAAGATTATGCCAAACTATTTACAGCTTTTTTCTTAAGTTTTTCATTGTTATGTTTTTTTTTTTTTACTTCATTGTGATATAAGGACCATACTGTCAAAAAATATCAAAATGTACTTTATTTTAGAAATGAAAAACATCGTAATCATAAAAGAGGTTAATTCAAATCATTGTTTTTATGAAATTCTGTATGCAATGTATAAATTGTGTTAATTTATTTATAAATACTTTTATAGATCTGTACTGTATTTGAGAAAAATATGGATTTCAGCAAAGTCAACAGTATATTCAGTTGCTCTAGGGTATATTACTCTATATATATACCATGGGGCTGTTATGCAATCTGTGAATTCCCCACAGATCCAGATCCACCTTTAGCTAAAACTTTCCCAAATGCCACGGTGATATTTTCACGTCAACTTCCTTCTCCCATGTTCCCCACTCCTCACTGTTGAACCCCATCTGCCTACGTCCGTATAGGAAACTAACACTTGTGTGTGTGTGTGTGTGTGTGTGTGTGAGAGAGAGAGAGAGGGGGGGGGGGGGGGGGGGGGGGGGGGGGGGGTGGGCAAAACTCCCTTCTGCTCACATTCCAACTGGGTTAAGTAGAAAGACTGACACAAATAGCCCATCCTTCACGCACAGAGAAAGCGAGGAGATGGATTTTCCAGCGCTAAAGACTCATTCCTAATTCCTCCTCCAATTCTGTATATCTGTCAAATAGCTTACTACAGCACATTTAAATGTCAGTGCAGCTGATGAGTCATAAGAAAGCTGTTTAATTACACGTAGACAAAATGTGTCTCTTTTCCTCAACCCACCCCAAGGTCTCTCAGAACACTGGCTAACGCTATACCTCGTCTCCCTATCATTAGCTTAAGTCATTTATCCTAAATGCTGATACAGGGACTGGGGGAGGGGCTTTAACCACCCACCCTTATGACTTATTCAGCATGATGTAGTGCTGTGTCACCATAATGGCTCCTGATGCCGTCTGTAACGGATGGCAGGCTCAAAGTGGCCGGCCGGTAGATTAATAAGCGGGGCTCGTGTCAATCGATTGGGTGCCGCGTATTCAGGGTGTAAAACTGACCAAGACCAGGGCTGATGAAGAGGAAGTCACCCATGTGACCAGATAGCAAATCCCCGCTAAGTTTCCGACTGTCAAACGGTGCACTTAGAGACCATTGAAGCGAGGTACAATGTCTTTATCCTTCCTGTATTAGCCGGTGATTTTAAGCTGTACGCTTTTATCTTACAGACAACAGCCACTTGCTGTGGATCTGTGACAGGGAAATCACTGGGTGTTTCTTTAACTGTGGCCAATTTAAAGTCTTTAAAACACTTTTATCACACACTGGTTTATTTGATTTGTCTACTAACAGTGTATAAAATTGGACATACTCATATCACAATCAATTATGTCATTTCTGTACCAAACTTTCATGAACAAATGTAATTTCCACTATATCTCAAGTCATTTATTCTGCAGTGGGACACATTTTATATATATTTTTGTAAAAGCTTAGGCATGTTATGTGCCCAAATCACATACAATTTAATAATATGTTTTGAATAATAATACTTATTAAATATTTTTTAAATAATCAACAATTATAGCTTGATTGTAAAATTTCCATCACACATCTCATGTCTTATATTTCACTATGCTCTTTACTGACATTGTCTCACCGTTCAATTTCTTGTTTAGGAAGTATTCATTTTTTAGAGAATAAGTAAAAAAGCTAGCAAACAAACAAACAAATAAATAGGTTTTTACAGCTGCTGGTTGTGTTGGAAAAAAGGCCTCATCTATTGGTTAAATGTAATTGGTGTAAAAATCAATATAAATAATTTTCACACAAAAATAGTAGTGTGATTATTTCACACTTTCCTTATATTATCATATTTAAAAGTTTATATATATATATATATATATATATACTCTTATGATGGATTTTAAAGTGTGCGTCTGGGGAAAAAGGTGAATCATTATTTATATTAACATTTTATAAAGTCTGGGGTCAGCCTTTTATTTATTTATTTACTTACAGTACTTTACTTAGAGATAGAAAATATCCAGCAAGATCGCATTATTTTGATCAAAAATTACGGTAAAGTCTTTTAAATAATAAACATCAACAACAACAACAACAACAACAACATGCTTTTCTTTTGACTTTTTTTTTTATTCAAAGAGTCACAGTTGTATAAAGAATCACAGTATATAAAAGCTTTGAAAAGTAGAAAAAAAAAAATTAAGGCAAGGCAGAACGTTTTGATCTTCATGTGACAAAAAGAAAAATGTGAAATGTGTTGGTTTTTTGTATAAATCAACCCCTGCAACACAAAAGAAGACAGTCTACCCTCAATGATGTGTCAAGAGGGCCTATTTGCAGGTCTCTTTACTCTTAAGAGGGCATTCAGTTCGTTTGATGCTGACCCAGCTCTGGTTAAAAAAGGCTCTTCGACTGTTTGGTGGGCTGCCAGAAAATGAAAAATCATAAAACACGGACAACAAGAGGAGTCACCGAGAGCAAACCTTTTAAGGAGCCGGCCTGATCTCTTTCTCTCGGTGTCTCTCTATCTGGGTAAACTCCCAAATGATGACAAGCCAATTAACCTGCATCATTAGTTTGAGGGCCCTTTTAAACACAACCACAAGGAGGGAGCTTAAGAAGGCTTTTGCATTATTGATCTAATGTCAGTGCCGGAAGGACCTTGTCATTGGGGAGAGGGAAGCCAGGATGGGGCGTATTACAGTAATGGCTATCTGCAGCATTTGAGAAGCTGCGCTCATTGTTAACCGCTAATGGGCAGTAACATACTGTTTGCATGTTTGCTAATGCATTGCAGATTATCTGAGCCATTGTCTCTCCTCCCTCCCCCCCTCACATTTCCTCAGAGAAGCAGGAGAGCGTGTAGTTAATTGAGCGCAGCAGTTACGAAGTTTAATACAGCAGTTCTATCATTTTGTTTACATACAATATTAAGGCAGTGGAATGATTGCAGGCAACCAACTTCACAAACAAGCTTGATGTTCTGAAGATGCCTGTGGAAAACGCACTGTCAATAATGAGTTCTGAATGCCTTCTAGGGTGTTTCTAAATTATTGCTAACATGTTCTCGGCAGTTACTTACTAGTCCAAGTGAAAAGAGCTCACCCCACAGTCTATATATTCCTACCCAATCTCATAAACTTAACTATTTTACAATTTGATTTGATTCATATTGGAGGGGGGGGAAGAAAAAAAAGCTAAGCATGCTGGTACAACCCTTAACCCCATTCTTAAACTTACATTTGCACAAAAACAATTGTACTAAAAACTGTTTTTCCTTTGTATCTTTTAAAAGTTTCACACACACAGATGATAACATTGTAAAAACGATCCCCGTTCACTCGGATCCACAAAACAACTAAAAACTCTGTATCAGTTAGTGATGTCACTTTGTAAAGAAACACTACGTGCAATCCTGTAGACTGAACATGCAATACACATGCGCATTTTGTTATAGTTTTCACAAATTCACATTTTTGTAGTTTACATGAGACGATAACAGTATAGCTTTCAAAAATTTGCACTTTGAAACCCATTATCAAAAGTTTGCGTTTTCAGGCCCACCAAACGTCATTGTCATGTAAATGAATGGTCAAAACGCATTACAAAGTTTTTAGTTGAAAATGTTGTGAAAAAAAATAAATAAATAAAAATAACTTCTTAACTGTCGGTGCGGTGTAATAGTACATTCAATAGTAATTACACATAGTAAATAGTACAATCCTTTTGGGAATTTTGTATTAATGAGTTTGGAAGTCATAATTATGACAAAAGGTCATAATTACCCTAATTGTAATAACCCTAACCTACTCTGCTTTTTTGTTTTTATTCAATTTATCAAGGTGCTGTAAAGTGAATTATTTTATATTCTATGATCTATTGTAATTATACAGTCCCACTGTTTTGTACATGCAACTTGGAACATGCAACTGAAAGGCCATGTACACACTACAGTTAAAATTGGTTGTCAATTCACTATTTAGTGTTTAATCTTGTTCTGTTCTCACACGGTTCAGTAATTTACAGGACTGACAACTGCATTCTACAACCAAATTAACGAGACGCTGTGCTATGGGGAATGCAGTCTGCATGACCGGTGTCTGAAGCACGTGTGAAACAACGCCAATCTATTGGCCCACATGGCCCATGACATCATAGGCGGGGTGCCCGGAAGTACAGGTGCATCTCAATAAATTAGAATGTCGTGGCAAAGTTAATTTATTTCAGTAATTCAACTCAAATTGTGAAACTCGTGTATTAAATAAATTCAATGCACACAGACTGAAGTAGTTTAAGTCTTTGGTTCTTTTAATTGTGATGATTTTGGCTCACATTTAACAAAAACCCACCAATTCACCATCTCAACAAATTAGAATATGGTGGCATGCCAATCAGCTAATCAACTCAAAACACCTGCAAAGGTTTCCTTAGCCTTCAAAATGGTCTCTCAGTTTTGTTCACTAGGCTACACAATCATGGGGAAGACTGCTGATCTGACAGTTGTCCAGAAGACAATCATTGACACCCTTCACAAGGAGGGTAAGCCACAAACATTCATTGCCAAAGTAGTTGGCTGTTTACAGACTGCTGAATCCAAGCATGTTAACAGAAAGTTGAGTAGAAGGAAAAAGTGTGGAAGAAAAGATGCACAACCAACCTAGAGAACCGCAGCCTTATGAGGATTATCAAGCAAAATCGATTCAAGAATTGAACTTCACAAGGAATGGACTGAGGCTGGGGTCAAGGCATCAAGAGCCACCACACACAGACGTGTCAAGGAATTTGGCTACAGTTGTCGTATTCCTCGTGCGTCTTACCTGGGCTAAGGAGAAGAAGAACTGGACTGTTGCCCAGTGGTCCAAAGTCCTCTTTTCAGATGAGAGCAAGTTTTGTATTTCATTTGGAAACCAAGGTCCTAGAGTCTGGAGGAAGGGTGGAGAAGCTCATAGCACCAAGTTGCTTGAAGTCCAGTGTTAAGTTTCCACAGTCTGTGATGATTTGGGGTGCAATGTCATCTGCTGGTGTTGGTCCATTGTGTTTTTTGAAAACCAAAGTCACTGCACCCTTTTACCAAGAAATTTTGGAGCACTTCATCCTTCCTTCTGCTGACCAGCTTTTTAAAGATGCTGATTTCATTTTCCAGCAGGATTTGGCACCTGCCCACACTGCCAAAAGCACCAAAAGTTGGTTAAATGACCATGGTGTTGGTGTGCTTGACTGGCCAGCAAACTCACCAGACCTGAACCCCATAGAGAATCTATGGGGTATTGTCAAGAGGAAAATGAGAAACAAGAGACCAAAAAATGCAGATGAGCTGAAGGCCACTGTCAAAGAAACCTGGGCTTCCATACCACCTCAGCAGTGCCACAAACTGATCACCTCCATGCCACGCCGAATTGAGGCAGTAATTAAAGCAAAAGGCGCCCCTACCAAGTATTGAGTACATATACAGTAAATGAACATACTTTCCAGAACGCCAACAATTCACTAAAAATGTTTTTTTTTTATTTTTTTTTTTTTTATTGGTCTTATGAAGTATTCTAATTTGTTGAGATAGTGAATTGGTGGGTTTTTGTTAAATGTGAGCCAAAATCATCACAATTAAAAAGAACCAGAGACTTAAACTACTTCAGTCTGTGTGCACTGAATTTATTTAATACACGAGTTTCACAATTTAAGTTGAATTACTCAAACAAATGAACTTTTCCACGAAATTCTAATTTATTGACATGCACCTGTATAGGAGGGCACTTGCTGAATACGTCATCCACTTAGCTGTCTGAAGGAGACGTAGACAGGCAGGCCGAAGGCATGGCAAGGGGGTGCAGCGTCTCGTTCCGTCTCGGGGAACCATGGTTAAATGCGTAACCTGAGACGTTCCCTTTCTAGGGAACTCCACGTTGCGCCCCCTAGGGCCCTCTATAAGAGGGCTCACCGCAACTGCAGTAGAAGACAGCTAGCCACAGATAGCTGTATTCAGGTAAGCCCGTCCTGCCATAACCGTCGCTGGAATATAATTACCTTCAGCTGGCGATACGAAGGAGAACCCCAATCCTTGTCAGTCCCAAAATAAACAATACACAGCTAGCGTAGATAGCCTTCCTGCAAAGCTGCCCAGACCACAGAGAGTGGACTATCTACTTACAACCCTAGCAGGGGAGATAGCATTGTGTCGGCATGGGCTCAAGGAGACTGCTACTTAAAGACCCTAAAAAGGGGAGCAGTCACTGAGCTAGCACATAGATATCCTCAGATAGCTATGTGCCTAGGAAGGGCTATACGAAGGGGGACTGGCTGAAACTACTCAGACCATAGAGAGTGGGCTGTCTACTTACGACCCAAGAGGGGAGACAGCACTGTGTAGGTAAAGGCTCAAGAGACCACTACTTAAAACCCTAAGCAGGGGAACGATCACTGAGCTAGCACATAGCTATCCTCAGATAGCTAGGCTCTAGGAAAGGGGACCACTCCATAAGAAGACTCACCGTAACTGCAGTAGAAGACAGCTAGTCTCAGATAGCTGTATTCAGGTAAGCCTGACCTGCCATAATATAACCACCCTCAGATGGAGGTCCCCAGTCCATGTCAGTCCACATTAGGCTAGCTAAGCACCGTGTTATTGACCAGGAGCTCACAAATGGGAGTTCCGGACCCTCCGTAAATGATTCGCTAAAGAGCGAACACATAAACATCATAGTCAGTGATCAAAGCCTGATGTAAGCTGAGGCCATAACACTAGAGGGCTGGACACAGCTATCCTCAGATAGCAGTTCACTCAGATAAGGCTGAAGATGGTCCACTTCCGTGGTCTGGGCTATCTACGGGAGACAGCAGTCCATGCAAGGGGCTCACGGAGACCTTTTTTTTTTTTTATTTATTTATTTATTTATTTTTAAAGGAGTCTCCAAGCTGGAACACAGCTATCCTAGAATAGCAGATTGCTAGACAAAGACTTCAGCGCTTAATTCGGGAGAACTTGTGCCGAGGTGAACTCAACCTAGTTAAGGAGCCAGGTTAGAACATGGCTGCCCTCAGACCGCCATATTCCAGAACAAAGTAAGCCGGGCTGGAGCATAACCATCCGCAGACAGCTAAACTCTGGCTTAACACAGGAAGATTCCCCATAACAACCCTAGGTGCTGAAAAGCCTGGGAGAGAAAACTCGCAAGTCTGTCTCCACAGAACATAAAATATATTCATGCCCAGCGAGGCTCTCCACACACAAAAACATGCATATTAGAGAGGCACAGCCAAGCTGAATATAGCTTCGCCCACGATCCCGCAGTATCAGGGCTGAAACGACTCCGTGCTCACACTTCATCGTCATAACAACCCAGCAGTATCGGTGATATCCAACAACCCATTTAGAGAGAGTGTGTGGATCTCGCAGATCATGACTGAGAAACTGTGCCGCGGCAATGGCAGAACCGCGCCGCGAGACACAAACGCTTTGTTCCGCATCCCTCGGGAATAGGAACAAACGCGAGCGGAGCCTAGACACCGTGACTCATCACGATACGCGCGTGCTCTTCGCCGAGACAAACGCGAAAGCAGAACATACCCTCGAGTGTTAGAATCCAGACATGCAGGCACACATCCTCTAAAGCGCTGCTCGACTCAAGAGCTATCCGCGGGATCCGATAACCCCAAAAGAGCGTCTAATTTCCGCGATCCGAGTCTTCGCCGTGCCTCGGCAACAGCAGGACCCGAACCGCGAGACGCAAATACTTATCATTCATCTCTCGAGAAGACGGGCAAACGCGAATAGAGCTTCTCATTGGACAACGTTCAGCGCCCTCGAGCACTGAACAGGCAAGCTCCTGACCAAGACACATGACAGACAGATCGTGCATGTCCTCAAGTGCCAGAAACCTCTGGAACGGAGGCACACACTTTCCACAGCGCTCACCTGCCTTGGTCTCTCACACACACTTCAAACAACCAGCTCCTGAAGACAGCTAAGAGGATGACGTATTCAGCAGGTGCCCTCTTATACTTCCGGGCACCTCGCCTATGATGTCATGGGCCATGTGGGCCAATAGATTGGCATTGTTTCACACGTGCTTCAGACACCGGTCATGCAGACTGCATTCCCCATAGTGCCCCCTAGGGGCGCAGCGTGGAGTTCCCTAGAAGGGCAACACAACGCCTCTGTTGATGGTGGTTTAGTTAAAATCACCAAACATAACAAATCTTTGGTCGTTGTAATTTATTTTGGTCGAAGGGTACAAACCATGTGAGATGCCAGAACTTTGCTATGGTTGCTATAGTGTCAATATTTGCAATTGTGAAATGTTCCATTCTGTACACTCACAAAACGATAATTTTTGGCATTTTTTTCCAGAAATAAAAGCACTTATCACTTCACAGTGAGTATGTGGCCAGAAAAAGCTCAGAGTTTCCTACTCATAATGACGAATTTGTGTTGGCGTTAACGTACATTGAAATCGTAAATACGATCTTTCTGACATGACTTGAACACATCATAAGCAGATTATAAGAAAAAGTACAAATGAGAAAGAAAAAAAAAAATCCTAAATGTAAAATACTTAAGAACTTCCACAAAAGTGTACTTGAGATTCTGGTTCTGAAAAAATATTAGCATTAACAATAGCAAAGGAACTTAACATTTTCTCCAATGACTTGTGCAGAATTGTGCAAATGGATTTTAAAATGATTATATTTCTATTTTAAATGGCGTAAACAGAGCTTATACTCTGCTAAAAACTGTTAAGGCCTTCAAATAATTTTGCAGGTGCTGATTCTGTGCGTGACCACTATTATTTTGGCTAGCTGTGGCTGCCAATTGTCCATCCAGACTACTTAACCAAATGATACTTGATTTTAAGGACCCTTCTGAGGTGCTTACTGGAATGAGTGGGTGCTGTATTACACTAGAGCACAGGAGACCCTTCGGTGACGGGTCATCTCATGCGCTAATTCACTTCAGACACCATTACTGATTGAAATTAATTCTATACTCCAATGAAGTATAATAAATTAGCATCGTTGAGATGTTGACCTCCGTCTATGTGGGTTTTGTTACAGCATATTAAATTACAGTTGAAAAGTTCAGTTCATGCAATTGTTACTTTGCTTTAGACAGAAAATCAAGCGGCATGTAAAGACAAGCTCACGCTAGCGGTTTCCAATAACAATGTATGGCGGCGAGCCAAAGCAAACAATCATATCACATAACAGCAAAACCAGAATTTCTTTGTTTTAAATCCTTGAAAGGCCATGAAATTTCCCGTTAACCTTCATTCAACTCGGCAGGACAGTAATGCAGCATACTTCCGTTACATGGAAAATCTAATTCACCCTCAGGCTGAAAAAAAAAAAAAAAAAATACTAACTAAAAAGTTCAACAGAGAAACGTGATTTATTTTAACTTTACAACGGCACTCTCACTTACATGTGAAAAACACCTTTTGCTTATCAGTGCCTTAGTAATTGAAAAAAAAGGCCTAAATCGGAAGTCCGGAACATTCTTTTCATCTCAATTTCAAATAAAAGAGTTAGCAGAAAGAGAGTTTTGGGGCCACATGTAAGGGGAAGGGAGCACACAATTACACCGCACTTCACATCTTGAAAACATGCACAGCCAAAGTGTTCAGTAAGCAGAAAATCACCCCAGTTGGGAAAATTTTTTGCTGTACTCCACGTCTCCTCTTTCAGTCTGCCCTCCATGGCCATCAGCGCTCACCAGCATCAAAGAGCATTTTCTATCCGCCTTCCCACGTGCACTTTCCTACTTTATGATATGTTTGCCAAATTGCTTTTTATTCTTGTTCTACCCTTTCAATGCTTTCATAAGTTATATGCAGTCAAATTTACACTGGTTTCTGTGTCTATTCTTGGGGTTATTCTTAGGAAACTGTGCCAGTTGTACCACCAATATAATTAACAGCATAATGAACTGTTACTTTAATTGATTTGATACATTTGGATTTTGTCCTGTTTAGTGTACAAAAATATATCATTCTAGTTTTATTAAGTAAATGTCATACTTTCACTGTCAATATAGTTTAAAAAATGCTTTATACATTTACACAATGCATTCCTGCACTTCCTGTTCAATGCCGTTGAACAGGTGAGACTATGACTTTCCCTCATTAAAAAAAAAAAAAGTAAATGTAACTATGTAACATAAATGTTTTACTAGGTGGTGATTTTGTATGACTCACATTAGACAAAAAACATACAACTTTTAGAAAATAAATAAATAAATAAAAGAACCAGCATGTAGGCCCACCCATATACATAACTGTCGCTGAAACCTAAACAAATGAATTGCATCATACAAATTTATACAAATTAGCCACCAATTCATTAACATAAAATAGTTACAAACTGATGCCAGTTTTATTTATTTAGTTATTTTTTAATTTATTTGGTTTCTTTACCCTCTTTATGACTATTTATGATTATTTTAATGCTTATATTGAAGCACAATAGTTCTGTAATGTGATATTTGTACAAATGTCATATTTATTTTTTAAATCAATCAGTCAATCAATCAATCTTACTGACTTCAAACGTTTGAATGCAAATATATGGGTGAGTTAGATTTTCATTTATTTATTTATTTATAAGAATTTTTTTTTTTTTCAACAAGGATAATGTTTCTTGAACATCAAATTAGCATATTAGGATCATGTGACTTACTGGAGTAATGGCTTCTGAAAATTCACTTTGTACTTGGGGACTGAGGGGAAGAAAATAGGATTTATTGAGAATTGAGCAGTATCCATTTCAAATTACTTTATTTCACATAAATACATGCATTAATTTCCTTAAATATTCCAGAAATGGTACCATTTTTCTGTTATTTTCATCTGGCACCATTTCCAGAGAATGACTGCACAGTGAGCAGCATTCACAAACCTTTATGTTCCACAGAATGTGAAATCATCTCTCACATATATAATTAGTACATAATAATTGGTCATAATTTCAAAAGGTGTAAGGATCTAGGTAATTGTGTATTCTAGTCGTTTGTTCCCTAGTGGCCACTAGATCAGCGGAGAAAACATATCAAGTGACAGACTCTGGCTTTAGCCAATGTTTTATCTTTTCTTTGCATCTCTCCCAGCCCCACTCTCTCAGGTAAAGCACTCACGGCAGGCAGCAAATGTATCCTTAACGTTACAAAATCGCACATGCACAAGGGGGATAGAACTAACGCTCTTGGCAAAAACGAGCACACAGCCTCTCCCACTCCCTCTTAGGACCTCAAGTCAGATACGAGCTTTAAATACAAGCGTGCTCAACCAGTCAGAACACCATTTGTTTAATTTTCTCTGACTTCATTGCAGTATTGCCAGAAAAGCCCTGAGGTTATTTTGCTCTCCTTTTTTTTTGCAGGTGGAGATGCAATTATAGATGCTCTTTTTATATGTCGAGATTGCAATGCAGATGTGTGTGCGTCTGTTTGTTTTGCATGTGTGTATGCAGAATATGCTCTCTGCACAACTGCGGTACAGAGCTGGATTATGTTTAGGTTGAGCATTTGCTCACTCTCTGTCGTCAATGACATTTCCGATGTTCCCCTCAAGGTGATTTTTTTTTTTTTTCCCCCTGCTGCACCTGTAACCTTTCTCACCTGTGTTCCTACAACTCTAGGCCAGAGGGGGGAAGTGGAGTTTGAGAAAGCAGCCCAGCCTGACAGATATGACAGTAAACACTATTTTGGATCTCCTTGGCCCATGTGCACTTTGTGAATTGGGAAGTGGGTGTTTGTGGGGGCGTGTGTGGGCTTGCTGATGGAATGGCATGAATCCTTTGGCTTTAATTTCACATGGCTTTGAGTATACTGTATTAACATTTTTTTTTTTTTTTTTTTTTAGTTCTGTTGATAAATTGTTGATCTTGGATGTAAGAAGCAAAACTGGATATTTAAATTGTGAAGTCAACATGAAATGGTATTTTCAAATAATTTTACTTTTATAACATGACATATCTCAGTATGAAACAAGATACTCAACAAGAAAACAAAAATATTGGATGGATGTATCTGGAATTGACTGAAATATGAAATGTAGACAGTGCAGAGTCATTTTTAATTTCATGTTGACTTTAACAGTGAGCATTAGTGGTATCCCTTGTGTGCTTCACAACAGGAGCACAATTTGTATGGCATATTGTGTAAGTGACCTTTAATGGAGTTGCTGTGGATTCAGTTCAGTCACTTATGATCAGTGCTGGAAATTGCCGAGATTTATTGGGGGGACTCGAGTTGGGGAGTCATGGGGATTTTATATATATAACTAACTTACCAAATACTTATTTCCAGACTTTTCATTTAAGGTGGACATTTAGATGAACATAACCATGAATATAATACTTAACCATAACAGAGAAAATAAATAAAGCTGACACTGGAAGTTAACTTAGCCTGAAGTAACTTCTCACTCTGAAGCTTGTTGCTGAGGACATGTACTGATAGAATATTCCGACAGCATTAACAAAAGTCAAAACTGTGCAACCCCAGATGCAAATGAACTTATGAACTTCTTTGGGCTATAAACAAGACTGAAATACTTTTCGTTTTCCTTTAAAAATGTAACCAGTTTGAACCAGAGCGGCACCCCCTCACTAAACTTCCTTCCCAGACTCTGTTTCACCCTATTTCCAGCCCCGCTTATAATTGTTCCATTTCATTTATGAAGCTGCCTTAGAAAGTAGTTGGCTATGAAGACAGTAGACAGTGTGGTAGCTCACTATTGGAACAGAACTATGGAACATCATTCAGGCCAAATAGCACGTGTGTCTTGCAGACTGAATCTGGCATGAATAAAGAAACAGTGTGAAAAGAGCAGGAAAAGAACTGTTCCATGACCTTCACATAAACGTCTTTGTGTGACATCTTTTCTCTTTTACTCTGTATAAGGGTGGAAAGAGTTTTTCCAAAGTGGACATATAGTATGCTTTTCCACAGCAGTATCTCATGTCACTCGAGACAGGGTTAGAACCGAGGTCTGCAGAAAGTCACCATCTGTGTGGTACTTAATAAGAGAGTTCCCCCCAAAACGACAACTTAGTCATTACTTTTTCACTTCTTGTCATTCTAAACTATTATGACTTTCTTCATTCGATGGAAAACAAGAAGTGTTGAAGAACATCTTGGCTGTTTTTTTTCGTATGATGACAGTAAAAGGAGACTGGGGCGGTCAAGCTCCTAGATCTGAGGTCTTCAACCCTGCTCCTGGGGATCCACTCTCCTGGAAAGTTTATTTCCAGCCGGCTTCAGCACACCTGCCTGCAATTTTCAAGCAGTCTTGAGGAGCTTGATTGGCCGCTTCAGGTGTGTTTGATTAGGGTTGTACCTAAACTCTTCAGGATAGTGGGTCCCCAGGAACAAGGTTGAAGACCTCTGTCCTAGATGACAAATAGCACTTTAAAAGTGTCATAAAATAGTCCATGCAACTCATGAATAGGCCAGGACACACAACACCATTGGTTGGACAATGTTGGGCCACTGTTGATTGTGTTTCGTACCATTTGTACTAATGAGATCCCTATTGTTGAGGCTTGCTGTCCAGCTTAGCGAACCAGTGCAAAATGGAAGTGAAGATGGTACACAAGAAGGTTCTTCTAAGTTTTCTTCATCTCATTCATCTGATTTTCATTACATGTGAATGGGAATGGTGAAAACAGACTACTGCCCCCTGCTGGTATGGAGAGTTGTTTTCACTTATGCGTACACTGTACATTCACTCTACTTGGCTGTTGGCTGTAGTCTTTGTGATGTGTTCAAGCACAACTTTTTGTGACCAGATGCAGGCTGGCCTTTAAGTGCGAAAGAGAATTTCAATTTCTGCCAAGTCTTTTGTTTGTTTTTTACTGTGTTCATCCAAAACATTATGGGATGGAAGAATACATATGATACCAACTTTGAATCTGGCCATAAGAAGGTATCACTGAAGGCAACAAATACTGCCTGTATCTTCTGGAATAGCCTTCTTGTCATGAGAGCACAAATGATGCTATAAACACACTAGATTTTGAAATGAGATGATCACAAAGGTTTGTTATCAATGAAAGTTATCAGTGTTACTCAACAGTCTAAAAAAGGCTTGGTAGAGATTTGACGCAAACATGGCATCACTCTCGTTCAGTATCAGGGTGTGTGTATGTGTACACATCTCCTGCTGTGATAGATCTGGAAGGTTCTGGCTCTCTGAGGTCGGTATCAAAGGAAGGCCAAGCTAGAGCCAAGCCGGGGGCCTTCGGCAGACCAGGGTTCAAAGGCTGTTATCACCTCTTCTGTCAGATCCAGCAGAGCCCTGTGCTGTGATTGGCTTCTTGTCTTGTTAGAACTCTGCGCTTTCTCTTTCACTCGCACTCCCTCAGATGAGACTCAATCTCTCTCAGGAGATACAGAAGAACCTGATGGACAGTCTCAAGAGCAGTGGCTGAGGATGGGAACTAATTTGTTGAAGACAAAAGCTGGAAGCCTCTACACATTGAAAGTGACACACATCAAGTTCTTGGGACAAATGTTATTTTTAGTGGTCGCAGGCCTCATAAGAAACCATAACATGATCAAGTTCATATTAAAACATATTTAAACTTTTATCTGTTTAAAATGAGGACAAAAACCACTAAAACAGCTAGGCAGCTACAGTAATTTCTCATCTATTTATTTAAGCATTAGTTTGCAAGTTAAGTATATACAGTACATAAGGTTACCAAGTACGGAGCTTTGCACTTGACGTGCAGAGAGAGAGAGAGAAAAAAAAAAGAACAGATATCATGGCGACAAATTAAGAATTTGTTCACGTAACTTAATTCATTCTCTCTAAATTCATTCTCCCATGTTTTGAATGTAGTTATTTAGTAAATTGAAGTGGCAATGACTGTTGCAATGTTTTATTATATATTTTTTTGTTGTTGTTCAGAAATTAAATTTTCAGTGAGTGGCATTAAAATTTAATACTCTATTACATTTGAAATTAACATGCCTCCTACACTAAACCCGACCTTGATAGAATTAACAAAGGCAAACATGAAATATTTATTTATTTATTTTTTTTTTTTTATGGAGAATTGCGACTCTTGCTTGACTGTACCAGGTGCACTACCAAGCAAGTTTACTAGCTCAGAAAAGCCATCCATAAGGAGTTAGATGTACGATGCAAACGTTAAAATGTATTAGTTCACAAATCATGCACTCTGGTAAAAATTTTACCATAGTATTGTGCAAGGACCTGTGCAAAAATAAGCCTTTATTCATCAATAATCTGCCTCTGAAATCATACTTATATGAAAATGCACAAACATTGTTGATGTTTTCCTGCCTCTAAGTGTTCATTTCATCTGGAAACTGAAGTTAATTTTATGTATGGATAGTAGATGTTAGAACTACACTTCACGTACAAATACCTAATAATATTAATATGATCGTGTTGAATATTTGGGTAGTATTTGGGTATTAGGGCATTAATTTTTGTTTCCAAACATCTATATTGTATTTAAACATGTATTAAAGATGTGTTTTTTAAAAGAAGTACTGTACTATTCATTACTTTGTATGAAACTTGTCTAATGTGGAAACAAGATTACGTGCACCTTTAAATATTAAAATTTATACTTAACTACATGAGTTTTGATATTCAAAACAAAGTAAACCCTGTAACTCTTGAAGAATACTGCTCTAAATGAATTTCTTAATTAAAACTAAAAGTAATTGCAGTAGAATGCGAATGAGAGCCTTCTTTGAAAGCATTCAAATATATCTCCAAGCACTTTTCCATTTCTAATGTCATATTTGTAGAAACATTTCTCCTTTAATTTGTACATATAGATGCCCAGGGAGCCCTTTGTAAAATTCTATAGTGCTAACAGGGCAGATTCAGGAGTTTGACTGAGTGAGGCTGCTAAAAGTAAATCAAGTGAATGGCTGTGAAACGCCGTGGCGTGTGATGCCTGTGACAGGCTGGCCAGCAGCATCGCACATGAAATGTATTATAAGTATGTGGAGAAGAGGGCGCCAGGCTCATTCACTTTCCTCTGATGTCCTTCTCACTTTGAAGATGTCCTCCATGTCTGCTCACCTTAGAATCTTTATCTAAGAGCAATAGATGAGCAGTGAAATATATCCTCCAAAAGCTGGGGATTCATGAATTTTATGCTGAAATCTCTACTATTTCAGAGACAGACTTTCACACCATGAAAATAAAACTTTCTCATGAAAAATGTAGCACTTATTTTCAAAATGTTGACCGGTAAGAGAGATTACAAACAGTTTTGCAGTATTTGAAAAGGAGTACTGAAAAATGAATTGACATTCCTCAAATATTCCGATTATCGAAAGATTGGAAAACATTCAGAAATTACAATGTTTTGCAGTTTATTCTGCGATGAGTCAATCTTTAATTTATTTGCATACTGCATTGTGATTGGTCTTCTTCCTTGCTTTTATTTTTTCAAGAAAATTTTCTCTGAAGCTTCAAGCAAACGTAAAATGTGTGAATGATGCACAGCAAATATTACAAATTACAGTTAAATTAAACAATTTAAAAAAAAGATTAATTAAATGATTAAATTACAGACGACATTTATAAATCCATTTAAATGTGTGGATAATTATTTTACAAAAAATGCTGATTAATCAGTTGAAAGGACTGCAGTTATTCATATCAGTGTTTGCTGAGAGTCTCTAAATAACATAATTCAAAGATATTATATTATTGTGGCAGACAAGTAAATCAATAAAAAGTTATTTTTTTAAATGTTTTTAGAAGTCAATGTATTGTTTATTCCATATAACTAAATATTAGTCTATCACTGAAGTACAATCCACAACAATTCATTTTCGTGGAAGAAAAAAAAAAAAAAAAAAAAAAAATATATATATATATATATATATATATATATATATATATATATATATATATATATATATATATATATATAAATCATTTAATTAATCTTTTTTTACATTGTTTAATTTAACTGTAATTTGTAATATTTGCTGTGCATCATTCACACATTTCACGTTTGCTTGAAGCTTCAGAGAAAATTTTCTTGAAAAAATAAAAGCAAGGAAGAAGACCAATCACAATGCAGTATGCAAATAAATTAAAGATTGACTCATCACAGAATAAACTGCAAAACATTGTAATTTCTGAATGTTTTCCAATCTTTCGATAATCGGAATATTTGAGGAATGTCAATTCATTGTTCAGTACTCCTTTTCAAATACTGCAATACTGTTTGTAATCTCTCTTACCGGTCAACATTTTGAAAATAAGTGCTACATTTTTCATGACAAAGTTTTATTTTTATGGTGTATATTCCATCTCAGGTAACTGAACCTACCTAAAACTAGATACTAAAATACTTAAATACAACCCATTGCTGGGTAAAATATGGACAAACCCAGCTATTGGGTTGTTTTGACCCAATTCGTACATATTTTAAGAGGTGGCTAATTTGTAGGAATTCATAAGACCTCACTTGTATAAATTCATATGATTTTTGCTAAATTGTACGCATTTTATGAGTTGCACAATTCGTATGAATTTGTACGAATGACCTACACCTAACTCTGCCCCTAAACCTACCCATTGCTGGGGTTTAGACAAATTGTACAAAATCTTACAAGTGAGGTCGTACGAATTCGTACGCATTAGCCATCTCATAAAATACGTACGAATTGGTCGGGAGATAGTGTTGGTTATTACCCAGAGGGTTGGGTTAAACATTTAACCCAACTGCTGGGTCAAAAAACAGCATTTTTTAGAGTGGTAACTAACGCTAATCTTTTGCTGCGATTCCTAAAGCAATTGTCCTTAGGTAATGTGAAAATAATGAAAACAAATATGAAATCAAAAGTGTTTTTGCTTTGTACAGTTTGTTGTTATATAGACTGTACTGGAATACAAACCTTTTTAGTTTCCATTTAAGTTTTTCATCAGAAATTAAATAAAATAGAAATATTAGCTTTGCTTCAATTACAGAAAACAATTTAAAAAATGTAATTTTTAGTTAACAATAACAACACTGTAGTGGATTACTATGTATTATTGAGTATGAACTAAGCAAATTAATGATTTTTAATTAACCAAACAGACATGTACATTAAATTTTAATATGCTTCTTCAAAACATACTGTAACTGCATTTTTCCTTCAACTGATTCGTTTCACAAGTCTACAAGTGCCGCTTATGGTGTATGGGACTGATAATAAACCAGCAATCTCTGTGTGGAATGTGTTCATTGTTATTTTTTCTTTAGCACTCGAACTGTTCAACTCGTGCCTTTAATCACTCACATACTATCACATACTCCCTTCAGGACAACTAGAAGAATGGGCTAACAGATCCAAATAAACATGAATGTTTTACACACCCACCATCATAAAACGAAGGTGACACACGCCAGGTCTTAAACCGGCTGAGGTGACTGTTCCTGGACAAAACATGGGACGGAAGCAGCTGGGTAGACAAAGGAAAAAAGAGAGCGAGAGAGAGAGAGAGAAGGGGGTGAGTGGTTTGCCAGCACATGTTCCTCGGCCGGATCAGGTCAACATCTCTCTTATCTCAACACATCTGTTTCCTCAAACTTCCACCAGGGTGACAATCCCTGTTGGTTTACACAGACTGGAGGAAACCACAGCTAGTGTTTGGCCATTCATTTATAGAAGATGTAGTGGAAGTGCCCAGCATGGAGCTACTGACAGGAAGTCGTATCCTCCAGCAGCATTGCATCATCAAAATATTGTTATGAAGGAGAAAGAAAAGGCAAATGACTGCTTTTTACAAAGTTGCTGCTTGCAAATTATTATTAGCGGCATTTGCTAATATTTTGGTTATAGGGATGTGAAGAAATCGCATAGACTTGCACTAAAGGAAGGATTCGAGACATAACTAGAGACCAGAAATCCACAGAGACATGGGGGTCGGCTCTTTTGACATGGATCAGTGAGAGACAATGTAGCAAAGTCCCAGAACATCCAGTGTGCGAACAAACATTCAGAATACATTAACCACAAAGCAACGCCCTGGAAACAGTTGAACTAACATTACAAAACGGATAGATAGAAAGATAGTTCATGAAAGAAATGATGTTAAACATCAACATCTGATGTTGTAAAATAGCTAACAGCAATAAGTGAAATTTTAAATAATAATTCCAATATTAATTATACAACTACAACTAATAATAAAGATAATAATAGTTATAATTATAATTATTATGTATTAATTTTTCATATTAAAGTATTTTAATCTTTTTAACATTTTTCTTTTCTTTTTAGTCATATGCAGTACTCCTATTATTGCTAATACAACAACAACAACTAATAATAATAATAGACTATACTATAATATTTATTATAATAATATGAAATTTAATATGTCATTGTAAATAGCTAATGTCAGTACGACATGTCAATTAAAAACATTAATAATAATATTAATATTAATATTAATATTAATATTAATATTAATATTAATAAATAATAATAATAATAATAATAATAATAATAGACTATACTGTAATATTTATTATAATAATATGAAATGTATTGTAAGTCACTGTAAAATAGCTAATATCATTACAGCATGTCTGTTAATTATAATCCTTTCGACTGATTAATCAGCATTTTTCTAAAATAATTCTAAACAAAATTAAATTGATTCTAATTTATAATCATTGACTGTTTTTAAATGTTTTATTTACCTGTTTTTTGTAGAATTCAACTGTAACTTTTAATTAAGAATTTTAATGAAAACATCATTTTCATTATTATATTTCAAAATGTTATATTAAATATTACAGTATTATGTTGTTTATTATTATTACTACTACTATTATTAGTAGTAGTATTGAAGTTATTATTTATAGTAATAATATTTATATTCATATTAATACATAAGAAGAAAAAGAAAAAGAACAAATAATAGGAACTATGACATGCAGGTAATTATGATACTCAAATGATATGCAGTATTGACATTAGCTTGTTTAATAACTATGACTTTTAATATCATATTTTATGTTATTATTATTAAATATTACAGTATATTGTATTGATATTTGTATTATTATTAGCAGTAGGAGTAGTGAAATAATTACTATTTTATTTTCATTCATTCATTTTTAACTGATATTCAGTATTGATATTAGAAATTTGATATTGCTCCTACTACTACCACTGCTACTACTACTAGCAGTTATTTATTTATGTATTTACTTGTTTGTTTACTTGTTTGTTTACTTGTTTGCTTGTTTGTTTGTTTGATTGTTTTGACATCAATGTTTGCTGAGGAAAGCCTCCAAAGAATATAATTGAAATATATTACATTATTTCGGCAAACAAGTGAATCAGTTTCTACAGTCTCACAGTATATTTGCTTAAAAAAAAACTAACAAAGCATGTGATAAGTTATCATCATCGCTAGCAGCACCTTTTTTATATTAAGGGTCAGGGATTCATTCAAAATGACTTATTGGCACAGCACAGCGTGATGCAAGACCTCACCTGAACACTTTAATGACTTTCACACAATAACATATTCCACTTTAAGATGCTATGCACCCAGAGCAGGCTGGGGGAAAAAAAAAATCACAATTAGTCATGTATTGTGCGGTCAATATGACATGGCACAGAGAGATTTACGGCTGTAGAAAAGTTCCCTTCCACTGGAGTCTCTCCATCCATCTGTATGGCAGAAAATGAGCGACTGATTGCATTAGTTTCTCTTTCTCCTCTCAAAGGTCTCTGCAGATGTTGGAAGGAAGGGGGAGGGAGCGACACTTCATAGACGTGCTGGTATTCAGCCCACGGGGGTTAGGAGGAATGGGTTAGACAACCAGCTGTAGCTGATAAACTCCGTCATTCCCCATCCCATCCGTGTGTACAGAGAACAAGAACCCACATTTCCTCTGCTTTTTGAAAGGGTTGGTTACACTTCATTTGACTGAGCTCATGTTATGTGTTACCTAAGCAAATGCTGAGCAATAAAAAAAGAGCCATATGTACTTTTTATTTCAGGTTATTTCCAGTATCCCTCAGTTTGTCCAACTAACAGGAAATGCATTTACAGTAATACACTTATGGACTTAATGGAAACAATGTGAAGCTTGTAGTTTTGTTGAAGCACTTGAATTTCCCAGTAAAATGTTTGAGTTACTCAAGTTATGTTTGAACTACTTGAGTCATCCTTACTTTAGTAGTGGAGAAAAGCTTGACTTATTTGATTAACAGTCAAAGTGCTTTGTTTTTTTTTTGTTTTTTTTTTTGCACACACACACACACACACACACACACACACACACACACACACACACACACACACACACACACACACAATAAATAAGTAAATAATGTAAAGACTTATATTTAATAATTAATATTTCATATTATAGATTTTATTATTAATATATTTTTCAGTTTATTAAACAGTTATTAAATTGTTGAAATCTTGACTTATTTAATTAGGCTTTTATTGTTATTTTTATGGAACATTTTTATACACATACACACTCAATAAATAAATAAATAAATGAATGAATGAACGAATGAATGAATGAATGAAAAATGTATTTAATGTTATAGATTAACTAATTCATATATTTTTTCATTTACTAAACATTTTAATAAATGTTGAAATAATTAAAATAATTATTATACTAAACACATTAATAAATAAATTATTTACAGATCATTATATTTAATAATTAATATATTTATATATTATACATTATATATATATATATATATATATATATATATATATATATATATATATATATATATATATATATATTTATTCCAATTTATTAAATATTAAATAATTGTTTAAATTATTTAAAAAAATATATTGTACATAAAAATAAAGAAATGCTCTCGAATTTAATATTACATATATAATATTAAATTATAATATTAATATATATATATATATATATATATATATATATTTTTTTTTTTTTTTTTTTTTTTGTAATATTTTAATTATTTAAATATTTAAATAATTATTGAAATAATTAAATTAGCAAATTAGCAACCGCCAAACAACATCCTAGCAACTACATACTGTAAAAAAATAAATAAATAAAATAATAAAATAATAAAGACAATAAAAAAAGGAACATCTCAGCAATTGCATATACTTTTGCATAGGCACTCTTGTGTAACAAATTAGTAATTACACTGTAATATGAAGTATTATGAACAAAAATCCGCAAAACTTAATTTTACAGTGTCCTTGTTGCATGTTTTACACATACTTACTACTGCAAAACAGTAAATTATGCAGAATTACAAGCAACTAAGTAGGTACACGTAGTTAATTAATAGGTAACACTTTTTAAAGGTGTCCTTGTTACACGTTACATGTACTTACTATTATAATAACAATAAATTGTGCATAATTACATGCGAGTAACCCTAACCCAAACACTAATCCTAAGCCTAACCATATAGTAAGTACATGTAATTAATTACTCAGTACCTAAATGTATAATTACACTGTAACAAGGATACCTTAAAATAAAGTGTAACCAATTAATATTACTCTGTACTTAATTGTATAACTACATTGTAACAAATATACTTTAAAATAAAGTGCAACTCCAAAATCTTTAGCCATGGATTAACTCTCTTCCCATCTCTCTCTTTTGATTTGAACCTGGGGCCTCTCTGTCATATGATGCATTCATTCCACCTCCAAGTACAAACTTAACCAGGGTGAGCCCTTGTACTCCTCCAGCAGGGAGGTGGGCCAGTTCTCGCTTGCTCTGCAATCCTCCACAAAACTCAGGATGCCCCCAATCCCTTTCTATTGAAACAGGGGTTCGGATTGCAATGAATGAAACCAAAGAAGGATAAGGATACGGCTTTAACAGGGCCACAATACCACCAAACAAATCTAGACTTTAACATTTTCTGAAGAAAAAAAAATGGTGAAAATGTCCTGCCATGATTGCTAGGGCTTTGCTTTGTGTTCTGAGTGTTTTATGTGGTTGTTAGGTGGTTTCTTATCAACCCAAGTCTCCAAAAATACCTCTTTCAGTCTAACTATGGCTTCTTTTGGCCTATTTTGTCATCTTCTAGGTTGGAAATTGTAAGTCAGATCACTTGGAAAAGTAATAGCACACATCTTCTCAAAAAGTCGCATGATTTGAGGTATCATTCATGTCTGTATGACTGATGCGATGAGTTATACACCAAAGTTGAGGGATGGAAGTCATTGCCATCATCTATAAATGCCACACCGGTCCCCCCCTGCGCTGCATTCTTTCTTCTTTGAGAGGAAATGTAAAAGTGAAATCTTCAAATGTTCTTCAGGAACATTACAGGCTTTTACCTATTCATCTGGCTCAAGAATCATTTGAGACGTTTTACAGCGTGTTGAATCTTCATGGGAAGGTTGAGCAATGCCAAATCCCTTTCCTTCCCTTGATCCCATCTCCAGTCTAATGGTTCATTTGAAGCTCTTTCATGGCGTAGAGGAGTATCTGGAGAAAATTATGTGATTATGTGATCTGTCAGCTATTCGATCTTCGAGAAATAAGAAGATCAGGAAGATCACGGAGATGCCATCAGGAAGCCAGCGAGAATTTGCAACTCTAAGCACGTTCTGCTACAGGAGAACTTTTCCTTATTACTCTACCCCCCTCAAATGTTGTTTTTCCCATCTGTCAGACTTCACCTCCCAAGGGCAAGACAGGGCAGAAATCAATGCCCGTCTTTATGTTGCCTCACACATGGGAATAAGAACAAGAAAACCAAAAGAAGTCTCTCCTCAAGTAACACAAGCAGAGCAGCTCCGCAAGCGTTCAGGCTGTGTTCACTATTTTTGTTTACATCTGTTTGCCAACTTGTTCCACAGTGGCTTCAAATGAAGTCACGTACAAGACATTTTTAGTATGGTACCAGAAGAGATTCGATACAGAGGCGGAAGAACATGCGGCGTATTGTATCGCTAAGCTTGTGAACATATGCTGGGGCGTTCTCATCTTCAAAAGCCAAGAGTAACAAACACAGTGTGGCGTTTCCAAATCAGAGTCTCACTAGATGATGTCTTCATACCCATCACTTGCACCTGAGACGCAACAGCAAGATTAAAGCAAACAGATGTAACAGATTCCTCCTGGTTAACAAGACAAGCAACAACAAAAACAAGCCGATCTGTGTCAGTCACATCTGCGTCTGCCTGAAGCCACCTCCAACAACTTGATTGAAACTCTATTTGATCTCTCAAAGGCATTGAATCTAATATGACAATTATACACTTGAACCGCATGCTAGCGGAGAGCTCTCCACGATAATGAAACTCAATATGAGTTAATTACATCCTTCTGTGGCCACAAGCCCGGCTATGGAGCGCGCCAGTATTTCGTGCCACTTCAGAATGTGATTATTGCAAGGGCCATTGAGGAGATATTAACAAAAGGTTATTACAAAGGGATGTCCACGAGACCACTCAGCAAGCGTCTTTTCCAGTCTGGTCCACACCTCGCCGCATTGTTGAACATTGTTCCAAAGATGCTGGGATCCCATAACCACTATTAAATCAATGTAAGGGTGCAGAAATCAACAGCTGGCTGCTCTCGGGCCTCCAGGGCAGCACCATATGGAACAGGGAGGAAGGGCGTATCTTACACCAATGCCTGTGGTCCAAACATCTTCCTGCGATCAGCTGTACAAGAACTGACCAACAGCTGCTACACTGCCTTTGCCTTGAGCTGCACTGAAGAATAGCTCAGTAGAAAATCAAGGTCATCATGTTTGGCATATGGGTCAATGGCTGTTCCTATTTAGTTTTTAAAAAATACATTAAAAATATGATTCTTGAATATGATTGTTCAATAATAAGAATGTTTTCAGTTTCTCAATTAAAATTCATTTTGATCATTTTTGTGGGAGTAAACAAAAAAAAAAAAAAATCCAAAGTGTCTGAAATTCTTTGAAGATAATCTTTAATTATTTCCTCAAGGTATTAAACTATTAAATTATTTTAACTTTTTAAAGAGAATGCCCTGTAAACCCTGAAATTGTGTCATTTTTAAATTGTTATATTAATAATATAAATTATATTATTCTTTTTATTATTTATCATAATATATATATATATATATATATATATATATATATATATATATATATATATATATATATATATATATATATTTCAATCAAACATAAAATGGGATAACCTCAAGAAAATTTCATGATATTCATGGTTCATATATTCATCGTATTTTGACATTTTTACCTTGAAACTTATAATTGAAAACCTTTTTAAAATGATAATAGAGATTCAAAGTGCTAGGAAATATATTACTTTTAATTTTATGGTTACACCACTTGACATTTCAGTTATTCAATCAACATTTTTTGTTGAAAATGGATTAAAAGCATTTATACAAAAAATTATAAAACCAACATGAATACAAAGATTACGTTTCTTAGAATATGGTGAATGTTTTTAACTAGATTTTTCTCTTTTTCATAATTCTTATTTATCATTGACCCAAACACTATTAACTCATCACTGTGACAGTAGACTACAGCACATTCACACAAAATGACAACACTTGATAATCCCATGCAAGCAAAGGAAAATTGCACTGTTTTGAGTCTCATAATAATAATATTTAAAAAAAAAAAAAAAAAACATTTAATGTTCCATTTAGTCCCATTCCATGACAATAAAAGCACTTAACTCAGTTAATTATTTTAAAATACAGAAGCTGCAGGATTTAATTTGATTTTTATGTGCAATGCAGGGCTCCTGGGGTAAGGGCTGTGCTGTTCGGTATCCATTTGAGGCAAAAGTAATCAAATGATTCATAATGCTCTCTCTCTGCTCAGCGGAAAAAGGGAAATGCAGCATCTTAGGAGATAAGAAATCAGTTTCTGCTGTGTTTTGAATTGATCAGATCTAGTGAGAGTAATGCTTCAAGGTACTCACGCGCTAGTGCTCCAGACTCACTCAAGACAAATGATAAAGCTGACCTCCAATGTAAATGTATAAAAAAGTCCCCACGCACTAAATAAAAGCGACATGCTTTCCTCTAAAAAAAAAAAAAAATGTCTGTGTGGCACAGCATTGCAATCTTTTTTTTATATAAAACAAAGTGCATTTCAAATCAGACAATATTGAAATATCTCTTTGAAAGTAATACAAATAAGAAAATTCTTTATCTCATTAGCAGGCCACACGAAATTCTAAGCTCCAAAGATTCCAGTCCTATATCTTTTGTTAAGATGGGACACATTAAAGCAATCATCTCTTTTCATAAAAAAAAAAAAAACTTTATATTAGCTGTGTTTAAAGGAATAGTTCACCCAAAAATGTTGTCATCATTTAATAACCCTCATGTTGTTCCAGACATGCATGAATCCCCCCCATATTATGGAAGTTAATGGCTACCGTCAACTGTTTGGTCGACAAATGCATAATCAATACAATTAAGCACATTTCTTCATCACAAGGGATTAATTTGACTAAAATCATTGTAGTGCACGATGAGTCATACAGGTTCCCATGCTCCATTTTCCTTAAAGGGAATTAATGTGTACATGCACTAAAAATGTTCATTTGGTCAGAATTTAGGAACCTAACAGACACACATTTTGACAAATAATAATTTAAAAAGATTCTAGTACATTTTTCCAATATTTCAATCCATTCCACAGAACGATGTAAAAAATCAGTACAGCAAATGCCAAAAATCCCACAGATCCCATTGATTAGCATTCCTCATTAGCAAAATGCAATTCCAAGACTGACAACATCAAAACAGCACAGAGGTATATCCAGTAGTTTAACAGACGAAACTTCTTGAGTCAATGCGACCAGTCTTTACCTGCGTGACTGCACATAATGGAGCCATCTAGCATTTGTAAACTCCCATCCCTGAGGCTTCAGAGCAAGTGATTTGATTAGGGGTCTTAACGTGACGGCCGTCTTCAGATAGCAACATGTCTTAACCACTGAGAAACACAAGGACCCCCGAAGCCCCCAGGTTACACAGCCCTGGATGAAATCAAACCATGCCTGATGGAAGAAACAGTTCACTTTAAAGATAGTATTTCAAGTTTTTAATCTGTATAAGTCAAACATGATCCATCATGCTCATGTTTTTATTTAGAACCACTTTGGGTTCCACTAAGAAGAACCTTTCATTGGACAGCTCTTAAAAGAACCTTTTAGTCCTAGTGTGAAGAACATTTTAATAATCAGAAGAACCATATTCCACTATAAATATGTTAAAGGTACTTCTTAGAACCATAGATGCCATAGAGTGTACAATCCATACCCAAGGGTTTTGCATTACATAATCGCACAGGAAAAAGAGAAGGCAAAACAAACAACCGTCATGAAGCTGTTAAGTTAAATGCCTCCAAGATAATGGATCATATTGACAGAGATCTCAATTTTTGCTCCCCACCGCTGTCAAGGTGGCAAAACAACCAGGAGCGCTTTCAAGTGCTATTGCTTATTTGTTTGCTATGTAAATATCTTAACAGGCGATGTGCCGGACAGCCCAATAAATCAGTTAAGCCTGCGATCATTATCTATACCCTGTTTACAGGCATTATGTAAGGTGGCTATTTACCCAGTATGTGTCATTTGCTAGCTAATGGACAGACATTCATTGTGAAATTTCAAAACAAGCCTTCACAATGAAAGCGCAATCGAGAGATGGTTTTCAAGCTCATTATTTACCTTTGGCAAAAACTGATCTTTCATTTAGCCGGTTCAATATCACAGACAGTCGATGTGTCATTTGTTGTATCTTTGGCTGCGGTTGCGTGCGTGTCTGGACTGAGCTGCGGTTTAGAGCATTTTATTACGGAAAGTGACGTCGGTGGATGAAGCTACAGGGCTTTTAGCGTTCACCTTTATAGTCTGGGGTTAAGTGTTGACAACTGTTAGCGCTCACACAGTGCACTTTAAGTTGAAACGGGCGCTGTGATAGCGAGGTCAAGGGGTCGGATGAGGGCCGTGGACTCTATCAGAAGGCGCCAAAACTTTTGAACAGCAACGTGAAATACTTCTGACCCTCGCATCTGTTTGTTTTACCTCAGCACTGCACTTCAAGCACTCCACAGAAGCTGCAAGTTTGTGTTTTGAGGTTGTCAAGAAACCCTTCTGCCAGTTTTGCGATGTTACGTAAAACCACAAGTGCTGGTTCAAGTCAGGGATAGGGGTTAGAGCGAGGTCCGATACGATTGTTTAAATCCGCTTTCTTATCTCTGACACGCACCAGCTGCGTCTTCTGTTCGCTCTCTGACCAGAACGTGGCGATAAATCAACTAGAGCAACACTTTTTCGTATTCTGTTCTCTCATTCCTCCGAAACCAGAGGCCTCTAACTTGTTTTGTTTACTACGATCTCTCCTCCCGCCGCATTCTGGTTGGCCTTAACATGTCGCGTCAACCACAAGAATCCCAGCAATGCTAAAAATGCACCCTTAAACGTTTGTTTTGCTTTTGGTGGAGTTTGCACGTATTTGACTGGAGGCTACGCTGTAGTACAGGGGGAGGAACTCCACATCTGTTCAACATAAGAGCTTGTTTAGAGTTACTCACTCTCTCTCACACGCTCTCATTGGATCAGACCTTGTTTGGATGCGGCGGCTTATCTGTGATTGAACAGATTCACGGCATACTGTATTTCAATGTTATATGGGAAGAACTGCCTGCATCTTCAATATCTCCAAACTGTAAGCTCGGGATTTCCAGTGAAACGCATTTTTACACACAATTCCTGTAAATCTTGCTGAAATTGTGAAGTCCTGCAGTGGTTGGCCAGGTAGCGTGAATGATAATCAGCTTGAGGCATGACTTTATGCTATCCAAGCTCCTTCAATTTTTCCATAATAAAATGTGGGCGACTTTGTAATTGGTATCAAATGTTTCATTCATCTGAACTGAACTGAAAGTTGTTGTTTGTAATGGAAAAAGAGATTCAGCATTTTATTACTAGTCAAAAGTTACGGCCAAACGGATACGTAAGTGAGGGATAAAAATCCACACAGGCTGTATAATTGGAAAAAAGGCCATTTGAGCCATCTGAGTTGTCCATTTGTTTTTAAAGGGATATTGATCCAAGAGAGATCTAAATGGTTCTACCACCACAACATGCATTTCCTGTTTTTAAGATATGTGGCTTTATTTATTGGCCAGGGTTCAGTGTTGAGAGTGATCTGTGTTTGAAGCCAGTGATGCTAATTGGATTCATGTAAAGGTCTCTCGCTTCTTAAAACACCAAAACAACAAAAACAGCGACACTTTTATCACTGAAGTTTTGTACTGGCTTTTACTGTAACTTTGAGCTTAATGATGTAGGTTATCATATCCTATTTGAATTCTTCACACGACCGCTTCATGTTGATTTATGCTTTGCGCTGCTAAGAAGAAACAAATCATTTCATCTTCAGGCTTATGGGAATGAATTCAAGCACCGAGAGTGCATATTACACTATTCCAGGAAATATATGTGGGTGATTCTTCAATTAACAGAAATTTTCTGTTCCCTTGGATGAATTTAAAGAAAAAAAAAAGAAAAAGAAAAAGAAAAAAAAAAAAATCTAGTATTAATGGATAGATTATAAGTGTTGTTGGAAACACTTTACAGTAAGGTCCCATTAGTTGATGTTAGATAATGCATTAACAAAGATTAATTAACAATGAGCTATTATATATTGTTTTTAATTATTAATCATTTATTAGTCTTTGTTAATGTTAGTTAATAAAAATACAATTACTTAGTTCATATTAGATCAGGTCCATTAAATAATATTAACAAAAAAAAATAGATTTTAATAATGCATTATTTAATGCTGAAATTTTATAAATGCTTTAGTATTTTTCTAAAGCATTTATAAATGAAAAGTATTTTTCACTGTTAGTTCATGATAACTAATGCAATTAGCTGCTAATAAAAGAGTTATTATTGTGTCCATTTACTTTTAGAGTTTCTTCACTTGAAATGTTACATTTTTACATGAAATGAACCATTTTATTTTTTTAAATAAATCCCCAACATGTATTCATGATCTGAAAGTAGTTTTATTATATGCCATTACCAAATGGATTGGTTAGAACGTTATTTATTTATTTATTTAAATTCAGGAACATCCATTAAAAAAAATAAAATAAATAAAATAAAAAACCAAAGCTAACTGACTACAAAGTAAGCTTTCTGTCACTGTCATCACACACAAAATCAGAAATCCACCCATTAAACATTACAAAAAAATAAAAATAAAAAATCAACAATTAGATGTCTCTTTTTTCATAAAATATCTGAAAATACCCCTAATTGAAAAATGTAATATATTAAAGTGTTTTCTACCTCTAAAAGAAAACATTAAAATATATTATAAAATAATAGTTTTAGAGGATTGTTCAACTCTGTGATTAAACAATTAACTGCCACAAATTATTGCTCCATATGTTCACTTAACCACTGAGTATGTTCACTTGTGTGTATTTGACAATACATAATCTGAGGAACAAGTTGTGAGAAGTAAAGTAGAACTTTCTGAGACCCCAGTTCTCCCTAACAGCTGTTCCCTAGGTTTCCTACAGACAACAATACTGTTAAACCTGCACCAACATGCCTCCATGTCCTTACAGAAAAGCCATCTTGGGTTTTACAGGAGTGCATGTTTACGATGACAAAACTATGTAGGCTCTAACAGTGATGAGCACAGATTTGAGTAATTTCAGGTCTGTTTTCCACAGGTCACCTATGCACACCACCATTTTTGGCTCTGTTACTGTGCTGTGGCCCGTAAGAATGTGAGAATCACCATAATTTTGAATTCATCCCTCACGTCTGAATGAAAGCACTGGGTGCTGGCACGGTCTTTGATGATCACAGTAAGTTTTCATCTGTCAACCTTCATGACTCCCCAAAGGTTCTCTCTGGGTTGCTGTCTATTAAATTGGGATTGGCTGAAACAATGCAAATCATACATTCAACACTGTACCGCAGAAAGTGAGTTTTATGTTATTAATATAGAATCAGGCTGCGGTTTTCTGTGTAGAATGGTATGAAGGTCAATAAAGTATATTTATATAATTGTGTTCTGCTGCTTGGGGTTGGAGCAGAAATATTGAGCAGAATATCCTTACTGATTTCTTCTTGTGGATCACAGTGCCATTGTGTACGATGCTATTGAAACTACTGATATAATTAGCAACATACTCAATTTATACACATTATTTAATAGAATAAACCCTGTTTGTAATTCATAATTGAAACCAGTTTTCTTGTCCCCATTTATCACCATTACATTTTAATTGCCTACCCTTTCACAAGAAAAAAAATAAAATAAAAAATGCCAAAGAATTGGCAAGTAACACAATGAATTAAACATGAAATTTTGAAGAAAGACTAAAATAGTATTTTCTTGTAAAATGTGATACAATAATCTGTTAAAGATACAATTTTGAAAAAAAAAAGTTTCTTTTTTTCTCAGTGTATACAGAATAATATACAAAATTGATTTTACACTATGCAACATGTTTTTGTTCACTATGTAATTTTACTTTGTTTAAGGCTTTGATTTTTAATATTTGTCCCTGAACCTTTTGCTCAACCTTGTATTGTTGTGACATTTATCCTGTAAAAGGGTTTATCAATTTTTTTTTGTTATTTATTTATTTTTTTAATTATTTTTTATTTATTTATTTTTTTTATTTATTTTTATTTATTTATTTATTTTTTGACTACATTGTTCAAACACACCATAGTGAAAAAGAAGTGCCCTCAATTGTATTGAATGTGGACTTGCAGATACTAATATTAATTAAATTAAAGGTCACTCAAATGTTCTTAGAGCACACAGTACATTTTAAAAAGTGCACTTTGTAATAATGTCAAATTAAAAGTTTTACTTTAAAGTGCATTTTAAATAATTATTTCAATAATATGTAAAGTGTAAAGTAATTGATTATAATTTTGACTGCAATGTTATTTAATATTGCATTTAAAGTTAATATATTTAAAATTTACTAAATTGCAACGTCATCATTACAAATTACAAATATTTAAATACACAACATGCAAATTTCAATAGAAATGAAATTAAGGTATATTTTAGTTTATTATAAATGGTAGAACAGTTTATTTCAAACACAATGAAATTATGAAATAACATTAAGCTAATTGCACTGAAAATGAATTTAAAATACACTTAAAAAAATGGCAACATCTAAATTACATATACATATGAAACTCTAGAGGCAGAGTCCGGTTCTGACTCAAATCTAATATAATGACATCATTATTTAAATGATGCAGCTGATATGTTTCTTTTCGTATAAGTAGTCAATGAGCTTTGCTGCTCAATATTTAAATACTTGCCTAGTGCTTGCGGTAGCAGTTACAACACACTTCAGAAACCTTCCACCTCCCCAGCTCCACCTGTATAGATCTGCTATGAGGTGATTTCATGTCCAGTGGTGTGAAAAATTGTTTGCTCCCTTCCTGATTTTTCATTTTTTGCATGTTTGTCACACTTTAATGTTTCAGATCATCAAACAAATTTAAATATTAATCAAAGATAACACAAGTAAACACAACATGCAGTTTTTAAATGAAGTTTTTTTATTATGAAGGGAAAACAAAATCCAAACCCACATGGCCCTGTGTGAAAAAGTGTTTGCCCCCTAAACCTAATAACTGGTTGGACCCCCCTTAGCAGCAACAACTGCAATCAAGCGTTTGCGATAACTTGCAATGAGTCTGTTACAGCGCTGTGGAGGAATTTTGGCCCACTCATCTTTGCAGAATTGTTGTAATTCAGCCACATTGGAGGGTTTTCGAGCATGAACCGCATTTTTAAGGTCATGCCACAGCATCTCAATAGGATTCAGGTCAGGACTTTGACTAGGCCACTCCAAAGTCTTCATTTTGTTTTTCTTCAGCCATTCAGAGGTGGACTTGCTGGTGTGTTTTGGATCATTGTCCTGCTGCAGAACCCAAGTTCGCTTCAGCTTGAGGTCACGAACAGATGGCTGGACATTGTCCTTCAGGATTTTTTGGTAGACAGCAGAATTCATGGTTCCATTTATCACAGCAAGTCTTCCAGGTCCTGAAGCAGCAAAACAGCCCCAGACCATCACACTACTACCACCATATTTTACTGTTGGTATGATGTTCTTTTTCTGAAATGCTGTGTTACTTTTACGCCAGATGTAATGGGACACACACCTTCCAAAAAGCTCAACTTTTTTCTCGTCAGTCCACAGAGTATTTTCCCAAAAGTCTTGGGGATCATCGAGATGTTTTCTGGCAAAACTGAGACGAGCCTTTATGTTCTTTTTGCTCAGCAGCGGTTTTCGTCTTGGAACTCTGCCATGCAGGCCATTTTTGCCCAGTCTCTTTCTTATGGTCTACTTCACTTTGTCAGGCAGTTCCTATTTAAGTGATTTCTTGATTGCGAACAGGTGTGGCAGGAATCAGGCCTGGGTGTGGCTAGAGAAACTGAACTCAGGTGTGATAAACCACAGTTATGTTTTAACAGGGGGTGGGGGGCAAACACTTTTTCGCACAGGGCCATGTGGGTTTGGATTTTGTTTTCCCTTCATAAAAAAAAAAACAAACAAAAAAAAACTTCATTTAAAAACTGCATGTTGTGTTTATTTGTGTTATATTTGATTAATATTTAAATTTGTTTGATGATCTGAAACATTAAAGTGTGACAAACATGCAAAAAAAAATAAAAAATCAGGAAGGGGGCAAACAATTTTTCACACCACTGTATGTTATATAAGGGGGTTATTTCACATATGTTATATGTGCCACAGCAGTATTTCTTACATGCTCACAACAGCATGTCTGTGGATATATTTTAAGTAGCAAGTCTTAGTAATTGATGTGCTGCTGCAGCAGCAGGGTAGCAGGTCTATTCCACCAAGACCAAACACATTAACAATGTCATGCACATTACCATACTAAACTCTCCAAGAGTTGTCATGACAGGATAGTATCACTAAATCAACCTAAATAAAATAAATTAACACAAATGCCACTATAAGGTAACAATTGCAGGTTACCACAATTTAGTGTATAATGCATTATGTTTAATTGAAATTAGCATGCAATTAACTGTCCAAAAACATTACATTCAGTTCTCACTTTTTTAAGTATATTATTTCCATAATAAACACATGCTAAAGTGTACATATTTTTTAACAAGTTTTTCTAACATTCTTTGAGAATGGCACTTGTTTACATGTATATTAGCCTTATATCACCTTGAGAACGACTGTGTACGTGCTTATATCAAAGTACAATAATAGGAGGGAACAGTACAATCCTATGAAAGAATTTGATGAAATGATTTCCGAGAAGAGATTTTAAGAAAGGTTTAAAGATGACTAGAACCGACACTTTGAGATACATCATCTGCTCCAGATACCCATCTCTTGTAAGTCCCTGGTGTTGATTTGCAGAAAAGCCTTGAGAAATATCCAACAGAGGTTAACCTCTGATTAGCAAAGGTATGTCCACGCTTGAGTCATTGAGAATGAGGGAAAAGTGAGAAACGAGGAGGAATAAACGGAGAGGGCACCTCTGAGCAAGAATTGCCCCCTGCGGTTGCCTGATGTCAGGTGTGGGAAAGCAGATGAAAGTGGGGCAGGGGCGCCGTGGCGGCCTTTGATCTAGCCTTTTGTGTGCTAAACACGGCTGCGTGCCAGCTCCTCTCTGAAGGTGCAGCCTTTGAGTGCTCTCCCATGCGCTTGCTATGCCAGTCTGTATGCCAACCTGCTGTCTTGTGCTCTCACAGAAGTGTCTGAAGTATCTTGTCCACCTTCTGCCGCTCTCTTTTTCTCCTTGAAGAGTCTGCGCGCAGCACGGAGACATCGCAATGATTGTTAAAAGATGGCGCTCGCATTCCGGAGGCGCATGTCATGCTGAGTCAGGCCTATCCTTTATCCTTTCTGCTTCACTATCATAGCTGACTTCCAGCAGCGCTGTGATAATGATATGCATGTTCAATTTTTTATGTCTGCTATGGCTTTGAAATGTGCCCGTAGTTAACCCGTTAACGGTCATATTTGTGACCGCCATTTAGTTTTGAGTTTGAAGAGCCTAAAAGAGTTGATGTATTTCACACCTGCCAACTATAAATGAAAGCACAGACTGTATTGAATTTGTGTGAACATTTTTACATGGCCAGGGTCGAGGAGGTCTATAATACCTGAGGGAAACTGTTCGTTAGCTTTGCCATTCATCTCAACAGCAGTGACCCGGCTGGTGCAGGACTGCCTAGAATTATGTGATTTGAAATCGATCATGTTTTCTCATGGGCTCTCAGTTCAGAGGTTTTTTAGCCGATCACATGTGCCTGTGTGAATAATCAGTAATCAGCTGAATAAAAAAAAATGAATCAAGTTTTTGTCAGCTGGCATAAATTATTTTCTGTAAGTTTTGCAAAAACAAAATGTTTCAAAAATTCATAAAAGCTAATGAAAAAAATCACCCAAAAAGATATTTACAATATAAAATAATAGATAATAAAGATAAATAATAAAACTAGACTAGAGAAATAACATTTGATGACAAACTTTGATGTTTGAAAGGCTTGAGGTTCGAAGGTTTTATATCAGATAGAAACTCTAGGCATTGCTGATATGTTTAACTAGTAACTAGTAGCATGTTTTACTGCTGGCCAGTGCTTGAAGTGGAAAAAAAGAAGTACCAAAAAAAATCAGTGATTAATTATTCAACCTCATGTTGTTCCAAACCCGTAAGACCTTCGTTCATCTTCAGAACACAAATTAAGATATTTTTGATGAAATCCGAGACCTCTCAGACCCTCCATAGACAGCAAGGGTCCTATCTTTTGTGCACAGAAAGTATTCTCGATGCTTCATAAAATTACGTTTGAACCACTGATGTCACATGGATTATTTTGTTGATGTTCTTGATACCTTTCTGGACCTTGAACTGGTACTGGAACTGGTAGGACCCTTGCTGTCTATGGAGGGTCAGAAAGCTCTCGGATTTCATCAAAAATATCTTAATTTATGTTCTGAAGATGAATGAAGGTCTTACAGGTTTGGAACAACATGAGGTTGAGTAATTAATCGCAGACTTTTTTGGGGGGCTGAACTATCCCTTTAAGAAATTTGGTTTGAATAAAATAGAACTATAATTACAGATATTAATAATAAAAAAAAAAATAAAAAAAAAAATTGATACCCACCTAACTTTTCAAGACGGAAGCAAGTTATTTCCCATGAATGTGTGAACTTTCAATTAATTCACCACTGAGTAGGTAAATAATAGAAAATAGGAGTAGGAAAATAATAGAATAACAATGTGCATCACTTGAGCTAAAAATGAGTATATTTGTGATTATGAAAATAAAATAAAATAATACAAGACAATAACAAATACCAGTTTGCAGTATCAAGCCAGCTAACAGTCTGTTTTTGTACAGCTAAAATGACTGGAAGCGGCTGATAGCGGAAGCCTCGCACATTCACAGTAACATGCTTGCTCTTATGTAAAAGTAAGCTGAATTTCAAGAGTTAACTCTGTCCTGTCATAAAAAAACACATGCACACCAACACTATAACTCCTTTTTCTGTTGTAAGAGCCTGTTTCTAATCAGAAAGCAAGGACATAGTCAATTGGTTGCGGAGGGCGAATGCGTAGTGGTTCAGGCTTCATGTTTGTTTTATAATTTCTCTTATTTCATTGGTGTCACCATAAAGTTGAGTATCAGATATAATATGAAGTTAATTCACCATGACAGAAGACAGAATTTCTCCAAGAGACGGGTTATAGTTAGAATAAATAATGCGGGCACATCAGTAACATACCAGCCAAGTTAGTCATCAGCAATAGAGCTGCTGGCGGCATGTCCCAAAAGCTCTTTTCATTTGCGTGCATGTGTGAACTGCAGTCTGAGGATGGATTATATAATACGACAGGCATCGGAACACACTGATGCCCCAAAAGCTCTGCTGCAAACTATTGGCTTGCTTCTTTCTCTGATTCATTCTGAATTGATCGGTTTTGCAAACAGAAAACTCCAGCGGTGAGAACTGCTTTAAAAAAAAATATGCCGCTTGCACCTGACTGTCACAGTCATGTCTGTCCTGTCTTGTGTGTTTCCCCCTCCATGCCCTTATTTGGTCCTTCCTGTTCCTGTCCTCGTCTAGTTTGATTGTATTTGATTTCTTTCAGGTGTGTTAGTTAATTATGATGTGTATTCAGTTCTTGCCTGTTCTGTTCATTTTGGGTCTGGTGTACTCGTTACTCCCGGTGTTCCTGTGTGTCAGCCTTGCCTTGTCTTGTCTTGCCCTGTCTTGTTTGGATTCATTAAAGACTGTATTTTGAGTTTACCCTCGTCTCTTCGCTTCCCTTGTGTGTGCACCGTGACACTGACAATACAAGATGTTGCACACAGGAAATGTTGTGATTTTGAAATTTATTACTTAATGCAATCTTCCAAAGCAAATATTGTACACACATGCATTTGAATATAAGAGCGACGTAAAGAAGAAAGGGTTTTTGAGATGTACTACATGTTGAGTTTCACTCTTGAATTGACTGTCAGGGTGTTTATAGGTGTTGGGCAGAAGAGGTCGGTTCTAGTCTCGAGTGAATTCTTTTAAGTGCTTATTTTTCCATTATGCATTTTACTCTGAGTGTAATGGATTAGATATTAGTCTGACACCTGTGAACTTCGCAACCCAGGCTTGTTGGAAATATTTTACTCTACTTGCATTTCTGCAAAACCTAAAAAAAACATTGTTCTGGCTACATTTCGCTGCACTTTTCAGATGACACGTCCACAGGAGGCGCTATAAGGGATATATTTTTTTTCTTCATTGCAGATGGGGGTTTATTAAACAGCATAGTGTCACGGGGGTACAAAAAAACAAAACAAAGAACAAAAAAAAAAAAAAAACTTTTCTGAGAGTACAGAAGGGTTGCAAAATGATAATGCGTTGTTTGTAGTTTGTTTCATGGCAGTTTCAAAGCAAACTGTCCAGTTTGAAAAATAGCATACCACCTACACTAAACCTAACCGATAGTGTTAACAAAAGCAAACATGAGCTTTTAGCCATTTTAGCTTCTTTATATGAGGCTTTGAGCTCTTTTGGAGTATAGTGACTTTTCACCAGGTGAGCTACAGAGCAAGTTTACTATATTATAATCTGCCCCGTAATCATAATTTGTGTGAAAAGGAATAAAAGTTGTTGTTGTTTTACTGCCTCTAGTGTTCTTTTCACCTGGAATCTCCAATGAGGTCCAAATAATTTCCAATGAGGTTGGAATTTCTTAAGTATTAGAATTATTTCATGCAATTTTGCATGTAGTGCATCATGGACAAAACCATGCTTTTTGCAATGTTTTTGCATTTGAGAATAAGAATATAATTTAGTTCACAATGCACATAAATCCTAGATTTCTTGAGTAATTAAATATGATCCATTTGTTCAGACAGCATGGTCAATATACAATATATCTTTTGTTTGCTATAATAATGTGTGATGCCAAGCGACTTTCTCATACAACAGCTGAAAACAGTGGTCAGTGTGGGAAAAAAAGGCAGAAAAAGCTCATCATGTCCATTGGGACAACTTACTGTGATGCTGACTTTAAGGTGCACTGAACAACATGAGGCATTACTATATTTATAACTGCTCACTCAAAGCTGTACAGCGTAAATACTGTAAGTGAATTCAGACACTGCTAGACACTACTGAGTTGTGAGTAATGTTACAGTCATGTCACATTCAAAATTCTGAATTTTTATTCATATTACATGTGTGTGTGTTTTCAGTTGGATATGTAAAAAACAAACAAACATAAAACAGATTTTAGCTGCCTATCTGAACAAATGCATAAGCATTATTATGTACAACAGGCACTTTTATGCCCCAGGGGTTGATTTTTATCAAAAAGTAACACATTTAGTCAAGCTTTTATTGTTTCTGTTATAAAAAGTTATGATTTTTTTCCCCCTATACTTTGCTATTAATGCCTGTAAAAAAAAAAAAAAAAATGTATTGTTTTACCCTTTTCCTAGGTCCAGGCTTTATAATTATTAATATTATGTTTAAGCATCATGATAATCTAAACAGAGTCTAATAAACTATTATTATAAATTATTTCCATTTACTGTGCAAATATTATTACATTATTGCATTAATTTTTTACATAAAGTACAACTGTCCCTTAGCTGTGTCTTTTCAGTTTTGCCTCTAAGAAAATGTCATGTTATAGTATTTGTTCTTCAAGAAAACAAAAGTGTGAGTGAAGAGCATACTTTAGATGAATTATGAGACCGAATATCAGATACTGTACACTATCTTTCAAAAGTTTGGAGTTAGTAAGATTTTTTTATGTTTTTGCAAAAAACGTTCATGCTCATCAAGGCTGCATTTATTTGATAAAAAATACAGTAAAAGTTGTAATTTAAAATAACTGTTTACTATTTGAATATATTTTAAAATGTAATTTATTTCTGTCATGCAAAGCGGTGCAGGAAATGACATAACATGATGTTTTTAGGACATGACAGAATTCTCCTGTGATGTATATATACACTGTTAGAAATTAATGGACAAATAATGGAGAATCTTACAAATAAAGGTTTATTATTGCATTGATGGTTCCACAAAGAAACTTTAACATCCATGAAACCTTTCTATTGGACAAAATGCTCTTTATAGTGGGAAAAAAAAAAAAAAATGTTCCATAGGTCATTAAAATATTCTTCACATTAACAAAGAAATGGTTCTTCTAAGAACCTTTCACTTAAAGGTTCTTTGAGGAAACCAAAATGGCTCTTTGATGACTTCTCAGTTTGGAACCTTTATTTCTAAGAGTGCTTAGTAGAAGAAACATCCATGCACAGGTGAACGACTGAGGTGAAGAGACAGTTTATATGCGAGACTGGGAGCAAGCTGAGTGTGTTTGAGGTTTGAGACAAAAAAAAAAAAAAAAAAAAAAAAGAAAAGAAAAGCAAACGGAAGTGCGAGGAATGGCATGCATGTGTGGGAAGTGGTTTTGTCTTGAGCAGTAATGATCTCAGCACACAGGACTGCAGCCAGACCCTCACAGAGAGCGACTGAAACGGCATCTGCCTCAGACGTTAAGCGCAGACCCCCAGGATGAACACCTTCAATTTAAATTAAATGCCAGATTTAATGTCTCAGAGTCATCTGGGACTGATATTTAAGCTGATATTTTTAATTGAGGCGGACAAAAGGCAGGGCAACATTTACAGAAAGCATCTGAAATAGCATCAGCAATCAGTCACTCGCAATGCTTCCTCCAATATCCCTCAAATTAATGTGTACATCACAATCAGGAAGGAAGCAGGCAAGCGTGCACTTCTGACACCTGGAAATGACATGCGCTTGCGTCCTGGCATACAAGGGATTTCTTAAAGATGGATATTTCATGTAAATGGAAAATGCATGAGGACAGGATCCTCGGTTCAAAGTGCACGACTGCAGCATGTGTGCGAGCGGCCGTTTAAACCCTTCTGCTGGCCTGATGTATCACGTGAGGAGAAAACAACGTACAGAGCAGCTTGCCAAATGAGAGAATTATGAGGATGAAATTCCACAAGACTATATACAGATTTAAGCAGTAACTGATTTAACTGAGGAAGGTCAGGGAAGGGTGACATTCCACACGAGTGTGTGTGTGGGAGAGATGAGCCAGCTTTCCAAACTTTCACTGGGTTTGTGTGGGGGGATTTGAGTATTGAGTATATTTATTGTGGTTTTGTTTAAAAATGTTATTTATAGACAATTCACTTAATTGCTATTATTTCCTCCCAAATAAAGAAATAGTTCACCCAAAAATGAAAACTTACAGAAAATGTAGTCATCCTCATGCCATCCAAACTGTAAATGAGTTTGTGTATTCATCAGAACAGATTTGGAGAAATTTACCATTACATCACTTGTTCACCAATGGATCTTCTGCAGTGAAATTTACCATTACATCACTTGTTCACCAATGGATCTTCTGCAGTGAATGGGTGCCGTCAGAATCAGAGTTCAAACAGCTGATAAAAAACATCACAATAATATACAAGTAATCCACTCGTCAAGAGTCCATCAGTGAGCATCTTGTGAAGTGAAAGGCTGCATGTTTGTAAGAAGCAAGTTCATCATTAGTTCGTTATATCTTTATAGTCTTGCTTCTGTCCAAAAACAGTTTGATCTGTACATATTTCTCTCCTGATTCAGACGAGATGACATTTTCACTGGAAAAAAGCAGTATTATCAATAGAGGACTCGAATTAGCTGGTTTGAAGTTAAAAACATCTTGATGGATTTGTTGCTTACAAACATGCAATTGATTAGCTGGAGTCGTATGGATTACTAGTGGATTATTGGATAATTGTTTACATTCATTATAGGTATATGGAAAGGTGTAGCCAGTACATACTTCAAAATTTCTCCCTTGTTATTTTAGTATAATTTATACAATATTATACTTTATTCATATTTTATATTAGATTTTATTTTTATATTTGTTTCTAATTTAAATTTTGTTAGTTTTACAAATTCTCTCTCTCTCTCTCTCTCTCTCTCTATATATATACACACACACACACACACTATAAAACTATACTATAAATGCTATATATTGTATTTTATTTTACTTTTAGTCAACACAAATATACCCTGGTTCCATGGAAAAAGACTCAACACTGTACTCCATATAGTCTCAAATATAACAAATTATTAAAATGTGCTAAAATAAATAAAATTCTAATTACCATATTGCATAATTGCCATATGTAGCTTTCTCTGATATCAGCTTGCAATGTGTGCTGGTGTTTCCTGCAGGCAACAACGATAAATAAATAACTAAACAAACATACACAGCATCAAATTGAAACTAATTTATTCTAAATACAACTACAAAACCATTTATGTTTATATAACTCAGGTCTATATACTACACATTCTTTCATCACAGCTCGCTAATGTGAGAAGCAATGAACTCAGTGAACTCTGAACAACCATCTATTTCTGGTGCCCTGTAGTAAAACGAAGGTGTCTGTACATTTGCGATTTTACAACAGCTTCGATTGGGGCTAATCCAATCACATTTTAGAAAGTAGTTTTGCCTACATCTGTGCCACACGCTGCGCCGTTCTGCAGTAATTGAGCAGCTCTGGTCACACAGAGGTCTCAGAGAGAGAGAGAGAGACATCATTTAAAGGCAGACAGAATGAGATGAGCTACTGTCAGACTCCTCCGAGCGTGGCCAACATTGTCATCTCTCCCAACCTATCCTCATGTGCGCTGATGTGCATCTCGGAATGACAAGATCTTCCTGTCTTCCTGTCTTTCCCTCCCTCTGGAGTCAGTCAGTATCTGGGAGGCATCAGTCTTGGATCACTACGCTCAATCAAAACCTGGTCAAGGAAGAGCCGCATAATGTGACAGAGGCAATGTCTCTTTGATGCCGTCTCGTCAGCCTAGTGCCAAGAGAACCAGACACTCTGAGTCTAAATAGATGATTGGGAAGAAGAAGAAGAGAAAAAAAGAGCAAGAGAGGGAAATCACGTAGACAGATACACTCTTGGCTATATTAAATATAATCCCGGTGCTGACCTGTAGGTTGGCTCTGTTTGATTAATTGGCCTTAGTTTTAATTAGCGGGCCCTTGAAGACCGCCCGAATCCAATGAAAACACGCAACATAACATAATGAAATAAAACCCCAAAATGAAGGTATCACAGTCAGCTCATCACATTTTGATTGTTTTACCTGCAATCCTATCTCCGCTCATTGACCTCCATTTATAAGACAGTTGAGGCAATTGAGGGGAAATCAAAGCGGAGACAAACAGATAATAATTTTTTTGTGATTATGTAATGTCATTTAAAGGCTAATGCAATTTATAATAAACCTGATCATGTCGTAAATTCACAGATGTGCTCTGGAGGTGGTGTCTTAATTTTTTGCATCTCCATGTTGTATACACACTGCCCTCTAGTGTGTCTGACTGTACAGCCGGCGTTGGTGGAGAGCTGTTGGAGTGAATGCCAATGCATCTCCTGCAACTCCTGAGGATTTGACAGTTAAAGCCGTTTTGTACGTGCCACTTAAGGAAGACGTGAAAGAACCACAAACAAAGCCACACTGCTCTTAAAAACCATGTTGACACCACAATAATTAGGCACTACTCTGTGACCCTTTTAAGACAGAAGAGGGCTAATCAATAAAGAAGTCAAGATGCTGCAATCATAATCTCAAGATATTTTAACAGAGATGTTTTCTGGAAAAAAAAAAGAAAAAAAAAGATTATAGTATGTTGTATATCGGCAATAACTTTAGAATATAATAATAACAATAATTATATATATATATATATATATATATATATATATATATATATATATATATATATATATATATATATATATATATATATATATATTATTTTTAGTATTTAATTCTAATATCCACACACTTACATATGTATTATCTTATACAGCATGTAAATGGCACAGATATTTCATATATATATATATATATATATATATTTTTTTTTTTTGCTTAATTTTAGAATTTAATAAACACATTTGGTATAATTTGCCTATAGTAACTATATAATGAACAAATTTTAAGCAAATGAAAGAGTAATTAGCATACAATGTGATTATATAAGTGTAACAATCTGTTAAATCATATCCAGAAGCTCTTGTAGTCACATTAACAAACCATCCATATCCTGTATGGTCAACTAATTTCACCCTATAAATCCATTATAATTTTGTTAAGGAAAAATAGCTGATGTCATTTTCAAAATTATGTAAACAGACTCAAAAAGTGCAGGAAAATAGAAAAAAATGGAAAGTGGCAATTAATGAAACTAAAGAGACATTTATTTTATTTTATTTTATTTTCGAAAGATACAACAAAAGGTCATCTGAGGATACAGTGAATGAGGAAACCTGAAACCGCGTTTACGTCACAACGTGCCTCTCTTTCCTCTAATGGCTGTGAGTGTGTTCTTTCGCTCAGGGAGAAGAATTCAAACTTCACCACTATTATGTCACTGTGTACTTAACAACTTTTCCAAACAACAATCAGCACATAGAATTCAAAACACCAAAACATTTTTTTTTAGTTGCCAAGAAGTGAAATTTTATGTAACTATGTTACCATTTCAAAGGCAAATGAAACCAAACTTCAAAAAAAAGGGAAGCTAGGCTTCGATTGCATACCAGAACTGTCTCTTTTTGCAGATTTCGACATTTTCCTTCATTCTTTCGGGTTAAAATGTGGCAGACGTCTTCTGGCTTTCTTTTACTCATCATTGGCTTCAAACTGAATAGCACACCACAACAGAACTCAGCATCCTCACCCATTTTCACACCTCTGTTTGCTTCTCATTAACATGGGCATGTTATATAACAGATCTTGTTATGTATGGGTTCAGAGCTTCATCTGTATGGACACTTTTGGCCCTGTGAACATTAACTCTTGTATGTGTCAATCTACAATGTCCAACACTGTGCACACAGTACACATCACGCTGATGTACACAGATTGATTAAAAAAAGGAAAGAAATATTTTAATAAAAATAATTAAACAATTATTTTATATTACGTAACAACACTTATTTTATTTGAAATATTTGTCTTTACTTAACTGATTATAATTTTTATTTATTTATTTTTATTTTTATTATTTATTTTTTTATCTTTATTTTTATTTATTTTTTTGGTGCCGTGACCCGGATCTGAACCAGGTTTGCTGTAGTTAAGAAATGTTTTCATGTTTTAACATTAAAAATCTGCATCTAGTATAAGAATAAATATACAAAACCCTTTTTTTAATTCAAAAATAAATGATAAAGTCATGGTAAAAAGTAAACGTAAAACCATCTTATGTGACAAAAATGAAAAATTTAAATATCAGGTTTAATAAAAATCTGTCGTTGAAGAAAGACCCCTATCTGAGGTGAAACTGAGGGTTTGAGTTATGTATATGTCTGTGATTTTCTATTCTCTATTCTGATGAAAAGGGAAAAACCATGTTTCTTTGAAGGTCACTGCTAACATAGTAAATCTGTGTGTCTGATCCACTTGGCTTTTTGCTTCATTTCCTTCAGCTGATTGATTTTGATTTGGAAATGGAGCTTTACTGTGTTTAGTTCTGTCTGTGAAAGAAAAAGGTCACTTGAGGATATGGTGCTGCGAGACAGAACTGGAAACGTTTGCCTCTCATTACCACCATGATTTTGTTCCAAGATGGAAAAGACTGTACGAACCACTTATTGCTCAATCAAGACATAGAATGTTCCAGGCTCCTGTGCAGTCCCGCTTTACACACAGTTATAATCTCCAACTGAAGGGACGCTATTTTCTTAGTTTCTTTTCTTCATATGGACAAGGAAAACATTAGCTGAACTTGCCACTGGAGTGTAAATGAGATCAAGATGGATTTTGATATCTGCTTTCTGTTTGCAGCGCTGTAAACCGCAAGCTTTTCGAGACTCTGAAAGCCAAGTCCAAGACATGAGAGGCAACGTTAAATGAGATTTCCTGTAGCAAAGCGCTGGTTGTGGCTAAAGGCATTAAACCAGATCAAATCTTATAAACCTCTGCTAGTAAGATTTGATGTGCATTACTGACAGTGAGAAATGGTCTGTTTGAAATATAATACAGCACTTTAAGCATGGTAGATAGCTGCGCGGTTATAAGAAACGCTGAAAGTGTTTACAAGAACTTGACGGCATTTTATCAAACAGTTGTCACTGTGGCGAGCTTGTGCTGTGGCTCTGAATTCTCTAAAATAAAACCTTTACAATGGAAGATAAAGCCAGAGTATGACATTTAAATCACTGTAGACTTGCTGTAAATGTTTTCCTGTGGGATACGGTGAATTATTGAATCTAATTGAGAGCAAATTTGGTGACTCTTGCGGAGAACTGATGGAAATGTAGAGTCACTTTCAAGCTCTAGAGAAAAGAGGCCTGCCAATTTTGTTAACAAAGTGCTAAAGTGTTATATGAAAGCCCAGCCTTATCATGTCACCTTCAAATGGCGGTCATGTCTAAGCACATTTCTAATTCAAAGTCTTATAAAAAGTTGAAATTAGTTACAAGGTCAAGTTATACCAAATACTGCATTCTTATGTGATAAGGATGTCTCTTAAAAATAGTGCTTGCCCCATGCATATTTTAACGATATTGCATACAGTAAGGTAATAGAAGGCATAAAAGAACACCTTTTATGATGAACATTTCAGTGGTTTCTATTCATTTGGGCCAGCTTTGCTTATCTTTGTTCATATTAACAAGCATAATTGAGTGTCCTCTGGTGATGTTAAATTCTAGGTCCAAAGGACCAGTCACGTAAAGACGAATTACAGGATAACAAGAAGAGGAAGAAGAAAATGTCATGTAAAATGACCCCTCCCCATCTCAGGAGGTAATTGACTAAGAATGAACTGTGCACAGTGTTATATATTTGAACACTGTTTATTGTTTCAATGCCTGCTTCACAAGGAATTATGCAAATTAAGGAAGGATACAAACATGCCCCAAAGTTTGTGTGGCACTATTCCCCAGCTTGGACTATATGCAAAAATCCCATTATGTGTCAATGACTAAAAGGAATGTTCATGATATTAAAATAATAAATAAATAAATAAATAAATAAATAATACATGTATCTCATTACAAAAATAAATAATTTTGAAAGTTGCACCACATGACATTTAACCACTTAAACCAATATTTTAGTAGGTCTATTGAGTTTGACATACTTGTGTGCCAAAAAAATCGCATACTGACAAGTGGCTACTACATTTGTAATGTTAAAAAGTATGTTTTATATAATATGAATGTGTGTAGTATGAATGTAGTCCAGTCATCATGTTGTCATTGTAGTGTGACTTACGGCGTCAGATTCGTCGCTTCACTGCCATTCACAACTCCTCTCCCATGGCCTCATGGGATAGTAAAGTGTCCATTGGATACTGGCAATCAGATTCCTGAAGTGATAAGTCATCCGGGACTTTTTGCCTACTATTCTAAGGCCCGGTTGCACAGACAGGGCTTAGACTAAGCCAGGATTAGATCATAGTTCAATTAGGACATTTAAGCAATTTTTGTAAACGTGCTTAGAAAAAAAAAAAAAAAAAAAAAAACATTACTGGTGTGCATCTTGAGACAAAACAAAGGCACTGATATATTTTAAGATCAGTCAGTGCAAGTTTCTTTCAGTTGAAACAGCTCAGATTTACATTTTAGTCTAGGACTAGGCTTAAGCCTTGTCTGTGAAACCGGGGGTAAGAATACTAGAAACTTGAACTTGCTACTCATTTCACATGCTCTTTCTTCTACATAACATTAACATGGCCTTTGCCAACAAACTGGATGCTGTTAGAGGGGTTTTGAGACCTTATATCTTGAAGAACAAACTTGGCCAAATTGGAAAATCAACTAAACCTGTATAAATTAGCTAAGCCCAGCAGGGATATATCAAACATACAGAAAAAACTACTTAAAGCCAAAAGATGTGCAACTGATTGGCATCTCTGTAATCAATATGCAAGTTAAGCCTTGTGATTCAGTGTGATGAAATCTTGAAAACCTGACATAGCTAAATTTGAATTTGAAGTCATAAGACCACTCTGAAGGATTTGACTGATGGGATAACACTGCTTTTTAAGCTGCATGGAGAACTTAGCTGGCCGGGGAAGTTTAGAAGCAACACTTCATGGGGGTTAGACCATGAAGGGGGATTCCCCATTACACTCCAACAACTGTTTCTGGAGACAGACAGATGAAGAGGGTCACCCACATTCGGACAGCTGGCTGGTCATATCCGATAAGCAGGGGATGTTGAGTGTTGAGTCATGTTGTTCTGATGAATATCAAACTCTATTTTCAGCATTCATGTTTACATATACAGCCTATATCCAGACAGAAATGGATCAGCATTTTGGATATCAGAAATATTCCGGACAGGTGGTCATTGGTGGATATCACATACTGCATAGTAATGGTTGATATGTTGATATTTATTAGACTGGAAGAACACTTCAGCTCGACCCCAAGGCAAATCAGCAAAGCAAGTCCCTTCTATGCTCAATCACCATTTGCAATCACATCCTATTTCCCTTGTATCCCAGACAGCACTGAATGAATGTCATTCACATGTGTTGCACAGGAAATGCACACCTAGATATGACTCACGCTTCCCCTATGACCCGAAACATACTGTGAAGAACCACCTGGAAGAACAAGATAAGACCACGTATCCTCATGGCTCTGGTACACTGTTTTCTGCAAAAGGTGTAACATCTAAATTCAATTTGCAATATGAACTGTCCTGGCCGTCTCCAAAATGGATTTGTGTTTTAAAAAAAACACCTTATCGGATCCACAAACTGCAGACTCTAATGGCTACTGGTGGTGATTGCATTATTAATGGTATGTGGTTAAATTTATCCCGTCTCCTGCTAAATCCCATGCATATGCCTGAGATAATGAACAGCAGGAATTGCTGAGCCACCCACTGACTCACAGTTTCTCGTTGTCCCTTTTGGGCCAAGGGTTAATGACATAATTTCCATTCAGTCAGGCTGTTGTACTCTTCCTGGTAGTCAGGTGATGAGAGGGAAAGCATGTGTGAGAGCGAGCGTGCCTGTATAACTAGCTGAATCAGAAAGAGCTGGCAGCAGCTCTCTGATCCTGGAAGTGTCACTGGATACACAGAGAGTGACTCACCAGAGGAGCGAGCGAGATAAAATGAGGGCTTTGGGGGGGATGGTGTTACTCAGGGGAATAGTATGCCAACCCTTGCTGCTGGGAATTTATTCCATAGAGAGCTGGGTCAGAGAGTGTTTAAGGGGTCCTGACCAAGGAAAAAGGCAATTTAAAGAAAGATTATGCTTCTTGAGGTATAGCAAAAGTCAAATCCAGAATAACGAAACCAAGTGAGACATTAAAGGACATGTTCATCCGGAAATTCTGTCATCATTCATGTCATTTCAAATCTGTAAGTCCAAGCTTCCTCTCTCAATACAATGAATGTGGTTGATGACCATTGGTGGCCATAAAAGATGTCCTTATGATCACTGAACACGTATGCACATTGTAGTCTCTAAACTGTCGGCTCATAGTTAATGGACCTATTCTGCCCCGGTATCTTACCATATCAGGTGGCAAATTACTGTTGGGACTCCAACTGGTAGTCTGCACATTGCTTCAATGCTCACTAGGGGTGTGCCCGAAGCCGAATACCTTATTCGGAATGGCACGGATAATGACTTTCTAAAACGAATAACGGATAACAAATAATTCTGCCCGAATATTCGGCTGAGGCTGCAGCACAGTCTGATGTTTGCTAGATTCACAGTGAGCCAGGGGATCAGCACGATATTTTACACAACCCTCTAAATTCGCGCAATAATGAGTGTGTGAAGTGAATGAATTTAAACTTTATGAATGAAAAGAGCGCAAATCAAACATTGCTGTTGCCTACCATGCATCTCTCAGAAATCAGAGCTTGGCAAGAGTAATATTACCTAAAATAATTCATCATACACGTTCTACTATTTGTGTATATTTAAAAGGCAATGATTTAAATCTTATAGGCTACGATATGATACACGAATTAATGGAATAAACATAGCGCGATCGCCAATCAAACAGCCGCGTTGCCGTCTCTGTGCATCTCCGTCTCTCAAAAACCAAACCAGCTCTGTCAAGAGTAGGCTAATAATCAACTTATATACAGATACATTTTCTACTAGGCCTACATATTCGCTTCTTTATCTTTTGCTGGTTTATGTGGCACACGCACATTTGTTTAGTGAAGTTCAAAAAAGACTCGCTTAAAGAGTTCTGCGTAATGAAAATGTTCGCCTTGAACTAATTCAGTCGTGTTAAAATGCTCACTAAACGTTTGTCATTAAATATCTCTGCTTATATGATAAATTTATTTTTAAAAATTATTAATTTTATATTTTAGAACACTGAATAGGACAAATAGTCGAAACACATATTTTTCCATATAGGTAACTCTGTTCTCTTTTTTCCATACTTTTCCAGACCTGCAAATTACTTAAGTAAAATACTTTTTTAAACTACGCAGGAGCCGGTGAGCCAAAGGAAATCATTTTGTTTTACATAAACCTCTAAAATTATAACGCAGTAACAAGTCTGTGGTGTGAAGTAAATGAGTGTAAATAGCAGTGTTGCAGTTGCCTTTTTCCATGCATTTCCTGGAAATTACTTAAATTAATTTCCTTATTTCTAAACTGCTTACTGTTTTAATTAGAATATATTTAAATATTTATTTATCGGATCACGAAAGGTCGTTAGAACATATTTAAATAAATGTTAATCATAATTTTTCATTTTTTTTAGTTAAACACGGAATATTTGTTCAGTGATAACTACGAAAAAAGATAGGCTGTAAAACCATAGAAATAACGGTCTTATCAAGTATACGAAGTTCCGGTTCAAGCTGCGCCCACTTCCGGGTTTTATCTGAATACAGATACGAATAATTTTGTGATTGTTAAAGATACAAATACAGATACAAATACTGGCTTCGCTGCACACCCCTAATGCTCATTTTTGTCTGCTTAACATTGTTGTGTCACCAATGGTCTCTGTTTTGCTGGTCCTGCAAATCGCCAACTCTTGCTTAAAATGAACAATGTCCGGTTGCTTTGTCACGGTGAATCACGAGTGTGAATGCCTCTTTATGAGTCATTATTTGGTAAAATTTTGCCCTGGCTTTGACTCTCAAATCTAATTTGTTCTTGTGCACTTTGAAACTCTTCAGGTTTGAAACTGATATGCACTGTTAATTGATTGTTTATTATTTAATCACAAAAAGTTTGAATGTGCACAAGTGAGAATAAAAGCTCTTAAAGGGATAGTTCACCCAAAAATGAAAATTCTGTCATTAATTATTCACCCGCATGCCGTTCCAAACCCATACGACCTTTGTTCATCTTCAGAACACAAATTAAGATATTTTTGATGAAATCCGAGAGTTTTCTGGCCCTTCATAGACAGCAATACAATTGAAACAAATGTTACCAGGCCCAGAAACGTAGTAAGATCACTGTTATGGTACTCTCGTGAATGGCAGCGGATGTTGACGCGGAAGAGAAGAATCGTTGAATAAAGTTATTTTTGTTTTCTTTGCAATACTTTACCAATGTACTTACTACGTTTCTGGGCCTGAGAACATTTCAGTTTCAGGAGGGTGAGAAAGCTCTTGGATTTCATCAAAAATATCTTGATTGTGTTCCGAAGATGAATGAAGGTCTTACGGGTTCGGAATGACATGAGGGAGAGTAATCAATGACAGAAGTTTCATTTTTGGGTGAACTATCCCTTTAATGATCAATAATACCAAATGTCCTTCATTCGTGTGTATCTCTTGACGAGTTGGCAAACGTGGATGTCATTTAAGAGCTACTGCAAAGGGAAATATTTTTAGTGTAAAACAACTTACATTGTGCTTCTCACAAGTCTATATGGCTTCAGAAAACTTGGATACATGAGACCAGTGGGCTCTTTTTAGAGTTTGACAACTCCTGTTTTTTTGGAAAGATAAAACACGTTGGACATTTTGGCAAGATATCTGGTTCAACGATTCCTAACGCTGGTCCTCGAGAACCCCTAACACTGCACATTTGGGATGTCTTGCTAATCAAACATCTAATTCAACTGATCAGACTGATAGTAGAGGGAACAGGGTTGGGTACCACTGACTTCTTTTGTGTTCTGCACATAAAAAAAAAAAAAAAAAAAGTAAACGATACTGAGTAAACGATAACTGAGGAACTTCACTTCAAGAGACAATCCAAAGAAATGACATAGGGATGGCTCGGCATATGGTGGAGGATCTGTCCACGTGAGAGATGTGAGGTAGACAGTGTTAGTTTGGTGACTCACTATAGGAGTGCCCCGGTGGGCTAAAAGTGATGTTGTAACAGAGCCAGGTCCACACCCTTCCTTCTCTTTTGCTGGTCACACCCTGTGGAGAGACACTGACCATCCCAGCACTGTAAATAACCTTTGTGCTTTCAGCCAAACCACTTCCAAAGACAGAAAGAGAGAGAAGCACTCACATGAAGCACAATATGACTCAGTGTTAGTCAAGATACTTGGAAAATAACAGTGAAAATGCTTGCCTTGGTGGAAATCTCAAGCAGAAAGCGGCTGCCCTCTGTAATTTATTGTGTTTGTTCCATTTGGGCTCTGGCTGGAAAGGTTATGTACCTATACTCAGCAACTCTTTAAAAGGTTTCCTCAGGGGCAGCGTTCCTTAGTTTCATTTTATTTTCATCTGATTCATTTTCATTTTCAATTAGAGGTGCAAGAACTCACGTAATATGAAATATGGAAGAGGGGACAAACATGCTCCAACTGCTTATGATATTTACATATTTGGCAGGTGTGTGTGCACTGTGTAGATTGCTTCTGAATTATTGTTGTTTGCCAATATTTATATTTGCCTAGTCTATATTAGACAAATGGCAGCAGAGAATGATGATTTATCTAGTTAATTATAGGTAGAAATTTCCAGTTCAGTAGCATAAACAGACACATTTGGAATTCCAAAAACTAAGGAGGATAAAAAGTATTGCATAAAGATAATCAATAAATCTGGTGATACATAAACACAATGGCACTGCTCCAAAATTATTGCTACTTTTGCAATTTCAACTTCTAAGGCAGCATCTTAACTCAAAAGGAACCTTTTAAGTGACTGATTTGGAGCACTATTCATACATGTAGGCAGCAGACATCATGCAAACTGTGCTAAGCTAGCAATACAGTATTTCAATAAGCATTAAAATACATATCACAAACAAATAATGGTCAAATGGTATTTTTTTATTAGATATAGTTTATTAATATTTTTTTAAGCTTCATTTTTGGCATTTTCACCTTTATGACAATAGGACAGATCAGGGCTGTGTTTCCCAAAAGCATTGTAAGCTTTTAAGGGAAAAAAAGACTTAAGTACGTAACCATAAACTAAAAAAGAATACATTTTTCACAGGTAATTTTCATCTATTTTGAGCTACCCATTACATTGTGTTGTGTTTTAGGGTTAAAGGAAATGTCCATAACCGCTACCCCCACATTTAAACCTAACCTCCAATGGGGAATAAGCAGATATGAAAACATATGCATATGATTGTACAAATTCTTGCAAATTAGCCACCAATTTACCAAATTGTTACAAATTGCTATGAGAGAGGAGTAACCTTTGCACACCTAACGCCTTAAATGCCTATGTGCCTCATTGGTTTTGGAACAGAGACTGCTTTAGATCACATGATGATGAGCCACACTGTATAAAGTTTAGTTGATAGTCTGTATACTTCTCATTGCCTCGGGAATGTGACGGAAATAGCCCAGGAGTGAGTTACAGTAAGCTTGCGTGCCACTTTCAAATATGCTTGGAGTATATCAAAGGTCATGCAAAAAGTCTTTCATATTTTTAGTCCTCTAACTTTCATTTTGATGTTTTAATATTCACTGATTCTCTCATTTTTAAACTGTGTATTTGCAGAAGAAGCAACATACATCTTCAAAAAGAGAATTACATTCATTTAAGTTTGTGCTTAATTTATCTTGTTTGGACATTTACTTTTTACAGAAGAACAAGAACATACCGATTAAGCATGTTTTGTGTGTTCTCTCCTTAAATTTGTCCTGTATGTCAGTAGTATGACATGCATGAAAGGCCAGACAGGGTCTATAATCTACTGATAGATGCTGGTGAATGCATTTCAAAAGAAATACCAAATGATAAAGTTCAGATTGAGGTTGACAGCAAACTGGACTCCTCTATGATCTTCTCCACTACTAAATTAGGGGGACGTTTCTACTTCAAATGCCACTGGAGGATGGGGGAACGATGAGAATGAAGCTCTGACAGTTGTTCCCGACGTTTTAAAGCTCAGTATGTCTTCCTGAATGGAATGGTTCCAAGTACAGTAGTGGAATTCCCCTACATGAGTGGCTAAAATTACAACTCCTCAGTCAGTCAGTAATACTCCAGCACCACCGCGAGCGACTCATGCGACACAGCCAGATTACAGCCGCAGTCGTCTGAATACTAAACCTTCATAATCAAGTGTAAATAATGATGCTTGCACGCCTGTCAAACCATACAGGTTAATCCTGGTTTAAAATTCCCAGCCGAGGCCAAATTAAAACCTCATAGATATCCCTAAAACAGAAGGTGGTTCTAAATACAGCTACATAAACAATTCCTTAAATAGACGGCAGTCACACAGCAGGCGAAGACGCGCTATGAGAACAATGCCTGCTAGACAGCAGCATATGCGTGCTAGAGATTTATGCAGTGATAGAGGAACTTGGCTGGCTGCCTGTGGATTGTCAGCTCATTGCCTATGACCAATGATATAGCGTTTGCGGATTGTGAAGATATTCAGTGCAAATGGGGCAATTTGCATGGGACAGATGCGTTGCCCTGTGCAACAAAGTAATCCAATGTACCAGCTAAATGCATATCTGTAATGCCTCTGTATTGGCTCTACTAGCTGAAATGCGCTGAGAGGTGCTGGGTGTTCCGGCAATGTGTAATTCAGTTCTGGGATCTGTGAATGAGTGTAATGTTTCTGTGGAAACCGAGATAATAAACAACATAAGTGCAGGCCAAGACTTTGCTCTATATGGGTGTTTCTTCTATGGCCACTTATGGTCATGCAGGCTTTTAGAAAATAAACTCGGTTAAAATACTTACACTAGTTCATTTCATTTGTCCAACAGTGGACATACATTGAGAATTCTGTGATTTCCTCTGAACCAACAACTATCATTTCCATCCACCATATCTCAAATGATCCATTTAATTATATGTGATGAAAATAACATTTTAAATATTTTTGCTATAAAATTGTAGCTGTCTTTGTCCTGCTAAAGCTAGTTTCCTAGATAACACTGTGTATTCTAATTACAATTATTTCCCCATATTTTACCCTCACTACCAGGGTTATTATAGTTAATATATATACATACACACACACACACACGCACGCACGCACACACACACACACACACACACACACACATATATATATATATATATACACTGTATATGTGTGTGTGTGTGTGTGTATGTATATATGTATATATATAACATTTATTTCAGTAGTGTCCCAGACTTGCCTTGTCTTGTCTGTTTTGGATTTATTAAAGACTGTATTTTGAGTTTACCTTCGTCTCCTCATTCATCCCTCGTGTGTGCACCGTGACAATAATATAATATAATATAGTTAGTGCTGTCAAATGATTAATCATGATTAATCGCATCCAAAATAAGTTTTTGTTCACATAATATATGTATGTGTACGGTGTATATTTATTATGTGTATATATAAACACACACATACAGTATATATTTTCAAAATATTTACATGTATATACATTTATATATTCTTATATTTTATATTATATATAAATATATTTAATATATAAACATAATATATTTTTCTTAAATATTTACATGCATGCGTTTGTTTGTATTTATATATACATAATAAATATACATAGTATACACACATATTATGTAAATAAAAACTTTTATTTTGGATGCGATTAATCGCGATTAATCGTTTGACAGCACTAAATATAATATAATATATGAATCCAGCTGGAATTTTAATTTTGTCACAGACTGTAATTTTGTCAAAATAAATGTGAAATGGGTGTATTATACTGGCAATAATAATAATAAATTATTAATTACATTTTATTAGCCTTTTGGTCGCAACTTTTGGCCTTTCATGTATAATTCAATTAATTTACAGTCAAAGTGTGTATATTTTACAGCTCCGATGTATCTCATGTGCTAAGATTTTAGGGTTACAATCATGTTTTATATTAACTCTAAAACTTTAAACTTTTAGTTTACAGAGCACATGAACTGTATGTTTCATTATGTGATTTTTCAATTGTGGAAATATTACTGCGAAAGAAAAAAAAACAAAAACATCCTGACTGAATTTAGAAAATTTCATTTTTGGGTAAACTCTCCCTTTAAACAGTTCCCTCGTTTTATCTACAACCAGTTTCAGCAGTTTACGCAGTTTCAGAGCGGTTTCTGATACCGTAAAGGACACATGCTCTCGCCGTTTCCAAAACGTCCTCTGCTCTGCTTTGTGACAAGATACACGCAGAAAGCAAAGCATCATAATTAGATTAGAATACTGTGTGAAAACACTGGCTCGGCCTATTGCTGCATATTGACATTGACAGCTGCCAATACAATGAGCAATGTTACCATCATCTCAGAAATGGGAATATACAACTTTGTCAGATTTCCCGGCGGGGTGAAGCTCCTCAAGGCCAGACAGGAAACTCGCGTGGGAGGGAGAACGACAGAGCACAAAATCATAAAGCCGCTGATACGTACAGACACTCTATGATATTCATGAGCTCACCGTCTGGCGCATTCACGGGTGACATGCAATAAACATGTAGACAACGTCTGTCCTGAAGATAATGTTGTTTTATTGACTGGGCTGTGACCTACAGCAAAGAGCAGAGGCTTGACTGCTATTTAACCCGGAGAAGGTTAAACAGGGGTTAGTTTTACATCCACATCTGTCCATCTGATTGGCTCTTAAGCTCTCGGGAGTGTGCTACAGAAAGAGGGCTTAGAGCCGGATCTCCCACCAGGAAGACTTGAGTGATAGCATGATGGCTTTTTCCAGGTAATGTGTTGAGATTTTCTTTCCCAGGTGAATTACCCAGCTTAAAACTACTGTTTAAAATTCACCCGAGTGCTTGGAGGAGGACAATCAGTGCCTCTTGCTGGCTGATTATATAGAGGTGTGGAGCATTCATATTCATTTATGTGGGCAGCAGCGCCTTAGTTCTCTTCCCAGCAGCTCTCCTTCAGAGAGACCAGGCAGTCGAGCTGGAAATCTCACATCTCCAACTCTGTAACAACCAATCAATGTCCAGAAACGATTTGGAATCTATAACTATTATGAGAAAATCCAACACTGTTATGTGGGCCGTTCTATTGTAAGCTTTGCAATGTCTGAGTAAATTGAGATTTCATAAATAAAAATACAGTACTAAATAATACAAACAGTGATGGAAATGTGATTGCGTAATGTGACAGACAAAATGCTTTTTCATATCTCAGCAAAATGTGTCTGGACTATTCACAAGAATAGATATACACAAACACGCAAAAATATATTATTTACTCATGCCATTTATAAATTATAATATACAGTATATCATAAAACTGGATTTATTTAATTTAATAACAAACAAACAAACAAACAAATATATATATATATATATATATATATATATATATATATATATATATATATATATATATAATTTTATTAATAAAAAATGTTTTTTTTTTGTTTGTTTTTTTATTTAGTTTTTCACCCCAAATGTAGTAGCAGTCATTTTAACTCAAATCTCAAAGGTTGTTAGTGATTTTATGCTAACAAGACCTCTTAGAAAATGTCTCTTACATAGTGACAAGAATATGTGTTGACATCTTTTACTGGAAAATGACGGAAGTGATTTTAGCACAGACTTGCATCTTAAAAACTGCACATTTCAGACTTTCAAGAAAGAAAGTATTGCTGATTTAAATAGAAATAAAGAATAACAACTGTTCAATTTGAAATAAGTTGGACCTTCAAGTTCAGAGAAGCCAATATAATCTGCACTTTGGAGGTCAAGAGTTAATGAAACAGCCAGTTCAGTTAAGCAGTAATTCAGGTAATATACTGCAGCAAGCCGAACTGGCCATTAATCATCCTAATTTAATGAATGCAAGAATAATGACGATACAATTGTTGAGGACGTTTACTTACCCAGTTCATCACATTTAAACAAAATAGTGTAAAACAGGAAATGTCAAATCTTGTTAGGAAAGAAAATCATCACACTACATAGAACAACAAACAGTTCTGATTACAATAATCTGAATTCAGATTTAAATCCAGTTCCTCTTTTAATGTATGTTTAATGCCATGTTGATGAAGTCATACAGTATGTTTTCCCATGATGCTCAAAATGTTCACTGAAAGTTTTATGTCTTTCAGATGACCTGAGGCAACATACCTGAATAAATGGAAAGCACAACTAAGATGTAACTCATTCTATATAAAAGTACAATGTGAAAAAAAGACATTTTAGCAGCAGTCTTCAGTTTCATGCTTGTCTAAATCCATGTTACATCATTGTTAAAGACAAACACCTTTACTGCATCACTCTGCATAATTTTACACATCGCTGCAGGGAGTCTTGAAGGCGATTTCAAAAGTATTTTATTTTAGAAGTACAACTGTTATCCATTCAGCCATTAGACCCACAGGAAAGAAAAATCATAATTTTATCTCGATTGTTATTACAGCTATCAGATCAAAGAAGAAAAAGACCCCAATCTCAGATGTGTCGTCTCTAGAGTTAAAAAATAAAAAAATAAAAAATTGGCAACACAGATTTGCCAAATTCAGAGATTCAGTACTTTCAAAACATTGTGTTATTCAATCCATGTTCATTTTATACCATTCAAAAGTTTGGGGTCAAAGTTTGGAGTTTTTTTCCCCCTTTGAAAGAAACAAAGAAATTCAATTGATTTTTAAATTAAATTAACTGCTTGCTCAGCAAGAATGCATTAAACTGATCAAAAGTGACAGTCAAGAAATTTATAATGTTACAAAAGATTTCTATTTCTAATAAATGCTGTCCTTTTGAACTTTCTATTCATCAAAGAAACCTGGGGAAAAAAAATGTATGGGTTTTTGCCATTTATAAAAAAAAAAAAAAATGCTTCTTGAGCAGCAAATCAGCATATTAAAATGATTTCTGAAGGATCATGTGACACTGAAGACTAGAGTAATGAGACTGAAGATTCAGCTTTGATCACAGGAATAAATTACATTTTAAAATCGATTCAAATTGAAAACACTTAATTGTTTTTAATTGTAATATTTCACAATATCACTGTATTTACAGTATTTTTGATCAAATTAATGCAAATTTTATGAGCATAAGAGACTTCTTAAAATATCTTACAAACAACAAACTTTTGAACTATAGCTATATATTCATACTGTATAATAACAATTGTCTCATTTATCTATATTTATAATAAAGTGTTATGAATTATGATGAACATACATGCATATGGTTAAAGATAAATCTATGCTTGCACTTCTGGTGAAGACTGAACCTTTTTGAAGTAAATACTATGTATATATATATATGTCATAAATATTTTGAGCAAATGTGGTCAATCTGGGATTTTAACATGGTATGGTACTTTACTAATAAAAGTCCTAGATCCTAAGACAGAATAAAACAGTAGTGAAAGTCATTTTGCACCCTTCCCCTTCGGAAGATATATTTGAGGAAGAGGTGGTTGAGCAGGGTAGAAAACCTGACCACATCTAACATACGACGTAGGATTTAACGCCACTGGGAAGAATAAGAAAACTTTCTATGGTGTGTCATTATTAACAAAACGTTACTGAATAATGAGCGGTGGTATTGTTTGTATATGGATGTAATAGTATATTCTGAGTGTGTAAATGTAACAGCAACCTTGTTTCCCAAGGCAAAATTTCTCTGAGGAGACCAATAAATAAATGAAATAAAACATCTGAGAACCCTCTCCGCTCATAACAGCTACATTTGCAGCAATAACAATTAAAAATCATACACAACACTGCCTAATATTGGTGCGTATGGACAAATATGTGCTGTCTTTTAAAATGAAGTCAATAGACTCTTGGTTGAATATCCAGCTGACAACATTATGGCTAAATTCCACAGAAGTTGCTGCATTTATGGTTTCATCGATTGAGGCTGATGCCCGATCCCACAACCCCACACTGCCCCACTGTGGCCGGAACCACTGCCACACACATCCGAGCAGCTCCAGACGTCTCAAAGAACACAACAAGAGGCTTTTGAGGTGCACATTATCAGTGACAGACTGGAAAAAGGCAGAAAGCAATCATTTTATTAAGCTGAAGGGTTCACGACCTCTGTCTTAAAACACAATATGAAGAACAAAGATGTGAAATATCAAGCAAAAGCGGTGAACAATGAAGCGAGCCATTAGGACAAGGCAACACGACAGAACAGCAGCTGAACCCAATCAGACTCGCCATTTCAAATGCCAAGGCATCAGTAGCCACGACCTATCGCGACGTGTAACTCTTCATGACATTTTCATGCTATTCAGTGCAATTCACTTAGATATGGAAATGCAAGCCTGCTAATCTGATTTCAATAAATGTCATTCAAGATTTAAATGCGTCTTATGTCCTTTCCATGTGAACTCAAGGAGGAATCTGTGCTGCTGAGGAGAGAGACGGATCGGGTGGTTGATGGGAAAGGCCCACAAATCACAAAGACATATGCCTCTGAGCTGACATTTTCTGGCTGTTAACAAACACAGATGCTAGAGTTTGTCATTTTGAACAGCTGGTACTTTCCATTGTAACTTTTGCAATTTAACTGCTTAAATCTTCAATCAAACCTCTAACTAATCAATCAAAACAGATATGCATATGTTTAGCAATGGGAGAATAAAAAGTAATAGGGATGCCGTATATATCAGTACCATATCAGCTATCAGCCAACTGTACAGTACTGTATATTTAATTGTACATGATTATTTACTCTTTTTTTTTTTACATTTAGACTACTTTTGCTGTCATCTAATGCTCATTTGAAGTTCATCTTTAAAAGTGCTAATAAGTAGCAATGTGGAGAATACTTGTGTGATTGTACCTGCATTTTCTCTCAATCCTGGAGAATCTCTGACATTCAGAGCAGCAGCACTCCTGCTTGTGTGACAATGCCATCTATTGAAAAAAAATAAAATGTAGAGCAGAGTATATGATATTGAGGAGGAGTAGATGGTAAACTAATGAGTACATTTTTAAAATTTAGACACAATTATTCAAAAGGTAAGCACATTAGGGATGTTAATTTCATGTTATATGATAATAATCAGACTTTCATGGTGTTTATAAATATGTATGTATTTTAACTACTAATTTGTTGAGCTATATTTGGTACACTCTTAAAAATAAAGGTCTCAAAAGGGTGTTTTTGCAGTGATGCCATAGAAGAACCATTTTTGGTTCCCCAATGAACCTTTCAGTAAACAGTTCCTAAAAGAACCATTTTGAAGAACATTTTATCTAAAGAGACATTTTTCGACTATGAAGAACCTTTTCTGCATTTGAAAGGTTCCATGGATGTTAAAGGTTCTTCATAGAACCATTGATGCCAATAAAGAACCTTTATTTTTAAGAGTGTAAGGCAGGCTATAGTTAAAGCATAGATGAAGTTTTTTTTCCACATTGTTAATAGTATAATTTAAATGAAGATTAATAAATGGACCTCACATATATAAATAGAGTATATTTTACAAGGTTTTCATGTTAATTGTATTAAGCTATATGACGTTTGCCCATTAAGATTTAGGCCTATTTTTTTGGCTGAAAGAAATATGCTGTAAATCAGAAGGTTTATAAACATAAATGTTGATAAATGTTTATTTATCCATGAAGCTACTTCACTTCCTGGTAAGTTAACTGGTTATTTGAATGGTTTTCTCTGGTTATTTGAATGGAATAGCATCTACTCGCAGTATGAAGTAAGATTTGTCTACAACGTAAGATACATTTGGAGGTTTATATACTTATTATGTGTCTTACTTTGAAGATGATATTAATGAGACTAAGACAATACTCCTGCACAATGACAAAACTGAAACTGCAAACTAGCGTGAATAGGAAAGCGAATGATAACATAACTTAAATCTGCTCTAACCAGCAGCTGCCTCTGTTGGACAATATGACTGAATTAGCTCTCTAAGTATAGCTGTTAACTATTGCAAAGAGCATTACTCATCCACAAATGAACCTTCTCCTGATCTTGATCAGTTTTCCAGTTTAGTCATGTTTCAGTTCCTCTTATGGACTGACTTCTTGTCCAGACTTCTCTTGCTGAGAAGCACAAATGCCCCGAACCTCACAAACAGATCTGATGTAGCCTAGCTTCCAGGATTTCCCTTTTGTAAACAATTCTAGATAATAGAGATAATATTGTTTCTGTTTTATGTGTCAAATTAATTGCCAAATAGATAAATCTTGTTCTGTAGTAGGTTAGACTACTGTCATTTGAGTTTAGAATCAATTACACACACACACACACACACACACACATTTCTTTCCCAAATTGTATTGACTGCTCTAAAATATGAGACACCAATGTGTCAGGAGTATAGGACACATGCTTATTCAATAATTGTTTTATTTCGTATTTGGGTGCTAAAATCTGATTTTGTGGTGGCTGTGCTTTAAAATTATTATTTTATATATATATATATATAATTTTTGAGGATTTTGAAAGTCTGACAGTAATCAGTGTTGAGTAGGCTACTACTGTAAGCTTTAAATGTTTGAAAATGATTAACGGTTGAAAACATTCATTAGAAATTTAGAAAAGTAATCAAATGTAATCAGTTACGTTACTTTAATAAAGTAATTGAAATAGTTACACTACTTATTACATTTTGAATAGGGTAACTTGTATTCTGTAACCTATTCCATTTCCAAAGTAAAATTCCCAGCTCTGGTTTTGGATAAAAATGGATATAAATCCATATTTCACAAGTGCATTAAAGAGCTGCTTCATCATTAACCAATGATAAAAGACTAAATATCCACCTCATTCAGTGTTTTATTCTTTTTCTTATAAAATATCCTGTTACTTTTTTGGTGTGAGAAACTGCTGCAAATGATACAGTGTGCGTGTGAACCGTCCTAATGAATCAAACTGAATCATAAACAATTTCAGATCTTTTTGCAAACAATTTTGATTGATTAGATCAAAAAAGTGATTAAATTGTGAATCTGGCATCACTAGCTTTGATTCTAAACAGCAAACAAACACACATGACTTGGTTGTTGATATATTATCAGAGAAAATGATTCTCAGGTCTGTATATGTCAATCCCGTTGACACATAAGGATTTATCTGTAATATTTTACTGGGGCTCATACCCCAGTAAAAAGGGTCTACTGACGCCCCTGGCAAGACCACCAGACATTCACACCTTGAACTATACAAGCCTCAGAGCAGCCTTTCTCTCACAGGATCAAACTGCTCAAAAATATATTCCTGTGTCACTTCCACCTAAGCAGACTGCAAGGTGCTATAAGTACCAACCTCCATTCTCAGTATAGAGATTATGATTGTTAACGGCTCTGGTTTCTATGTATATTTCATGCCTGCTGTCCATTAAAGCACTTTGCGATGCAGCACACACAGTCTCTCGCTTCATATGCAGCTGTGCACACTGCTATACTGACACTATTGCTCTCTGTAAACATTGTTCATACGCTGCGTTAATCATCTGCATATTGTAATTTGTGAACAGTGTTGTTGTCTGAGTCTGTTAGACAGTAATAATCATTTGTCCTGTAGTCTTGTATTAAATGGTTTATGGAGACACTTCTGCTGCTAGAGGAAAGAAATGATGCAATAAAATGGGAATCAAAATGAGCAAATTATCAGCCTTTGAGTACAAATGCATTGTCTTCAGATGATATCATGATTATTAAGGACGGGGTTTGTCTGTAAAAACATCATAATGACCTCTTTATTGCTAATGAAAGGAAAATGTTATCTGATATCAACGCGCCCTAATTAAAGGTTCAGTTTAAATGACTTTGTCCAGAGCCGTGAGCACAACCCAACATGCCTGGACTGTTAAAAAGCTCTTGGACTGTGATAAAGACATTATTTCAGTCAGAAAACATTAATTATCTATGATCTTTTATATATTAGGTTGATAATAACATTCATTTGTATAGCATCTATCAATGTCTTACTGTTTTCCATTGTTTTAGACTTCAATTTGAAATCCTCACAAAAAAAAAAAAAAAAAAAAAAGTACCATGAAAAAATAGTAGTCATAGGATGTTTGAGACTGGGTTGCATTTGCACATGCAAATGACTTGTGATCTCTGACCTTCCTGCTTTTAAATGAAAATCATTCTTTGACTCTTTAAAATGTGGGCATTTTCTCTTCCTATAACACTCTCAAATGACCAATATTACCGATTGTTCTATTAAATTTGTTCTATTAAATTTAATAAGTGCAGATATCACGTTAAACCCCTAGAGGACGCTGATGCATTGCATTGATTGATTATGTGCAGCGCTTGTCTGTCCATGTGACAAGAACCTTTGCCTTGCCTTAAAATCTTGAAAGATGTGATAGCCTACTTATTAATAACTGACTAGGAAATGAGAAATACCTGATATTGCTGATATTGTATTTTTCTTGCCTCTTCAGACAATCTGTTGTATATTTACACAGCCTGTTGTGTGTTTATACTGTCTTCAATATTGTTACATTAGTTTTGGAATTTACGTTTGGAACAGAAAGATTTGAATTAGTGATATGATGACGTGTCCATGACATCAGTGACATTAAATCAAAGCAGGCTCTGATAACATAAGCACAATGCTGGCCAACATGAACCTTCATTAAGGAGGCCTTTTGTGTGAAGCTTAAACAAAGCCTCTTTTGTTGTAGCTGATAAAGGTCACAAAACCTGTAATCTTACTTACATTCTAAATGGCTGTGTCTTGTTTACAGAGATATTGTCGCTGTAGGTGATATTCAATAGCTTTTGTAGATCAACAAGAATATTACACATACACACTCACACACACACACACACACAGGCATCATTGTTTTAAAAAAGGACTCTCTCTGGGTGTGTTTGTTTTATACTGAATCATATTTTCTGTTTCCAAACCCCGCATAACTCTCACAGAAAACTTGTGAAAACATTTTGTGAATTTCAAGTGTATAATTGTATTCTTAATTACAATTGTTCAATTGTAAACAGCATGTATAATTATGCATGCTTAGCAATAGCAATATTTAAGCAATATTCCATATTCTCAATATGCCTTCTAAAGCAGTATTATCCCTATAAATCCCATTTCTGATACATTAATTTCTAAGGCCTCTAAATGATTAACATGATCAAAAATTTGCTTAAAAATAATAATAATAATAAATAAAAAAAATATAAAAAATCCTGTTGTACACAATCTCCATGCCTTCTGTCTGCTTTTTGATAGTTTAGGCTTTTTTTATCAAGTAACAGGCCTTTAGTATCATTCTATAAACATTTCCTTCAGGCCATGGTTAACGTGTTTTTGCAAGTAAATGTAAGAATAACTTTTTATATTGTTAGTAATATTTCAAGATAAACACTGGACTGAAACAACCTTATTGTCTATATATCAGTGACGAGCAGTGACTTCTTTAACCGGGTATGCTATATAATTTAATATTCTATAATAAACTCCATAGCAGGTGTGGATTTTTAAAGTAGGGCTGTTACCAGGAATAGGCATTAGATGGCAGTGCCTTCCGACATACATACATACACAGGTTTCCATGTTTTATGGGGACTTCCCATAGACGTAATGATTTTTATACCTACTGCACAAACTGTATTTTCTATCTCTGTACTCTAGTCTAAACCTATCCCTCACACAAAACGTTCTGCATTTTTAGATATTCATCTTCATTTAGTATGGTTTTTCTTATGGGGATTAAAAAAAAAAAGAAGGCCCTACAAGGTCGAAAATGACTGGTATTTCTATTCTTGTGGGGACATTTGGTCCCCATAATGTAGGGAATACCACACACACACACACACACACACACACACAATTTGTCTAGCATGGGGAAGACAAATGGAACAATAAAAAATAGAATCAAAAAGAAAGTGCAACAGTAATGACGGAAATTAATGGGTCAGAAATTAATGGGGGTTTGGGGCAAAAATGCCACCAAAATGAACAAAAATGTCCCCAGTTTCAAGATAAGGGGTCAAAATTGCCCATGCACAATTAATCTAGCTCTATTACGGCTGTCATGATTAAAAATAAAATGTGAAATGAATGAAAAGTATTGATTGCTGCATCACATTTACAGTAGATCTGTTCACGTTGCACCAGATTTCAATGCAGCCAGAATATGATGTGCTTTCCCCCCCACAAAAACTTTATATTAATCAACATTACTAATCATAATTATTCATCCCTACCCTGTAATTAGTTTTCTTTTAATTTTTTTTTTTTTTTTTTTTATAGGCTATTTACATTATGCATTTTTTTTGAGTGTGTGTATATTAAAGTCTGTATAATTAAACATAACTGCCATGCAGCTTCTGTACCATCTTTGCAGATGGCTTTTGTTGATGTTGGATGGATTAATAAATAAATAAATAAATAAACAAATAAATAAATAAAAATTGATAACAGTCAATAATATTATGATTGATCGATTGAAGTAACTGGTGAAATTTAAGTATTTGACATACCTTATTATTTTTTTTTCCATTAAAACTTATGTTAAATTCAAATATGATCCATCAAACATCTGACTAACAACAACAACAACAACAACAATAATAATAATAATAATAATAATAATTAATTTTTATAGCACTTTTCCTGGGCTCAAAGCACTTTACAATCAACAATAAACATAAAATACATAAAAGAACAAGACAAATACAATATACAATTCAGAATACACTTCATTCTCCACAAACAATCATGGTATTGTTTTATATGTCAGAGTTTTGCAGAGTTAAGCAAATGTATATATCTGAAAATTAACCATGATTTTATTGTAGTAAAAGCGTAGTAACCATGTTTTTTTTTTTTTTTTTTTTTTTTTTTTGCATATTGATTACCATTTGTATAAGCACAAGTTTTCAAATACCATGATTAAACTATGGTTAGTGTAGCCAAACCATGGTTAATTTGTGGTTACCATGGTTTAACTATAGTAACCATGTTTTATTTATTTTATTTATTTATTTATTTTTTGTTTTATTTGTTGTAAAACCATGGTTAATATATATGTACATCACTTTGCATGCAGTATATAAACCTACAAAATACAAACATAGTCTATAATACATGATTATTCAACCCCATGACACTTAATATATTATTGTACATCAAAATACTTTTTTTATTTTATGAATACAATACAAACAGAAAGGTTCTATTCATTGACTAATGTGTAACCAGTTTAACGTGGTGTAATAGAGCCAATAAAAAAGACAGATATACCAGATAAAATCACCCATCCATATCGAGTTAATATTACAATCTCGGTTGCACTTTGTTTTACAGTACGTGTACTTACGGTGTGTATACTGTGTACCTACCTAAGAAAGTACTGGTGATACAAGGTAACTACATGGGGTAGGGTTACTACCTAGTTATTTTAATTACTATAATAAGTAGGCCTACATAGTATATACATGAGAAACAGGGCTGTAAAATAAAGTGCTACCACAATCTCTTCCAAGCAGAGACAAGATGTATCGTTCGGAATGACGTCAGGCGCTGAACCGGAAGCTGTTCCGTGTCTGTGTGTGTGTGTGAGTGTGAGCTCTGTGATACACTGACAGCTGAACGATACGATGTAACAACGACGCGTGGGAACGGAATAACCTCCCGCTACATCCGCGCACACAAACCTCCCCGAGAGCAGTCGGCGTGGATTATGTGTTGATTTGTGGAGGGCAGTCGCGATTGTAACACGCTGATGTCGTTACACGAGCGTTTCTCACGGGAGTGATCTTCTCGTTTCATCCCGTCATCCGCAGCTGTTACGCCCATCATCTGCGGCGGGGCTCCGTCGATCCGTGGCCGCTTGTTTATCCGCACACATCGGGACTCATGGGGAACAGCACCTCATGCTGCGTGTCGTCCAGCCCGAAGCTCCGGCGGAACGCGCACTCGAGGCTGGAGCCGTACCGGCCCGAACCGGAGCTGAGCCGCGAGGACACGGGCTGCAACCTGCAGCACATCAGCGACAGAGAGAACATAGACGGTGAGTGCGATCCGGCATCATCCACACACTCAGATATTATTCATTTGTGTTCATTAATAACCAGGGTTGGCGGAATAACGGAGAGAACTCCTCATGAGGGCTCTGCATTCAAAAAGTACGGTGTTTTTTTTTTTGTTTTTGGATCGTTTACCACGGTAAAACTACGGTATTAGGTAAAGTACCACGTAAATGCCATCATTCATACAGTATGGCATTACCCCACTGTACCATGATAACGCCCTTCCATTTTTGTAAGGGAATCACACATTGTCATGTTAATAGCACTAAGGTGTTTTGCTTCCAGTAGTTTTGTCATACAGAAATTACCATAGTTACTGCAGTAAAACTCTCTTAACCTGGTTTTTAACCATTATTGTCATGCATTGTATGATATGCAATGTGGTCTACAAAAAGTAAGAACTTCACTGTGCATGTTTACCACATTATTTACACGATACATTACAATTACCACAATTTACGGTAACACTTTATTTTAAGGTGTCCATAATGCAGAGTAATTACCTAGTTAAGTACTTAGTAGTAGCCGTTGTACTTACGTTAAACAAAATGTATTTACCATGTAACTAAGTTATGGAACAGCCTGTAATTACAGTTTGTAATTATGTAGATGTAATAGGCAGATACTGTTACACATATGTAACCAAAAGATTGTTATATATGTGTTGCAGACTTTATACAACATAATTATAAATGTAAGTACACAGACATAAGCTACTTAAAATAAAGTGTATCAAGATTACACTTAAGTGTACTTCATGTGTATCTATACTGTAGACTAGCTGTACCTTAATTTGATTTAACACACCAGTACACAGCTTAAATACAAGTAATACATTTTTAATTACATTACAATTACATAATATTACACAAACATAAGCTACTTAAAATAAAGTGTATCAAGATTACACTTAAGTGTACTTCATGTGTATCTATACTGTAGACCAGCTGTACCTTAATTTGATTTAACACACCAGTACACAGCTTAAATACATGTAATACATTTCTAATTACATTACAATTACATAATATTACACAAACATAAGCTACTTAAAATAAAGTGTATTAAGATTGTACTTAAGTGTACAAGTAGCTGTGTAACAGACTCGGTCTGTTACATATGTGTAACAGTAGCTGCCTATTACATCTGCATAATTACAAACTGTAAGTACAGGCTGTTCCATAACTTAGTTGCATGGTAAGTACATTTTGTTTCATGTAAGTACAACGACTACTACTAAGTACTTAATTAGGTAATTACTCTGTATTACGACACCTTAAAATAAAGTGTTACCCAATGGACAATATTGGACATGTGCCATGTAATAATGCATGATTGGCCTCCTAGACTCTATTTACGTTGTACTCCGAGGTACTTTATACAATACTGTGATATTACTAGGGTAAAGTACCGTAGTGCTTCATAGTGGTTTGTTTTACTCACTACCATGATATCATGCTACTTTTGCACATGTATTATTGATAATACCATGGTATTTTTGGTTATTTGAAGCACCCATGTAAATGTCATAGTACAGTACCATGGTAACTCCCTTACATTTTTCTAAGAGAATCATACATTATGTAAATAGCACTATGGTGTTTTGCTGCCAGTTTTGTCAGTGTCTTACAAGTTACTGCGTTAAAACTATAGTAACTTGGGTTTAACCATCATTGTTATGCATTAAATGATATACAACGTGGTCTACAAAAAGTAAGGACTTTACTATGCACGTTTACCATAGTATTTATTTGCATGATACATTATCACAATGTACAATCTTGGACATGTACCATGTAATAATGCATGATTGTCCTACTATTCATATACAGTACTCTAGCGTTTACACTGTACTCCAAGGTACTTCATAGAATACTGTGGTATTACCATGGTAGAGTACCGTAGTGCTTCTTTGTGGTTTGTTTTACTCACTTGTACCATGATAGTACCAATATAATGCTATTTTTGGACATGCAATGATGATAATACCACTGTATTTTTTATTTTTTTTTGTTTGGAGTACCATGTAAATGTAATGGTACAGTAGATACAAATACCATGGTAACGCCCTTACTTTTTTTCTAAGAAAATCACACGTTATGGTAATAGCACTACGGTGTTTTGAGGCCGGTAGTCTTGTCAGTGTATTACAAAAATATCATAGTTACTGCAGTAAACCTCTAGTAACTTGGTTTTTAACCATAATTGCTATGCATTATGATATACAATGTGGTATACAAAAAAAAAAAAAAAAAAAAAAAAAAAGAGGAGTTTACTGTTCATATTTACCATAGCATTTACATAATACACCACTATTACCACAAACGTACAATCTTGGAAATGTGCCATGTAGTAATAATAATGCATTATTATCCTATTCATATACTCTAACTTCTAGGTATTTCAAAGAAAACTATGACATTACCATGGTAGAGTACTGTGGTATTACCATAGTAGACTGTTATAGTGCTTCTTTGTGGTTTGTTTTACTCACGTACCATGATAGTACCACGATAATGCAATATTTGGACATTCATTGTTGATAATACTGCTGTATTTTTTGAAGTAATTTTTTGGTAGCATGTAAATGTCATGGTAGAGTAGGTAGAAGTACCATGGTATTAACCCACTGTGCCATTGTAATGCTCTTACATTTTTTGTAAGATAATGTCATTTTTGAACATGCACTGTTGATAATACCATGGTATTTTTGGGAGTGATTTGGAGTACCATGTAAATGTTGTGGCACTTCAGTATGGTTCAGTACTATGGTATATATTTAAGTATCATGGTTTTACCATCTGTTACCATGGTTTCTCCATCTGACGTTACCATAGTACCACTGTAATTCTGACTTTGGTGTTATATTGATTCTTATTGTAGATTTACAGCTGAATGTTTTTGTGCGTGATCGTTGTTACAGATAAAGTTCACGTTTATTCATTTTCTGAATCTGGCAGTAGATCTGATCTGTGGTGTGCAGTTAATGGGCATCTGTTGAAGTAGAGAGTGGATCCAGTTATGTTCTAATGTAATTTAACATCTAGCAGAAGATAGAGGCTAATGAGAGTGTCATGTGACAGCAGGCAGAGCTCTTGTACAGTATATGAGGTATAGCTGACCAGTTACGCTCATTATCACATGATATTCGTCTAGATGTGCAGCATGTAAAATCAATAATATGATCATACTGTAGGTTGGTGCCATGAAAAGTCTTTATTTGTTGGTTTGTTTGATTTGTTTATATTCATTTCGTGACACTGCCATCATTTAGTAAAGGATGATTAATGCTCAATTCATGCATTTTAATCAAGCTGATGCTACTTCTTGACCTAGAGCTCATGGTCATTTAGTTCTTTTTAAAACTCAGGGGTAATTTCTACAGTGAATATACATTTTTCCACTTTTTGTTTTTATTATTCTATTATTGCTTTTACCGGTGTGTTTAATTAGTTTTTTTTTTTATTTAATTTAATTTAATTTAATTTTTTATTATTATTTATTATTTTTATTTTATTTACATTTTAGTTTGATCAATTTTGTTGTGTTTTTGTCATTTTTATTATTATAGTGTCTATGCATTTTTTCCAACATTTATTTTTATTTCAGATATAGTTTTAGTTATTTTAGCATATCAAGTTAAACTAAATGAAAATTTAGTTTAAAATTTAGAAATATTTCCTTGGCAGTTGTCTGAAATAAAACAAGTTTATTTTATTTCAGGTAACATTTGTATTATTTTCAAGTTACATTTTTTTTTTAATGGTTTTTAGTTTTAGTTTCAGTTGACTATAACAGCCCCGTTTAGCTCTAAAGTAGGGCTGCACGATATATCGTTTCAGCATCGATATCGCGATGTGCGCATCCGCGATAGTCACATCGCAGGATGTGCGATGTTTAGTAGGCCTGATCGTTATATTTATACTGATCGTTTTCTTTGCTCACACACAGACACCGTGTCTACTCCGGACGCGACAGCAGCACAGAGATACCCATTTTTAAATAAATTTAGTAGCAGAGCTACTGCAAGCGATTTTCAGTGCTGGAAATCCATTTATCCTTTGTTGAAACTTCCGCGTCGTCGAGGAGAGCACATCACGGATGTTTAGCAACGGCAGGCGCCAGGAAAGCGCAAGCTCCCGAGCGCTTTGGAAAGAAGGAGGAAGTGGCGCGGCGGGAGTTTTCCACGCGTTTGCAGATGCACCATGTGAACGGCCCCAAAGTCTTTCTACACTGGATGCGACAAAGCGACCATTGCCAGTCGTGTCAACTTTGTGTCAGTATGTGATAAATAGAGCGAGGCATATCAGTTTACTGGCGGAGATTCGTCGTGTCGCGCCGCATCCAATGTAGTACGACACATATGCGCGAAACCGTGTCAAAATGCATGTCTCCATGTATCCTTGTAAAAAAAAAAAAAAAACAGTTGCTTATGTCTTAGGTAAACAATTGAGAAAGAAAGAGGATAACAATAACAGCAGTTTAATGTCTCTGTTGCTTTCTGTGTCATAATCAAACAACAAAACAGAGAAAAATCACTTTTGTAGCTTTAACACAGATTTATTAGATTTAATTTATACAATGAAGACTGTGTTATGCAGTGTTATTTTACATTTTATTATTCAATTTCTGCACCTGAATACTGTTGAACTTGCCTTAAAAATACAAAGCACTGTTTATTTCATTTGTATCTTTGTTCTATTATATTTATCTATGCTTGTAAATTTCCTATGCTGATTTACTCACCTACAATATCAATATTTTTTTTTCTCTCCAAATAGAGCTATTCAAGCCATTTGGTGATTTTTTTTTTTTTTTTTTTCATATCGCAATATATATCGCAGAAAAACAAAATATCGCAATGTGAGTTTTTTCCAATATCGTGCAGCCCTACTCTAAAGTATTTCTTTTCCCCCATTAAATAATTAAAACATCTTTATTCATTATCAGCAATTACAAATGTACTAAATGTGCGCCCTTCTAAATTAGTCTCAGGCACACTTCTGAGGATGATTTTAAGTTTGTTAAAAGAAGCACAAGTACATCCCTAAGTACATTGACACAGAAATCCTTTTATTGCACACACCCATGATCCACTGCACACTGAGGAAGTCCCATATTTCATCACAGCTAGCCCACCCATGGCAGCTGAGCTCTTGTGCCGTGAGAGGAGAAGAGTGTTTTGGGTTCAGGGTCAGTCTGTGCCAGTCTCCTGTGATGGGAGAGGAGCTGTACTGTGATTAACACTGTCCATTGTGATTCAGACAGCTGCTGTGTGAATCAGCTTTATCGCACCGAATAAATCAGAGCTCTAGTTGTCATTCACTCATTCATGAAAAGCTGCTTCATGTTATTGTTGCTGCAACATAATGCTCTGTTTTTATCACGTTATGCCATTGCTAGTTGCATCAAACCTTAGTAAAGTATTCCGGGTTACCAAGCTCATTTAACAGCATTTTGTAGCATAATGGTGATAAATAATTCCTAAAAAAAAGAAAGAAAAGAAAATAAAAGAAAAAAAGAAAAGAAAAATCTTGGTTACAGTGAGGCACTTACAGTCAAGTGAATGGAGTCAGTTTGTTAAAATACTTAAGAGACTTATGGGAAAGGTTTTGAAACACGAGCTGAACCTCTTTTAACTTGACTGCTGTGTTTTTAGAATGCCGTTTCATGCGTGAAATTCCGCAAAAGATGCAAGATGTGAGTGTAATGGGCAGACACGACTGTCAAGTGCATGTTTACATAGACAAAACTATGGAAAAGCAGTGAAATGCATAAACCTTCATTTTGGCTAGGAAATATTCAGCATTTTTTTCTTATTTTGTTATATATATATATATATATATATATATATGATATGATATGATATGATATGTTTAAGACAGGATTTGCTTTCATATTTCAAGCATCTTTTATGCAAAAATACACAATTGTTTTTTGTTTTTTTGTTTTTTTTGGTTGACTAGTTAGATGTTCAAAACTCAAAATCTTTATCTTGAATCAGTCAAAAATTCTAGAATAAAAATAATAATATTTTTTTCTTTATCACCCAGCCCTACCTAAAACCTTAAAATGGTGATTACAGTTCAAATAATACACAAGCTAAAAAAAAAAAAAAAAAAATACAATCCTCCATAATTGGATCATAACCTTTATTTATTTTTAATAAAAAATTTTTAAGAAAACGAGAGAAGAGTCAAAATTATTTTTGTGCTAATTCACGTTGTTACCAGTTCTGCAGATTTAGCTGAACTGAACCCAAAATATTCTTTTAATTTTGTGTATTTATTAGTGCTGTGTTCGAAATATCGATACGACGATATATCGTCACAGAAATTTGACGATATGAGTATCGATACAGCTGGCCCTGTATCGATATTGTGGCACGTGTTCAGCAGTGGACCGCGCTTAATTTGAATACAAGAACATCGTTTAAAACGGAGTAGAAAAGTGGAAGGTTTCTGAAAAACAATAAATAGAGCATAATATACAGGCTACAACAAGGTTTAATCTGGCCGCAGAGGAACACAACCGGGGTTGCCTGATATAAAGAGACGTAATCCCCGAAACAGCGCTTCACACTTGCGCAATACGGAAATATGTGCTAAGTGTGTTACTTGTCTTTGTCAACCTGGCAACCATGTGCACGCGCGCTCTCTCCACTGTGGATAAACGCGCATGCTTTCTGAAAACATAGCTTGCAGTTTAACAATCTCCACTTCAATATTCTATTATCAGAAAAGTGTAATTTATCAAGTGTTCATTTATGAGAGAGAGAGAGAGAGAGAGAGGCTGTGTATGTAAGACCCTTAATTGTTTCTCTATTAACAGTGAAGCTGTAAATTTAATTTCTTTAGAAACGATGATGTTACCAGCTCCTTGTTGAGAAAGATATTGTAGCTCTTCAGCGATTAAGGATGCGTGAACGCACGGCACGCATTTTGAGTGCGCGCACACTCACTGAGCGAGAGCAGAAAAAACTCATGAGAGCAGCGCATAGTTGAGAGCGCGCGTCAAGTTTTGTGCACGAGCAAAGGAAATCGGCGTGCGAGCAGAGAGATTCGCGCGCTCGTCTTACATGAATGCGCTCTCGCCTTGTAATAATGCGCTCGCGACATTTGTCATTAAAATAACGCCATAAATTTTATTGATAAAATTGCGGGGCAGCGATAAAAAGAACGTCTGCGCGCGCAACATGATCTGTGTGAGTGACTGACGTGTGTGTGTGTGTGTGTGTGTGTGTGTGTGAGAGATACAGTGACGACAGCGCATTAGTTTACAACTCTTCTAGTTTATATATATATAAATAAATAAAATAAATATATATATATATATATTTAACGTAGAGAGTGTGTTGATTTGTGCAATGATAACCTTCCAGCAATGTTAAGATTATTTTAATATATTAGAATGAGTACATTACAATTTACATTTATTAGAACGAGTAGGGCTACATTCTTATTTATGGGCTTAAAAACAAGATGCAAACAATCGGAATATTATACCTGGTGGAGAGTACCCAATGTAAACATGAAACATATGCCATTACCTATATTGTACTGTGGTACAGTTATGGAGGCCCTTCATAATGCAGAGGTCAGCTTTCAGCCAATAGTTATCAATGGCCCTATATGCAGTGTTTCATAAACAGCTGTTTTATTAAATTCTTCTGAGGTGAAATTCAGTGCAGTCCTGTATCGTGATACATATCGTATCGTGACTTTGCTGGTGATACACAGCCCTAGTATTTATATAATTCAGTATGACAATATAGTATAGTTCACTTTGGATATCTCTTTTATGTAACTCCAGTATCTTTTCAGTGCTATGAACTTTTTTTGGTAAAAGAGGCAAATCCAGCATATTTTTTTTCCCCCCTCTGAGACTCTTATTGTAGTAGGCTGGAATCTTGATAATAAGATATTGTTTCCCAATGGACCAATTAAAACCTGTTCACCCTGTCTCCCTAAAATTGAGTATCAGCCAGCGTGTGTTGAGCAGCAATAGTATTCACATTTTAATCAGAGAAGCTTTCTGTGATATTAACAAACACTTATAAATAGTAATGTTCTAGTTTTGATGTGTTGTGGCAGTTACAGATTTTATATGACATAATTGGTAGATATTATATGACTTAAGGAAGTATTATTATTATTATTATTATTTTTAAATAAGGAAAGAACAGACATTAGGATATTCAAATATTTTAATCACTAATTGGTGCACAGCAATAGGATATCTGTACAAATATCAAACTGTTTTGGATTTAGAAACAAATATTTGTGACAGACATTTTATTAATGGATGGACTAATGAACTTGCCTTCTTTTGTTGTAATTCTAAATCCCTGCATAAAAAAAAAGAAAGATTTGAATTTAAAGAAAAGGTGTGAAAGCAACTATTGACCACATTCATCTGGAAAATGAATGAAACGTCCTGTTATAGAACAAATTAATCGATTTTATCGATTAACTCGAATGTGTAGTTTACGTCGATTTGTTTGAATGAAAATCGGTTTTCTCTTTAACATCCGCCGACGCTCCCCTCTGGGCTCCCGTAGTCCCGAATTGGGCTCAGCCCTCCCCCCGCGCGTGTTTAGGTAGGGTTTCGTGATCCCCCGCAATCCGCCGCATCCCAACGTGTTCGGAAAGAAAATTACGTGTACTGCGGATCCCTTAAAGCAGTGTTACTCATTGCGTGGCTCGCCAAGCTTTAATTTGTGGCTCGCATGGCAGTAAATAATACGATGATATGAGCAATACAGAGATTTCATAAAAACATTAAAAAAACAAGCAGGGCTATAACATAACCCATTAAAAAACTCACACCGTGTCTACACCGGACGCGATTATCGCGGTGCGATCAGGGCTTTATGATTTCTGCGATGCGGAAAACACGGACGGAATCGTGAAATCTAGTTATAAAAACAGAATTTACTGTATAACGCGGAATGTCATTGAATTTGTCAAAGTTTGGATGAATAAATCAAAAGTAGGTCATTACACTTAAATCAAATCGCGATATGAACTAGTATCTGTAAATATTAAGCTGCAAAAATACCATTTAAATATGAATCCTGCGTGTCTCGTTATGAATGAATGCACAGACGCGCAGTTTCGTTTACCACACACATACTGAAGCGCGCGGTGTTTTCAGCGTCTGCCGTCTCGGCAAATGAGGCCATAAATACATGAACAACAGTCAGTGTCTGCTCTATTACAAATATTTTTTATTTTTTTTAAATACCCAAAACAGCGGGATTACAAGATGGAAATATAGACTAGAAAGATATTTAAACTTGCTCTGCCCTTACGTCCATGACATTGACTCACTGCGGAGAATAAATACGAGATGGGAGGAAAATGTATATTTCTTTCCCTCTCAGTTTTATCATTGGGTGATCATCATACTGTATATAAAATTACGGGAATCAGGGAGCTGCTATTATGTATTGCAACTGCTTTTGAATGCATGATCGTTTTTTAGTTTCACTCACTTTCGAGATTGGCGATCGCACGTCCGTGTTTATACTATGTAGCGGCAGTACTTACCACACATTTTACAAGATTAGATGTTTGTCAGTTTTTTTCATGATCTGCAAATCATTTGTCATCGTCCTGAGTCATCTCTCCTTACTCTGTTTATGTGGTAAGTGAAATTTTATGTACTGTAATGTAACTGTGTAACAGGCAACCAATTTAAATCGTAAATCTGTTTTTTTGTGAAAAAATTGGGGATTTTTTTTTTAGGTCATATTGCCCAGCCCTAATCACCAGGTTATTTAATTCATTGGCCTCTGGTCACCCCGCATGGTTCATGAGCTACACAATATAAGTGTCCTTGGTTTACACATCGCTTTCCACATGCTTTTACCCATTCATATGATTCTGTACAACATCTATTTTGTTGCCACACCAGTCCTGCCATGCAATGTGACTCTAGCATGATTGAGAGTGCAGTACAGTAGGGTATTTGTTTGCGAGTACACTGCCTTAGGCTTGTGTTTAGAACTGTGATCCTCCACATTAGAACTGCTGACTTTCAACCCCGAAGCGTCTGTCCAGAAATCCCCTCATCTTACTTTCCCCAAGTCACCCCAGTGAATCATTAAACATATTGCCTCCATCTCACATCTTCCTCTTCATTAGTCTTGTTCCGTTCAACATGCAGCTAACAGTACGTACTCCTGAGGCTCTCCCTTTGTTATGCTGCTACATAGGAGTCAAAATCTGCTAAGGGGTAATGTAACAAATCACATAAGTCTTTTAAGGGAAAATTAAACATGATTTTATCAAACTTTACATTTTCTTATCCAACTACATTTGATAAAAATCACATGTCAAGTTCCTGAAATCTATGCTTATGTATTCTGTGTACATATTCATGAATTGGATGACTACAGGGACTCATCTCAAGATCACTCATTTAACAGTTCATCTATTGCCACAATTACAACCCCCAATTCCAGAAAAGTTGAGACATTTTGAAAAGTGCAATAAAAATCAAGAATCTGTGATTTGTTAATTCTCTTGCACCTTCATTTAATTGACAAATGTACGAAGAAAAGATTTCAAATGTTTTCACTGACCAACTTAAATGTATTTTGTAAATATAAACAAATTTTGATTTTGATGGCTGCAACACACTCCAAAAAAGTTGGGACAGTGGCATGTTTACCACTGTGTCACATCAACTGTCCTTTTAATTACAAAGTTTAATCATTTGAGAATTGAGGATAGTAATTGTTAAAATAATGCAAATTTTTTGTCCAGTCTTGCTTGATACAAGACTTCAGATGCTCAGCAGTCTGTGATGGTCGTTGTCTGATTCTCCTTTTCATGACTGGTCATACACTTTCAATAGGAGACAGATCTGGACTGCAGTCTAACATATTCACTCTGTCTCTACGAAACCACGCTGTTGTAGCGCATGCAGAATGAGACCTGGCGTTGTCTTGATCTAATAACCATGGACTTCCCATCTTGATGGCAGTATATATCTCTGTACAATCCCAGTATATGCCTCCAAGTCAATAGTACCTTCGCACATATGGCAGTCACCCATGCTGTTTGCTCTGCTGCACTCCCATACGATGACAGACATTTGCTTTTGCTTCTGTCGCTAATGAAAGTCTGGATGGTCCTTTGGCCTTTTTTGGGACTGAGAACTCGATTCTCCATTTTTCCCAGAAACAAGTTGAAATGTGGACTCGTCCGACCACAGCACACATTTCCATTGCCTTTTTGACAATCTGAGATGAGCTCTGGCCCAGAGAACCCAGCAGCATCGTTGCATACAATTGATGTATAGCTTTCTTCTAGAGTAACAGAGACTCAAGTTGCATTTCTTGATGCAGCAGCAGACTGTGGTAAATGACAGTGGTTTTCTGAAGTACTCCTGAGCCCGTGTGGCTATATTTAACACCACAGCATGACGCTTTCTTATGCAATGCCATCTGAGGGCTCAAAGGTCACACACATTCACCTGAGGTTTCCTGTCTTGTCCTACACAGACTGAGATTTCACTGAATTCCCTGCATCTTTTCACAATATTATGTATAGTAGTTGGTGAAAGACTTAAAGGGGTCATATAATGCTATATCCACTTTTACAAGTTGATTGTACTTAAATGTGTGTTGGCAGTGCCTGTACACAACCATCCTATAATGATAAAAATCCATCCAGTGTTTTTTTTTTTTTAATCTCCTAATATGTTTTCCCCTGTCTCAAATCGAGCTGTTCCTCTTGTGACGTCACAAGATCGGAGGCCCCTCCCACGATTGTTGATTGACAGAAGCGTTTCAACACAGATCCGCCCTGAGCGAGCTGTCATCATAGTCCGCCATTGTTGATACGCTGGAGCAGAATGGCATCTAAACGATCGTGGTGTTCGGTTCTTGGGTGTAATAATGAACACAGCAGTCGTTTTGATGTTCCTAAATCAGAACCACTGAAGACGCAGTGGCTGAGTTTTGTTTTCAAAGGGAATAGTCCCCCAGATCAACCTCAATTCTTTCATGTTTGCGCGAATCATTTCTCACCAGACTGCTTTATAAACGAGGGTCAGTTTAAAGCTGGTTTTGCCAAGAAGCTGCTCCTGAAAAAAGGATCAGTACCAACTATTCGTGTTCCTTCTGCACCTCCAGAAGAAGTGAGTGTAACGTTTTATTCACCTTTATATTAATCTTTGCTAATCGCTTGCATGTTTCACCATGAATGTGGCTAAAGTTTACACTAACTTTCATTACGTGAAATCAAGTGTACATTACGGCATGTTTTCTATGTACGACGTTCTCAATATAATTCATATTCCCACGTTTGTAATGAACAACGCGTTATGGTTATTGTGTTATTATAAACTGTGTATGCTGTGGTAAAGTTAACGTGGTAACACAGAGCAGAGGGGCGGGGTGAGCAGAGGTCATGAGGAGCAGAGGTCATGATCATTTAAAGGCACATGCACTGAAATGGCGTGCTGAACAGAGAGCTGTTTTTGACCAGGTAAAATGAGTGTTTTCTTACAATACTAACGAGAATTTTTAATTAAAGTATAATACAAACTTTTCATTTAGACCCTAAAGAATCATATTAACTTGTACAAAAATGGCATTATATGACCCCTTCAAATTCTTTGCGATTTGAGAAATCTAATTTTTGATTTGTTTGACACTTCTCTCATGGAATTTGGTACTAAGTGATGAGCCATGATCCAGCTTTGCTTGCAAAGACTGAGATGGTCCTTTTATACCCATACATGATACGCCCACCTATTACCAATTCACCTGCTTACTGTGAACTGTTTCAAAATGGTTTAATTTGGATATTCTATAACCTTTTCACTTTTATTTTGCCTCTGTCCCAACTTTTTTGGAGTGTGTTGCAGCCATCACAATCAAAATTTGTTTATATTTACAAAATACATTTAAGTTGGTCAGTGAAAACATTGTACTTTTCTTTGTACCTTTGTCAATTAAATAATGGTTGAAGAGAATTAACAAATCACAGATTCTTGATTTGTATTGCATTTTACAAAACATCCCAACTTTTCTTGAATTGGGGTTGTATGAAAAATAGAAAAAAAGATTAGTCAAGAATAAAAAATCATTGAAAATATGCAAATCACAAATGTCAGAATCAGAATGCGTAGTTTGTGCATAAAAATGTCTGTCAAAAGCAACACATGTTGAATGATGTTAACTAACCCAGCCAAGTTTTTAAACTGGATTGGCATTTATTCTCTTTACCATGCAGTGTGAAGTATTTCACTGTGTGTCCTGATCATTCCGATTTAATTTCAGCGAGTGAAGAACAAATTTATGCTCTTGTGCATTATGTATTATGCACGTTATTGTTTAACAGACAGCATGTTGAAGCTACTTGGGCAATTTTCTCCCTCTTCTCTGAAAGCGATGATGTAGTCAAAATATCCGGTAGTGTGTGTTTTCCAGGTGATGCCTGTACTCTCTGGACTATTAATGTATTGTGCATGTTATTTTTGACATACACTGATTTTGTGATATTCAAATTATGTAATTGTGAAAACAGATGGATCGTAAGGTAATAATGACCTTTTTCTTAGCCGGCAAGTATTCAGTGAAGTGATTGATGCCTATGAATGTATTGTGTCAATGATTTTAGTTCTAATATTCCAACCGACAGCCAGCCTGAGGTTATGACAGATGTGATAATGTGCATAAGGGGTGGAAATATGTTTGATTTTTGGGTAATTATAATACATCTTTTTGCTTATTTTACAGAATGAAGTTTATTTCATGGCTTAAATATATTATGTGACTGACAGAGACTGCTTGTCAAGAAATGTTACATTTAACTGTCACAAATTTGTTGACTTTTTGAAAATCAAGTTCATGTTCCACCAGAAAAGGAGTAGTTATTTTTATTGTCTCTTATAACAAAAATCTTGTATTTAAACACATGAAAATGCAGATCCTTTTGTAAATAAGTGAAAACCCACTTTTTATAATGCCTGTTTCATTATTACCCCTTAAGAGATTTTGACTCGTATACTGATGCCAAAATAACTGAAAGGAAACCAGCATGAAAATACACAACTCCAGAAGGTGACAATAGAGAAGTGACAAACATATTCTATTTGAAAATTCCGTTCTAAATCATCTGATGTCACATGAGCAGGAGTGAGCTCAAACAAGACTAATTTTAGCCAACATTCAGGGCTCATATTTGCAACTGGCAGAAATGATAGGGAGATTTGTGTTAATTCTTGCTATTGCAACAGTGCACAGGTCTGGAGATTAGTAGTGTTTTAAAATCCCTCTGGATTAACACAAAGACGCTGGCAGTTTGGAATGCACCGTACGGGAATGCAACTTCTTACATGGGCGTTCAACACTTTGTAAAGCATATAAAATGTCATGCAGTGACTACTATGTATGTGATGACAAACATTTAGTTTATTGAAAATAGACCATTTGAAAGAACTGAATCAGGAGTCTGTCAGCATTTTTGCTACTGGGAGTTTAAATTAGAGAAGCTGACCATTCTTATCTTAAGAATGCGTTTAAATGCATTAAAATTTTCGACAATCTTATGTTGCAGATAAAATATTTAATATATTCAGTGTTTAATCCAGCTCTAGTCCAGTGTGAGATTTTGTTGTAGTTTCCTCAGAATGCTTCTAAAACAATGACTTTAGTGGAGGAAAGTATGAGTACGCCTAAGCTAGACAGGAGAGTGAATATGAGACGGCTGTGAATGTGGAAAGACTGCTGACTGACTGCTTTAGCTGATGACAAGCCTCAGCAGAAATGAAAGTACATCTACATAAAATGAGTCAGCGGTGAAAACGCTCTCTAATCGTTCTTAATCACTGTCAGTCTTAGTCTTGAATGAACCCGACTCATCTTTGACATTTGACATTTTCTCACTGTCATTTTGTCCTCTGAAGGAAATGATATACAGGAAGTGCATTGGTTTCCCTCCCTCAGCCGTGTCCGTGTGGTGTGTGCTAGATTGTTTCGTGTAGGAGCTGCAGAAATGTGCAGGTTTGATGGGGTTTTGTGAAATATTCAAAAGCCCTTGCTAGGACATGGAGATCTAGCCAAAAATGATTAATCTAAAGCAATTTTACAAGATTCAGAAGCTAAAAGTTTGTTCAGAGGTTTCTTAAAAGGTTTTTTTTTTTTCTTTGGTCAAAATTATGAGGGACTTTAAAGCAAGTTTACTAAATCAAATTAAAATTTTAAATACAGTAGAAATCTAGAAACAAATGACATATGTTTTAGTCTGTTTTAACCATATTTATTTATTTTTTAATATGTTCCAATGCAATAATGCAATATTTACTAAAGGACTGCAACAACTAATCGATAAAATCGATAAAATCGATTATCACCGATAATGAAAATCATCGACAACGATTCTCATTATCAATTAGTCGTTTCTGCCCACAGTGCACGTCCAACTTCAGCCGGTCGCGTCAAATTACAGCACTGAATAACGCATTTCTGTGTTCAAAATGCATCTAAAAATAGTGGAGGAAACAGAATGAGATTCTGCGGGAGAAGTACGTGATCCAAGCTGCACAAAACATGAGAATTCTTTATTTTAAGCTTTAAGCTAATGCATTAGCGTAATGGCTTGCCTTGTCAGGCGTTTTGACAGATGAGATGCGTGTGCGTCCTCAGCGCAAAAACTTTCAGTTTAGGGTCATATCCTTATCTGTAAATGTCAAAAGTTCACGCAAGCATTTGCAATTTTGCATAAAGTTCCGTCCTGACAGTCTGTGTTAAGTTTAAATCTTTACTGAATGAGCACGAGCGCGGCGGGCGCGTGAACGCGCGTCAGAGAGGGATTAATATTCAGCGCAAAAACATTCATTGTGCTGAAATATCTGTTGTTGAATGTTAAATTTAAGGTTTAAAAGTCAACATGTAGTGCACGTATTTTATGAGAGTAGGAACTGTAAAGGGATAACAGCGTGCAATTATCTGAATATAAATATCAGATGCTTCATAGCCGCCTTTTACAGGATAAAGAAATTACAGTAAACGTGACTGTAATCAAAAAGTGAACGTGTTCCTGCAGAACATTACTCTGTTACCTGTTGGTTAATACTGAGTTTGTGTTTTTATTCTGTCTTTATTATTATCTTAATTTTTGATGAAGAGATGTAAATTATAGGCCTATATACAGTGCTTAAATTTATTAAAACAAATTTATGTAAGGTTTGTAACAAATTATGTAAGGTCTGTGCCACTGCTGCTCTAAACTAACAATATTGGTGTTTACTAAAATTATTTTATAGCTATCTATATTGGTTAGTCCTCCAATATGTGTAAGCTTTTTAGTAAGAGTAGCCTATTTGCAATGCTATAATATAATTATTGCTGTTATCTATGAAAAAATGAAAGATCTTTGAAAGATATTTTCAGAGACCCAATTACAGTCAACAAGTACCTAAACAATGCCAGCAAGAATGCATGCTGTTATGAAAGGCAGGAGGCCATATTTATTATTATTATTATTATTATTATTATTATTATTATTATTATTATTATTATTATTATTATTATTATTGTGAATACTATTTAGTTCTTTCAGTTTGTTATTTGCCAAAGAAATGACAATAACAGTTTTAGATTTAAACAATTCTGACAAATTCCTAAAATATTTGTTTTTTTCTTTTTATTATGACAGGTGGTCTAATAAATTAAGCACTGTATTTTTTCATAGCATTCAGTTGGCACGTTTGCTTGAAGAACATTGGGCAGAATGTGGAAGTGGTTTTTTGTCAATAAAAAAAAAAAAAAAAGAAAAGAAAATGTAGCTTTTTTTATCTGATTAATCTGAAACAAATAAATAAATATAAATAAATAAATAGATAAATAAATAAATAAATGAATAAATAAATAAATAAATAATCGGCCAACTAATCGATTATCAAAATAATCATTAGTTGCAGCCCTACTGCTAGTCTGTTAAAAAGTTTGTGTATACTCTGTATTTTTAAATGTTTTTGAAAGAAGTCGCTTCTGCTCACCTAGCTGCATTTATTTGATCCAAAAAAAAAAAAACTGCAGTAAAAACAGTAATATTGTGGAATATAATTACAATTTAAATAACTATTTTCTATTTGAACATATTTTAAAAGTAAAAGTAATTTTTTATGATGCAAAGCATAATTACAGTCTTGCTAAAAAAAAACAAAAAAAAAACATCATTTTCAGTGTTGAAAAAAGTTTGCTGCTTCATAGTTTTGTGGAAAAAGTGATACGTTTATTTATTTTTATTTACGTATTTTTTTTTCAGTTTTAAGAACAGCATTTATTTGAAATAGAAATATTTTCTGACATTTATAAATGTCTTTCCTGTCACTTTTGATTGATGCATCCTTGGTGAATAAAAGTATTAATTAAAAAAAAATAAATAAATAAATACAAATCTTACCAACCTCAAACTTTTGAATATGTTTTACTAAAACATTTTAGATTATATAACATATCACACAGTGAGTTTCATGGACATTTTGAGCAGTGGTTACTTGAATCACTGAATTTGTTTTGAATGGAATCAGATTCACAGAAATTTAACAAACTCTGTATACATTTTTGTTACTGAGGGTTATTTATGAGACATTAAAATGTGTGCCATATTCATAAGTGACTGTGATTGCAATCTTTGGGAAGTTTAATGGCCAAATAAAAAAGCACATTAAAATCATCACAGTATTCGTGGTGTAGGTTAATGTAGTAATAATTAAATAATATTGTGTATATCATAAATCACCCAGCCATAAGTCCCCCACAGCTTTGCTTTGTGTCTCTTCGCTGGTGTTTTTTTCACAAATTAGTCTCTCGTGTTTCATGTGGAGTCCTTTTAAATGCGGTTCTACCCACATCCATGCTTATGTTTCTTTGCCTACTTTCCTAAGTAGGTCTGTAGACAGTCTGGCCTGAACTTATCTGCATACACATGGGCAGCCGACCTCTTTTCAAACCACTTTCTCAGATTCACTCTTGTAGGTCAGCGGATGCCCCTCTTTCTTTACCTCTCACTTTTGTGCGAGTGAATCATGATATACTGTCCTCACTATCACATTTCCTCTATTATTTTATCATACTTTCAGTGTGACTAGGTTTTGCTGCAGGAAAGCATCTTAAAACCGATTTACTGCTCTTAGAAAACATCAAAGATGAGCGTGACCGATTCCTCAATGGAGACGTGTGATGTGGCCGACATAGATTGCTGCTTTATTCAGTATTGTAGCCCTGGAAACCGCTGATAATGCCAGCAAGGTGCTCTGAATGCTGTCATGACGTGTGGAATATATTAGCTTGTCAGCATAATCCTTCCCTGTCGATGCTGATTTGTGAAATATTCTTAATATGAATGGAAAATGCATGAATGGTTTAATACACAATCGACCGTTTAGTGACTATTTTAACACATATGCATTAATGTTTAAAAGTTTAGTAACAGTAAGATTTTTAAAATTTCTGAAAGTCTCTTCTGCTCACTAAGGCTGCATTTATTTAATAAAAAATACTGTAAAATCAGTAATATTGTGAAATATTATTGATTTAAAATATCTTTTTTTTTAAATTCGAATATATTTTAAAAATGTGATCTATTCATGTGATCAAAGCTGAATTTTCAGCATCATTACTCCAGTCTTCAGTGTCACATGATCATTCAGAAATCATTATAATATGCTGATTTGCTGCTCAAGACACATTTATGATTATTATCATTGCTAATATTTTGTGGAAATTCATTTTTTTCAGGACACTTAGTTGAATATAAAGATAAAAGGAACATTATTTATTTAAAATATTTTGTTACATTGTAAATGGCTTTGTCACATTTGACCAATCTAATTAATTTTTACTGAATAAAATACTTAATTTCATTCAATAAATAAATAACCCACCCACCCCAAAATTTTATATATTTTTGTGTAAATGACATTCACAATGCATGTTGTATTTATTCAGATGCTTAAACATGTGGAACTCAGTTGACTAGTTTCCAGATAAATGTTGGGAAAAGATTAAAAGTGTGCTCTTTACAGGAAACACATAAAACTTCAGCATTTGAAAGGGACTGTGGGAATGTATATGAGTCGTAAAAGCAGCAGGAGGAGGGAAGCCTGGGGCGCTGGGTGGCTCTGTTAAAGACTCGTCATTGCGCTGCGTTTTCAAAGGATGAGTTGTGTGAGATCCTCCTGTAAAGCCGTCGTGGGAAGATCAGTGAATGTGGGAGAGGGGGCATGTTCTTCAACGTGAGTCTGCACACGTGGATATATTTTTCAGACACAAGACAAGGCCTTGAGGCAAACCTAGACCCTGCTTTGAGGAGTTTGACTCTTGACATACTACCAAATAATCAAACGTCTGAAATTTGAGAGTGTTTGATCTTTTGTGGGAAACCTTGTGGTCAGAACAGACACTCTGATAATATCAGTTTTCAGATGGACTGCAACACTATCTAAAAATCTTTGAGCAACGAACATGCTACTATTAATAATGATAAAAAAAAAAAATATATATATTTCTTGAACAGCAAATCAGCATATTAGAATGATTTCTGAAGGACAATGTGACAATGATGACTAGGGTAATGATGCTGAATATTCAGCTTTACATCGCAGGAATAAATTACAAAGTTATTTTAAATTGTGAAATGAATGAATGAATGAATGTATTTTAATAAAATACAAGTAATTAGTTTAACATTTAAATGGTATATTATATTATATTATATTATAATTAGGGATGTCAGTCGATTAAAATTTTAATCGAATTAATTATATGTGTCAATTAATTAATCTAAACAATCACAAATTAAATTTGGCTGTAAAATTATCCACAAAAGATAATTTAAAGGTATTATTGTGTTAAGTGAGAAAGTATCAAGTAGACATTACAAATAGTAGCTTTGGAATAGGGGTGCTCCGATTGATCGGGTACTGATAATTATCGGCCGATAATCGCTTTGGGATGTTTGATCGACGGTCTCTAAAAAGGCCAATCTCATAAACCGATCTCAAGCTGATGACGCATGTGCCGTGATAGGTTTGGCACGACATGCAGCGGCACCGTCTCAATCTCTGTCCGGCGTGGGTAAAATAATGATAATGCTGAAGGTGAGGTACGATTCGTATTTATTCATTAAATAACTTCTAAAGTAATTTGAAACTTTCTGTGAGACATAATTTCATAAACAGCCTGTGTGAATCACCGCGCGTGCTCTCTCTTTCCCTCTCAAAATGCGCAAATGGCTTCAAATCACAAGAAAAAAAAAAAAGGCTTGTGCTGTATAAGCTTTTCTGCAACAATTGCACAATTGTAAAAACAAAAATGCACTGGATGATCAAACATTTAGGTGAGATAAATGTATATTTTTGAAAAAAGTCTAAAAAATGCCCCCCTCCACCCCTCAAATTAAAAAATCCTCTCTCACAAGAGTCACCTAACAAGGAAATTCCCCCCATTTTCAAAAATGAAATTCAGGCACTGAATAAATGTCTAAAAATCCTGATTGGAGTATCACTATAAATAATTCTACATGATAAAAAGATGGCTTTAAAAAGATTGGTATCGGTGATCGGTATTGGCAGATACTGCTTTCTGTGATCGGTGATCGGCTTCAAAAAATCCTGATCGGAGCACACCTACTTTGGAAGGAAATACTTTATTTAATTCAACAAAATTTATTCCACATAAACATTTAGGCTACAATGGCCTAACAAACTATGGAACAAAAAAGAAGAAAGAAAGTGAGAAACATCTCCGAATTTTTTTTGCTCATACAATGAAAGTCATCGGTAACCAAATCAGCTTTGTTACCAACAGTTTTCAAAATACTTTCTTTTATGTTGTGCAAAAGAAAGAAAATCATACAAGTTTGAAATGACATGAGGGTGAGTAAATGATGACAGAATTACAATTTTTGGTTGAACTATCCCTTTATTATTATTATTATTATTATTATTATTATTATTATTGTTAATGCAATGATACTCTAAATAAGAAACTAAAACTGCCAGCAGGTGGCGGTACATGTCTTTATGAGTCTTTCATTCATTAGACTAGTTTAAAAGGCTGATTCATTCAGGAATTTAGTAAATGGCTCACTTTATGAATGGGCCTTTGAATCATTGGTTCACATGATTTATTCAAATTGTGGATTCATTCAGAAACTAAACACCATTGTGTTGCTCGGAGACGCAGGACAATTCTGCTGTGGCTTTGTAATATTTTTGTTGGCAAAACTGAGCAGAAAACAGACAATATTAACTTCTTATTTACTGAACTGTTGTATAAAATCACATTTAAACGTGACAAAAACAACTCTCGCTGCTCGTGTGATACCGCATATTATATGATATAAATATGAGACAAAAACTCATACAGGGACATTTTTTACCCCAGTATCTTGAATTTTAGGGCACAACTGCATTTATGGAGTTGTTGCCTTGCATCATGTTTATCAACAGTCAGCTGTATGAAATGTAAGATAACATACATGTCTGGGGGTGGAGCCAGTGCGTTAACTGCGTTAAAATATTTTAAATCGCGTTGTTTTTCATAACTGATTAAGTTAATACATTAAACTGACAGCCCTAATTATATTATATTGTATTATATCGTATTATATCAGTGGTTTTCAAACCTGTCCTGCAAGCACCCCTGCCCTGCACATTTTGTATGTCTCCCTTATCAGACACACCCAATTCAGGTCTTGCAGGCTCTACTAACGAGCTGATGAGTTGAATCAGTTATGTCTGATAAGGGAGACATGCAAAATGTGCAGGGCAGGGGTGCTTGCAGGACAGGTTTGAAAACCACTGTATTGTGTTATATTATATTATATTATATTATATTATATTATATTATATTATATTATATTATATTATGTTATATTATATATTTTAAAGTGTCAATAAAAAAAAAAAAAAAAAAAAAAAACGTGTTAATAATCACAATAAAAAATTTTTTACACAAAGTAATATAGTTTGTTAGCCCATTGTAGGTGATGTTGTAGATATGTAGAGTTAGAACTATCCATTCTATTTCAGCACATCAAACACTACATTTATTTTGTTTTCTTCTCTCTAAAGAGACATTGATGTAGTTGTTTAAAGGCCCAAAAGACCCAGCACTCAGGGCCAAATTAATCAGAATTGAATCAGAATCAGGCTGTTTGTATGCATAATCATTATGCTAATGGAATCTACTTCAAAAGACTCAATGTACTATAAACAAATAAATCCTCTCAAACCTCTCTCGTTGTTTTGTGAGGCCAAATGACCAACATAATGAGCTGAATGCAGGAGAAGTGTTTTTGTGACAGCTCTTTTAATCTGCACAGTAAACATTAGACATATTGGCCATATAGGACTTTTGGACTGGTCTGAAAATCTCTGTAGTAATTAAAGGAATAGTCCACCTCAAAATTAAAATTTGTCAAGATTTACTTACCCTCAGGCCATCCAATTAGAACAAGGTCAGAACAGATTTGGAGAAATGTAGCATTGCATCACTTGCTCACCGATGGATCCTCTGCAGTGAATGGGTGCCGTCAGAATGAGAGTCCAAACAGCTGATAAAAAAAAATCACAAGAATGGACAAGTAATCCACCCCACTCCAATAATTAATGTCTTGTGAAGCGAAAAGCTGTGTGTTTGTAAGAAATAAATCCATCAAGAAATTTTAACTTCAAACCATTGCTTCAGGCTAAATATGTGTTCACAATCCATAATACTGCTTTCTCCTGTGAAAATAATCTTGTCTAGGGCTCGCAAAATTTCAAAATCCCTGGTAGCCCTTCGGGCAGGTACTCTTCAGATTTTGGTAGCCCGAAAATTAATTTAACTAGCCAAAATAAAAAAAAATAAAAAAAAGACCTTTTTTTTTTTTTTGTTTTTTTTTTTTATAAATATAGAAAATCAGATAGGAGTCTAAATGTCAATCAAAAATATTTTCAATACACAAATATCAACAAATATGAAGGAAGGAATTTTATTTCACTATTTACAGGGTATCTGCAGAATTTTTTAAAATAAATTTAAGGCAATTTATGAACTTTTTAAGAGCTGCACAAGTAAAATGAACACCGTATGAGCGGGGTTGGACAACCAGTGGTGCCAACTTAGCAATTTTGTTGCTAAATTTAGAAACTTTTCAGATTACCCTAGCAACTTTTTCTTCCAAAAGCACCTAGCAACAAATTTAGCAATTTTTAACATTTATTTGGCAACTTTTTATGAAAACCATAGACCATTTTTATGAAAAGCGATACATCAAGCATAAATTATTATATTAATTTAAAACGAATAAATATTACTGTCTTAATTGTTTAGATTTTTAGAAGGCACATTAACTTCTTACTCATTTACAACTCTGTGTGTTTGCTGCGTAAAAACATGGCTCGATCTTTGCATTGATCTGACCATAAACAGCATGAAAGGCTTATTGGAAATGCAAGTTCATTCTCTGCCACGAGGTGGCGCTTTAGGAGCGGCTTAATATAGCGGTTTCTCTCAGAGAAACTCCCTGTTAGCGGCTGCACACAAAGCAGCACCGTCCGCACTCATAAGCACTGCTTTATCAGGCGTTATAGGTAAGATGAAATAAAAATGCCAACGACACATTTCTGAGGACAGTCAGTTCCCTTCAGATACATTCACATAAAGACATTTGCGCCGCGTTTTGACTTGAAACGTGCAGCGCTCATATTTATTCAGTTGCATCATTTCCTTTTGAAGTTTAATCCAGCTGTATCGTCATTCTTGTCTTTCCGTCCCCAAATGTAAGACCGTTTGAAATTATAGTTAAGACATTTATTATACCATTTAACGTATTTAAAACTTTTTTTATGGCCTTAAATTTGATACAACCAAATTGAAGAGTTTTCATCGGGCAGGGCGGTGATACATTTTGGTAGCCTGACTGGAAAACACAATAGCCCCGGGATGTCGGGCTAGCGATTTTGCGAGCCCTGCACAGAACAAGCACTGTTCACAAGCAAAAAACATCCAACACTAGTTTATTTTTTTATTTTATAATGTGAGGGAAATGGGAAAGAAGAGTTATTATTCAATAAGAACTCATATTTTGGCCAGAAATGCCCTTTTTTTTTAAGTGAAAATGCAGCTTTTCACTTCAGAAGATGCTAATTGATGGACTGGAGTGGTGTGGATTTTTTTGTGATGTTTTTATATCGGCTGTTTGGACTCTTATTCTAATGGCACCCATTCACTGCAGAGGATCCATTAGTGAGCAGTTAAAGTAATGAGAGATTTCTCTAAATCTGTTGATGAACAAGCAAACTCTTCATCTTGGATGGCTTGATCGTGAGTAAATTTTCTTTGAAAGTTATTATTTTACCTCAGAATATGTTATTAATTACTAACCATCATGTTGTTTCAAACCTTTATAATAAAAAAAAATAATGAGCTGTTTGTCACGCTTAGCTATTGTGTGGCTTTAGAAGTCAAGGAATATAGTGCATGAGTTGGTGCTTGAGTAAATGATGATGAGATGTTCGTTTTTGGTACTCCGAATTGTGTTTTGTTTGGGGATGAAAAGCAGGCGGCTGCATCGAATGCATGGTGGGTGAATCCATTGGGGCTATTGTTCAGCGGGTGTAGGAGACATAGACCGGCTTCAGAGCCATGCATAAATATCACACAACCCTTTCATTAAAGCACACAGACATAAGACAGCTGGTAAAATCCCCCCGTTTCAAATCTCAGCTGTTTTCTTCCTGTCTAGCCTCTCTTCCCTCTAGTCTCCTCTTCTCTCTGTAACATTGCTACAGTAAGGTGTCTCCCCTCCTCCCTTTACAGTGCTATGGAAACGCATCCCAGCCCTCCAGCATCTCGGAGGGCGGAGCTTGTATTCTACTAATTATGCATGGCACTTCCCGCTAATCAGTGTAGGATACATGCCCAGATTTTTCTCCCTCCCAGCAGTTTTTGCATCAATATTTGCTCTCAGTGTTTAAACACATTTGCCGACTTTAAACTCTTCAGCCTGTTTAGCTCAAGTCTAATATTCTCCAGTGACTCAGAAAGGTTATTCGTCAAGTGTTTAAATTGAAGTCACTTGAATATCAAGCGTGGAGAGGTTCGGAATGCTGCAGTGAGATGTTGGAAGTAGACAATGTTTAGCTGAGTCTGTGCCACACACGAACAAAAACTGTTCTCAGATGATTAGTGTTTTTATGCGGTCGAGACGAGGAGGAATTATTCCCATGACATCACTGCAGCTGCTATGAAAGGGAAGCCCTTATGAATATGCAAAAAGGGGGTGTGGCTGCTGAACGTGTTTGGAGCGTATCTGATGACCTGAATGGAGATCAGAATTAAATTGAATTAGATTTCATTAAAAAAAAAAAAAAAAAGATAAAAATAAGTACATAATAAAAAAAAATATATATATATATAATTTATATTGAAGGATCATGTGACATTGCAGACTGGAGCAATGGTGCTGAAAATTCACACTTTTTAATATATTCATATGGAAAACCATTCTTTTACATTGTGATATTTCACAATATTGCTGTTTTTCCTGTATTTTTGATCACATAAATGCAGCCTTGGTGAGCAGAAGGAACTTATTTGAAAAACATTTTAAAAACTTACCTGTGAGTGTGCATGTTATAAAATAATTTGATTAGTTTAAAGTTAGGTTATCTCTGTTGTCTGTGTCTTCCTTCAGTGTGGAAATTGTATCTGGTTCAGTTATCATATTGGGTAGACTGTGTAATGCATAGTGTGCGTATTGTGTTGCCGAGTGTAAATGTCAGGAAGGCAGGGCGGCGCTGGCACAGATGTCATCACAGTCAGACCTGCTTCCTTACCAGCATGACACACAAACAAATTCTCACACACTGCAGTAGGAAAACCATTCCTCAAGTTACTCAAGTATCTGAAAATAAAGCCTCCAGGATTCACTCAAGATGTCCCAGATTAGACATGGTTACCGTTAGCTGATCCTTCACTAGAAGAACATAGTAACTTTATCAGGACAATATGTGCTACTTGCTTAACACCTTAGATTTTGTCAGCTGATAGCATAATCTGAAAACCATTTAGTGTTGAAGATGTGCTGTAAATGTTAACGAACACACTGTAAATAGTGGTTAGGGATGTAACGGTATGAAAATTTCTTATCACGATTATAGTGAACAAAATTATCACGGTTATCAGTATTATCACGGTATTGTTAAAATGTGCTGGAGATGTTTAAAAAGTACCGAAACATAAATCACTTCACCAAGTTTTATATTTAAAAATCAACAAATAAAATGACTTTTTGTTTGCATAATCACTAAAACAATAACATTACTAATGATGTTCGGATTTTAAATGACAACTTGACTAACAACAGTTTAATAGCATGTTCAAATATCTAATGTAAATATTCAAATAAAGCTTTGAAAAAGTTTCATAAAAAGGTATACTTCACATTTCAGCCTTTAAATATAGAAAAGGGTTAAGTCAAAATGATAATTGATTAATAAATGATTATATGTATTTATATGTAGAATTATTATCTGCTCAGTAAATAATTCTAGATAACTTATCTGATAACTTGTTTAAATGTGTAGAATCCACATGAGCTTGTTTTTCATCAACTGGTCAAAATGTACAGCAGGGCATACAAATTCAGTCCGTTTTTGGCCAGACAGAAACTGCACACAGGCTGAATGTAAATATAAGTGTCTGTAAATCCACTCTCTGACACTAGGTGGCGCTTATGAAAAAGCTGAATTACAGCTGTTTCCCGTAAACTACGTGGACAAAGCAGTATTGGGATTAAGAACACTTCCATTAGGTATTACATGGAGTGAAGACAAAAACAAAATGCCATCGAATCATTTCTGAAGACAGTCAGAACCTTCAGATGTTCATTCATATAATTAATTCATTCATATATCCGTTTGTATAATTCACTTAGCACTCTTTTAAAACCTCCCAGCTTTTCCGCCCTGTTTTCACTCAGAACGAAACTACTCTGCGTGCTGTGCGCACGTTAGACTGTTACTTAAACTCTGCTTTATGCTGGACAGTATTAATTTATAGTTATTCGCGGTAATCTAATACGGTTTTAATGATAATTAAAATATGAAACGGTAATACTAACCGTGGGGAATTGTATCATGATTTATCGTCAAACCGGTAATCGTTACATCCCTAATAGTGGTGCTGTGTATTTAATTTAAATACATACATACACACATATACATATACACATACATGCATATATATATATATATATATATATATATATATATATATATATATATATATATATATATATTTATTTATTTAATAGGGCTGTCTATCGATTAAAATATTTAATCATGATTAATCACATGATTGTCATGAGTTACCTCGTGATTAATTGCAACTTAATTGCACATTTTTATCTGTTCTAAATGTACCTTAATTTAATACTTTTGAAGTTTTTAATACTCTAATCAACATGGGCATGGACAAATATGGATGCTTTATGCAATATATGTTTATTAGTGAAACCATAGTCAAATTGAATTGAAAACATTTTTATAATAATAATAATAATAATAATAATAATAAATACATACATATCTTAATAACTTTGTATCAAACTGTAACAAAAAACACGTCAACCCCTTCAAAAATTAACCATTTTATTATATTAAAAGTTTAGTAACCATAGTTCTTTGGCAGATTATTATTTGTATAACCATAGTTTTGCTACTACAAATACCATTGTTAAACTTTGGTTAGTGGAGTGAATGGGGGAAATTGATTCTCTAGGATTGACCCTGCTGGATCCTAGAACTATGCGGTGCGAATTAAAGCCCCTATGGTTAACTTGTGGTTATCATCATTTAACTACAATAACCATGTTAATTTTTGTAAGAAAAACATGCTAGCAACACGTTAAATTGTGCTAGTAACTTGTTACATGTTAGCAATGTTTCATCATTCTAGCACCATATAAAAATGCTAACAATGTGTTAAATCATGCTATCGACATGTTAAAAGTGTTAGAAACGTGTTAGCAACATGTTAATTCATCTTAGAAACATTAGCAATGTGCTAAATCATCGGTGCAATGTTAAAACATGTTAGCAATGTGTTAAATCATGTCAGCAACAGGTTAAAAAAGCATAATGTTAAATGACGTTAGAAACATGCTAGCATTGTGTTAAATTATGTTAGAAACATTTTATTGACTTAAAATCTTTAAACTTTAAGCTTCTCAGAATTATTTAACTTTCGGACAGAGCTTTGTCAAGCAGTCATCAAAGTTTGTAATCACACTTCGCTAATACTAATAATTAATATATATATATATATATATTTTTTTTTTTTTTTGTTTGTTTTTTTTTGCCTTAAATGTTGTCTTTCTTTGTTTTGCTGAGCTTTCTACTGCCCATTAAATATTACAGTTATTAAACGTGTCCTACTCTAACCTTTCTTCATTGACACGCACACACACTCAGCATATGTGTGAAGCTTCATTGAGCTTGTGTTGTGATCAGGCACCTGTTAACACCTCAGCACTGCACAGATTCTGATCTGGGCTCTAATGCCCTCAGCAGGTGCCGCTGGCCTGTTTTCTGCCCACACATGAACACGATTCGCAGCTGCCACACTGCACTGGCACACGCCACACTGTTTGGACAATTTGCTTGCCATCACGCTCAGGAAGCTCTCTGATATCAGCCGTGCAGATTAATGAGCTCCTTTTCATTGCGTTTTAGTTGGCTGTGTGCGAGATTGTATTGACTTCTATTCTTTGAGGGCTGAGTTACCCTGATCTTCAGCTAATTTTAGCTGAGAACAATAAGCATGTAGAACAACTAGCATAGATTTCAGAGTCTGTGTAAACAAACCTTTCATTTCCAAGTGCATGAGGAGATATGATGTCTCAGAGAGGGAAATTATGATTTTAAGGGTGAACTTATTGGATGTACTCATTTCATTTCACAATAATATTGTGAAATATTATTGCAATTTCAGAATACTGGTTTTCTATTCTAAAATATTTTAAAATGTCTTTTATTTCAGTGATGCAAAGATGAATTTTCAGCATCATTACTCCAGTATTCAGTGTCACATGATCCTTCAGAGATTATATATGTGACACTGAATATGAATACTTGAGCAATGATGTTTGCAATTGTTGTTATAATATTATTTATGTATGTATGTATGTATGTATGTATGTATGTATGTATGTATGTATTTATTTATTTATTTCCCTTTTAGTTAAAAACATTGTGCCTGTCCCTTTTTTTTCTCTATTTTTTTTTTTTTTTTCTTTTTCTTTTTTTGGCTTGTGTTCACCTGTTAAAACACAGTAGCTCCAGCTGTCCACTTTCATGTGTGTTTGCCCAGTGATAGTGCAGAGGGTGGTCAGTGGGGAGGAAACACTGAGGGGTCGTTCTCCTGCTGTGATATTTCCTGAAGGGCCTGTGAACACTAAACCCTCCTCATCACACAATCTCATTTATAATTACTGCCCTCCAGGTGCTTACTTTCCTCACAGACACCTTGGCACAGTAATATTTCATCAAAAATAACTACTTTGTCCACATCACTCTTTCTTTTCGACTTTTCTGCTCGTATAATCATGATACAATACCCAACAATTAACCAATAATTTTCGTATCTATCTATTTTGATCTCATGATCGAATCAAATCTTGTCTCACTCCAATCCTGATGATTAAAATCATGTCACGCCCTACCTTTAACTTTTGCTGACATACGCTATATAGACAACAATATTAGACACCGGTCCATTACTCCAACAGGGACCTTAATGATATTGCATTCTAAATACATAAACATTAATATGGAGTTGGTCCCTCATTTGTTGCTATAACAGCGTCCACTCTTCTGAGAAGGTGTTCCACTAGATTTAGGTAGGGCCCTATGAAATCCTTTTTTTTTTTTTTTCTCTCCAAATTCTGTTTTTTAAGATTAAATTTTTCTGGATTCTTTTTTCCATTTTATTTTTTCTATACTCTGTTTTAATGGTTAAATTAAATGTTATTAAGTAAAACACGTTAAAGTAATTGAAATCATGATCTTGCATAATTTAACAGCCATTTATTGAAAAATGATGTCTAATTAATTTATTTTATAAAGCATAATTTATTTCATATTATTATTATTTATTTATTTATTTATATATATATTTTTTTTCTGAAATACTGTGTATTTACATTTTTCTGCTAAATAAATTCTGGTAAAAAAGTTATTCTGGTAAATATTCCTTAAAATTATGCTTTAAAAATAATTGTATTAGTAGTAGTAGTACTATCATTACATTAAGTAATATGTTTCTGTCACAGTTACTTCAGGTTAAACCAAACTTTTATTTTGACGGGTTGCTGTGAAGACCAAGACGTTCATGTGTTCATTTACTCATATATTGAGGGGGCAGAGGCTGAAAACACCGGGAGCGTCACACGCACTTCAGTATGTGTAGTAAACAAAACCGTGCGTTTGTGCCCATTCATTCACACAGAGACATGCATGATTTATATTTTGCATTTTAATATTCACATACACTTGTCCATATTGTGTTTTGATTTAAGTGTACTGACCTACTTTTGATTTATTTGTCAAAAAGTAGGCAAATTACTTGACATTCCATGTTATACACTAAATTTCGTTTTTATGACTGGATTCCACGATTCACATTGCAGCAATTGTAAAGCCCTTTTTTATGAGTGTTTCTGTGGGAATGTTTGCCTATTCATCCAATGGAGCATTTGTGAGGTCAGGCATTGATGTTGGATGAGAAGACCTGGCTCATAATCTCGGTTCCAGTTCAGCCCAGAGGTGTTTGATGGGGTTGAGGTCAGGGCTCTGTGCGGGTCAGTTCAAGTTCTCCCACGCCAAACTCATCCAACCATTTCTTTATGGACCTTGCTTTGTTTACTGGGGCCTTGTTTCTCTTCACTGAAAGTAAGTCCAACCCCTGGAAAACAGCCCAATAGCATTAGCGCTCCTCCAACAAACTTTACAGCTGGCACAATGCAGTCAGGCAGGTAGCGTTCTCCTGGCATCTATCAAACCCAGACTGACAAACAGGGAAGCACGATTCGTCACAGTACAGGTTTCCACTGCTCCAGAGTCCAGTGTCAGCATACTTTACACAAATCCATCCAGTGGTTTTCATTGTACTTGGTGATGTGAGGCTTGGAAACTCATTCCACGAAGCCCCTGTCACACAGTTTTTGTGCTGATATTATTGCCAAAGGTAGTTTCGATCTCTTCACCTATGGAATCAGCAGAGCGTTGGCGACTTTTTACACACCATGTGTCTCAGCACTCAGTGGCTCTGTGACTTTACATGGTCTTCTGCTTCATGTCTAAATTGCTGCTGTTCCTAAACACATCCACTTGCAGGTGACCGTGGAATATCTAGCAGGGATGAAATTTCACAAACTGACTTATTGCAAAGGTGGCATCATGTCACAGTACCATGCTTGAATTCACTGAGCTCTTCAGAATGGCTAATTTTTTTTTTTTTTCACAAATGTTTGTAAATGCAGACTCCATAGCTAGATGCTTGATTTTATACACCTGTGGCGATAGATCTGATTGAACCAGCTGAATTCAATAATTAAAGGGATACTTAACCCAAAAAAACAAACAAACAAAAAAATGTCATCAAGTTGTTCCAAACCTATATGTGTTTCATTCTTCTTTTGAGCACAAAAGAAGGTGTTTTGAAAAATGTTGGTGACCAAACAGTTGACGGTAGCCATTGACTTCCATAGTATGGAGAAAAAAAAATAAAAATAATATATATATATATATATATGTACAATGGCTGTCAATGGCTACCGTAAACTGTTTGATTACCAACATTCTTCAAAATATCTTCTTTTGTGTTTAACAGAAGAAACTGATCCATATTTGCAACAACTTGAGGGTGAGTAAATGATGACAGATTTTATTTTATTTTTTCTTTCGGTAAACTTTAAGGGGCGTGTCCCAATACTTTTGTCCAAATAATGTATGATAAATGACCTAGAAATATTGTAGAATCTAGGGGTGCTCCGATTGATCGGTTACCGATCACTTTTGGCCGATAATCGAGTTGGGATGTTTGATCGGCGCTCTCTAAAAAGGCCGATCTCAAAAAAAACTATCTCAAGCTGATGACGCGCCTGCCGTGCGACACGACATGCAGCGGCACAGTCTCAGTCTTTGCCCGGCGCGGGTGAAATAATTATAATGCTTTACAATTCATATTTCTTCATTAAATAACTTATAAAATCATTTGAAAAGTTTCTGTGAGACATCATTTCACAAACAGCGTGAGAGAATCACTGCGCGCGCTCTCTCTCTCTCAAAATGTGCAATTGGCTTCAAATCACATCGCGTCTGCACTATAAGCGAGCTGCTCACTGCACAGTTGACACAGGAATTGTCGCTTGCACAATCGAGGCAGTGTTGCATCATCACTAAAGTTTATAAATTGCATTTCTTTTTAATTCTTGCCAGGGTTTAACCCATTCAGTGCTCGTGTGCTCTCCTGGAGACCGTACGCTCATGCACACTCGAAGCGCACACGCATAACTCCAGGTTCTCACACACACACACACACACACACACACACACACACACCGTTTGCATTGTGTATGCGGTGTGTATTTTTTCCGCGCTCATGTTAAAGGATTAGAGCATTCATACTGCACAAGATACGGTCAGGCAGTGCGTTCCAGGAGCGGTGCGTCTGCAGCAGTGCAGCACTCGTTTCCGCTGCATGTGCTGAAGTAAAATGACAGCGTATTGTTCTTTATGAACCACAGGATTACTTGTAAAAGATTTAAATGCCAAAGAAAAGGCAGTAGGGCTGACTTTCTATCAATGATAAGTTTTAATTTAGAATGTTTGTGACAATGTAAGAAAAGTAGTTTAAATGTTTTGTCGCGTGCTTGAGCAACTTGATATATAAATCTAGAAGTAAATGCAAAAGTAAAAAGCATTGAATAATGTGTTTCTTATATTTATTACATTTAAACACATCTATGACAGATTGTATTACTGGACTGTGTAAAAATAATCACAATGCTGAAAAAAGCATTTTAAGTAACGGTGTTTGGATTTGAAATCAAAATAATGGATAAATGTTGTGTTTGTAGTAAACAGCCATGGATCAGGAGCAGACTCCCATGTGAAAGCACAGTCAGTGCTGCTTCTGCACCGCTTATGTACAGCACATGGACTGCATACGCACTGCAAACGGAGTATGTGTGAAACAGGTGTAAAAGGCCCATCTCACATACAGCTCATGAAATCAGGCTTGTGCTGTGTGTAAGCTACTGTGCAACAATTTGTGATCAAACTGTGATCAAACGTTTAGGTAAGATAAATATATATTTTTGAAAAAAATGTCTAAAAAATGCCCTCCTCCACCCCTCAAATTTAAAAAAATTCTCTCTCACAAGAGTTACCTAAGAGGGGAATTCATTTTCAAAAATGAAATTCAGGCCCTGAATAAATGTCTAAAGATCTTGATTGGATCATCACTATAATTAATTCTACATGATAAAAAGAAGGCTTTAAAAAGATCAGTATCGGTAATCGTATCGGCAGATACTGCTTTCTGTGATCGGTGATCGGCCTCAAAAATCCTGATCGGAGCACCCCTAGTAGAATCTTAAACATTATTTGCTTAAAGTGACCAAATACAGTAGATGTGTGCTCCTAGAGATGTACAGAGGCAGTCTGGCTGAACCATTAATAGAGAGCAAGTCCGCTATCCTTTATCTGGTGTTTCCATGGTACTGCTGCCCAGGCGACAGGCGAGGACACAACAAGACAGAACAAAGTATTAACACAGGCTAATTACTGCTCTCCACCCTGCTGAACACTCAAACGCATGCATGGATGCGCACGCACGCACACACACACACACACACACACACACACACACACTGCTGTTTCATCATCCATATCCAACTGTCAGGATGCACCACATATTTCCTTGATGTGGTAGTTATCCACGTCATTGCACATATGGCTTATGAATATCTCAGTTTAAAAAGAATGATGACCCCTTTGGATGTGCAATAAATGTTCAGAGACTGCGAGGGAATCTCGTGAATTACAGACTGTAAAGTTTATGCAGAGGAGCTTTTGAATAAAGCCTATAGGTTCTCTCTGGTGTGGGAAACACAATTGACTTTCCTTCCTCTCTAATGGCTGCAGTGCGTCAGCGTGTTCACAGCGCGATCCTTTGATTTATTTAACCCTTTTTGAAAAGCACTGTTGGAGATGAGGGTGTTGGCCGTTCTGTTGAGAATGAGTGTGTGGTTTGTATCCAGATGCAACCACATACTCTCCTCTGCTCTTTTCTTCATTTTCATTAAAGGAATAGTTGACCAACATTCAATTGATGTAATCACTTACTCACTGTCATGCAGCTTCATACCTGCATGATTTTTCCTTCTTTTGTGGAGCACAGAAGTTTAGCAGAATGCTCAAGCTGCTCTTTTCCATACAATGAAAATATACAGTGACCGCCGGGACTGTCAGATCTGGTATTTATATGTTATTGATATACTGTTATAGTATTTATTAATATTTTGAATTAGCTATTATTTTTAAGTTCAGGAATTTTGTTATGGGTTTAGTATTAGTAGAAGTAAATAATTTCTGTGGCGATAGATCTGATTGAACCAGCTGAATTCAATAATTAAAGGGATAGTTAACCCAAAAAAACAAACAAACAAAAAAATGTCATCAAGTTGTTCCAAACCTATATGGGTTTCATTCTTCTTTTGAGCACAAAAGAAGGTGTTTTTATTTATTTATTTTTTTTTATTTCAATTAGTCTAATTTTTTAAATAGTTGTATTACTTAAACTATATTTTAGTTACACTGTAAAAAATGATTGTTTTACAGTTTAATTTTCATTTTTAGTTAATGCCATCAAACTCCAAGAATAGTGGGGAAAATAACACCAAAATCTAAGTTATCACTCACTAAAAATTTTGAATGAAAATCTGAGTGCTATAGTGGGCGGCAAGAAGTTTAGTTAATATCACACAATTTAAGATTTAAATTGTGGTCTTGCTGCTTGAAAATATGAAAATAGAAAATTGCTAATGTGACAAAGCCTTAAAACATTTGGGCTACATATACTGTTGTTCAAAAGTTTGGGATCAGTAAGATTTTTATTTATTTATTTTTTCTTTTATTAAGAAGTTTCTTATGCGCATCAAGGCTGTATCTGTTTGATCAAAAATACAGAAAAAAATAAATACAATTTTGTGAAATATTATTGCAATTTAAAATACCAGTTTTCTATTTTAATATATTTTAAAATATAATGTATTCCTATGAAGCGAAGCTGAATTTTCAGCATCATTACTCCAGTCTTCAGTGTCACATGATCTTTCAGAAATCATTCTAATATGCTGATTTATAATCAATGTTGGAAACAGTTGTGCTGCTTAATATTTTTTTTGGGGGAACTGTGATATTTTTTTCAGGATTCTTTGATAAATAAAAAGTTAAAAAGAACAGTGTTTATTCAAAATAGAAATTTTGTTACAATATACACTACTATTCAAAAGTTTAGGGTCAGTAATTTCCTTTTTTTCTTTTTCTATAAAGAAATTAATACTTTTATTAAGCAAGGATGTCTTAAATGGATAAAAAGTGATAGTAAATACCAATATTGTTAGAAAATATTTATATTTTGAATAAATGCTGTTCTTTTTAATTTTTTTATTCAAAGAATCAAAGAAAAAAAGTATCACACATTTAAAAAAAATATATTAAGCAGCAGAACAGTTTTAACACTGATAATAAATCAGCATATTAGAATGATTTCTGAAGGATCAAGTCAAGTGTCACTGAAGACTGGAGTAATGGCTGATGAAAATTCAGTGCTGCGTCAAGAGAAATAAATTATATTTAAAGTATATTAAAGTAGGAAACTGATATTATAACTTGTAATAATATTTCACAATATTACTGTTTTCCCTGTATTTTTGATCAAATAAATACAGCCTTGATGAGCATAAGAGACTCCATTAAAAATATTAAAAATCTTACTGATCCCAAACTTTTGAATGGCTTCATTCATTCATTCATTCATTCATTCATTCATGTTGTCATTTTTGTCAAACAAAACAGCAGCTTGGACGTTCTGCAAAACATCTCCTTTTGTGTAACACAGAACAAGTTTGCAACTACATGAAGGTTAATAATAATGACAGAAATTAATTTTTGGATGATACAACTTTTTAATGATTATTAAACCCCTCTTTCCGTGCCATCTGCAAAGCTAAAATGAATGAGGTTTTGGCCCAATCTGTTGTACTGCCTTCCTTCAATTTAAGACTTCCCAAACCATTCCGTGTGCACACAAAAGCCGTGTTTTCTTTTTATGCAGAGCACCATTGTTTACACAACAGCTTTCAATGACCGCCAAAACATTATATCCAAAGAGAGGATATGCTGTCGTCTCCTGACAGGAATTGGGCTCTCAGGAAGTGTGATTGGGGCATGTGGCAGGCCGCAGATGGCTCATTTGCACCAGATAATGACTCAAACAGAAATACCATCACCATCCAACTGTCTGTCCCATTAGACTTTGGGCACAAGGGCTGATTGAAGATGCAGACACAATCTCACATATTTGTTATCATATTTGATTTATCGACAATCCTTGCAGGCATGCACTGAAAGAACTATTTGTGCAGTGTAAAGGTTCAGTGCAGGGTTACAGCGAGGAAACATCACTCGTCTCAGTCTCCTATATGTCACTTCCTGTTGTCTGAGGATGTTGTTTGCTGTTTGTGTTGAGTGACCGCCCTGTGTGTTTGTGCATGTCCATTTTAGCCTGTTGAGGACCAGTGTTGTTATTGTTAATTGAAATTAAATCTATGAAAGATTGTTTTTGATAGTTTAAATAAAACTGAAATTAAATGAAATATTAATATTGGGTGTAAAACTTAAATCTAAAAGTCTGAAACGAAAATAAGATGTTTTAGAATGCTGATGACCAGTGTTGTTACTGTTAACCAAAATTAAACCCATTAAAGATTGACTTAGTTAATTGAAATGAAGTATAAATCTATTGAAAATAGATATTAAATGGAAAAACTTGAACCAAAAAAAAAAAAAAAAATTATATATATATATATATATTCCTCAAACGAAAATGAGAAATATTGCCAAGGGAACAAACAGAAATTAAAATGATTAAGCTGAAGTACTAAAAAAAAAAAAAAAAAAAAAAATAATAATAATAATAATAATTAATTAATTAAATAGATAAAAACAACAAAAAACTAATGACACTGAAATTGACATTAAAAAAAAAACAAAAAAACAAAAACGAGACCCTAAGGAGAACCTAATAAAAAGGAAAGAAGCACATAACAAAATGACTAAAACTTAAACTAATTAAAATGAAAACTGCAAATTAAAAAAATATATAAATAAATAAATAAATAAATAAAACAAGTTTTAAAATTGTTATAATACTATAATGGTATATAAATAATCTGTTAAGGATGCGAGGAAGGTGGAATTTTTAGAAATTATAAAAATGATTCTGCATTCTTTTCAGTCTGATTTTTTCCGTGAATCTGTCAGTCCGCTTCATAAAACTGGTCTGAATGATTTGTTTAACCCAATTTGACTCAATCATCAGGTTACAACAGTTTAGATTCATTGTAATTGCATTGAAAATTACAAGAAATTGTATTCAAGAAATTCATACATGTTTGAAACTGAATTTAAATTTTTAAATAAACTGTTCCTTAAAGGGGTCATCGGACGCAAAATGCACTTTTCAAGTTGTTTGAACATAAAAGTGTGTTGGAAGTGTGTGTACACGTCCATCCTATAATGATAAAAATCCACCCAGTGTTTTTTTTTTTGTTTTTTTTTTTCCTATTTTAAAATCCCCTTTCTCAAATCAGGCTGTTCTGTGATTCCTGTCAAAATGACATAGCTCTGTACAGGCCGCTCCCACGATAATTGATTGACACTAGCATCTTATCTTAGACCCGCCCTGAGTGAACTGAGTGAGCTGTAAACTGTCTGACCGCCATTGTGTCGACTCCAGTGCAGGGGAAGACAAGATGTCACATATTAAGCGATTGAGGTGTTTTGTTGTTGGATGTAATAATGAATATAGCAGTCGTCATTTACTCCCTACATCTGAGCCGCTGAAGACGCAGAGGGTTAATGCTACTTTCGCTTTGAAGTGAATGCGCCGATCCCCAATCTTCCTAAATGCGTCTATGTTTGCGCGAATCATTCATGATCCAGCCTCACCTACAGAAGTGAGTATAACGTTTTTTTTATGAATCTTTGCAAATCGCCTTTCCTAATAACATGCTAGTTAGCCAGTTTCGCGGCTAAAGTAAACAGTACTGCTCGTCACCCCACGGAAGAGAGGGGCGGGGTCAGCAGAGCTCATTAGCATTTAAAGCAACATGGACTAAAAAACGGTTTGATGAAAACAGAGCTTATTTTGACAGGGTAAAGAAGGTGTTTTTTACACTACCATTGAGAAATTTTAACCAAAGTATGTTATAGACATTAAGACCCTAAAGAATCATATCAACTTGTGGAAAATGGGCATCGGATGACCCCTTTAAGTAAACTGCATCAAATAGAAGGAAGGAAGGAAGGAATAAAGAAAGAAAGAAAGAAAAACACAAATGAAGACTTCTCTAGAAGTATCAAACGTTCCCCTTTCTATTGGTTGACAGACATGTAGTCTCGCTCCAAACTCACACTATTTGAGTCAGTGTTATGTTCAGCCCAGTCGACCATTCAAATAAACAGATTGCAGTTTCATTCTGTGCCTGTAGTGCTGTAGAAATACACACTTCACCTTTAACTCTGATGATGGAGATGGATGGCTTTGTTGATGTTATGATGGGCTTCATTTTGTCTGTACTGTGTTTCAGGCACATCTCATTTAGTTTCATTAACTGCCCACGTTGTTTCCGAGGCTGGGAAGCAAATCAAGTTTTTCCTCTGTATCAGCCAGGAGAAAAAGAAATCAAGAAACAAAGTCCAGTTTAAAGTTGCATTTCTTGTCTTCATGATAGGGATCCAAATGGAATGCACTGGGTATGATTTAAATTGAAATATAGAATACTGAATGCTGTGCAGTATATACACTTGTGTATTACGTAGGCCTGGGCGATATATGCGCATGAATATCACGTTCGATATATCGCCCAGCCCTAGTATTACGTGTTTAGCCTATAGGTCTGCGCAAAGTGGTATTACAAAGTGACATCGCCAGCTACTGGTCTGGCATGCATAGTACAGCATTCTTAGTTGGTTTTGTGGTTCCATGAGGATCATTTTGACAATGATAGACTCATTTATTGTTATAGACTTGTCTAAATGCAAAACTGCAAAGGAAAAAAAACTTTTCCATTTTTCATACAATTGCTGTTTTGTGAAAGTACCCTTAGCAATCAGCACTGAAATGGAGTTCATCATCTCTTTTCATGTTCATCTGTGAGAGGAATAGTCAGGCTGACACAGCTCTCTCAGACTCTGTTAGTGAACAGTCAAGATTTGCATCCTCCGGTGTGAGTGAAAGAAGCAGGCTGGTGTCTTGTGAGAGTTGAGTGGGTTCAGTGAGACGTCTGTCAGCATCAGCGCAGAGCTCACTGAACACCTCCATTATGCTGCATGCGCTCTCAAACGCGGTTTTCTCAGAAATCTCACACCCTGGAGACTTTAAAGTGCACAGAACTGGAAGTTAAGAAATGTTCTGTTAAAAAAAGACCCTCAGTTTTAAAAGCAAATCACAATTGTGTTTAGAAAAATAACTTACAAAGGAGTTGCATGCATGCGAAGCATTTCAGAGGGTTAAATGTGCTTTTTTTTGTTTTTGTAAAGTGATAATATTAATAATGTATGTTAATATAAGATTTTTACATGTAATAATATTAAAAAAGTTTAAATTTTTTTATTAATATATTGTTAATAATATGTTTTTAATATTGTGGTCATTGGGGTACTCATATTGTGGACATTTTATCCTCAGATACAAAAAAAAAAAAAAAAAAAAAATCATTTAGTAGAGAACTTGGTAAATATATGCCATTAAATAAATATTAAATAACACTTGTTTATTTAAGGTTGATTCTACATTATTTGGGATTTCATTGTGTAATTTCATTTTTTTTTTTTTTTCATTCACCCCTAATTTTAACGTGTGTCGCATCATGTTGCACTTTTTTTTAATTACAGTGGAGGCCAAAATTGTTAGAACACTTGGCATATTTAAGAGGTTTCAATTGTTTTTGTTGAATTGGCCATTACAATACCCATAAAGGCCAATCCACACCGCACAGACAAACGCAAACAAACAAGTTGGCTCAAGTTGGCTGTTGGATTTTGAATTTTATTAAAAATAACTGTCATGTTCACACTGCCCCAATAAAAACCAACAAAGTTCGAGTAACAGAGAGTCAAGTAACACCGTGCCTACACCGGCCGCGACAGTTGTCGCATCGCGCCGCATCCAGTGTAGGCAGCGTCACTGATTATAATCAATTAGGGTTGGGCCGACGGCTGATAGACATCGCGATGTTGAGCCGACATCATGATTCCCGGAACTACCTGCGATGGAAGAAATCTGCTGGAACATTGAAAATGATGGACTGGCCCCCTCAAAGTCCGGACCTTTAAGCCTATCGAGCTAATTTGGGACGAGTTGGAAATAAACTGGACAGGTCTATTGTACATTCAAAGAAAAGCCATTGGCTTGAGTTGCAGAATAACATTAGTGTTGAAGTTCTGAGGAAATATATTGACACTTATGCCAGATATATGTCCTGCTGTATTTGCTGCAAAAGGTGGACATACCAAATATTAAAGTTAAAAGTGGATAAAAACAGTATGACTCACTTCATCTGATATGTGCTCAGAGCAACCGTCTGCATGTTTCATGAACATTATGAAATCAAATCATGTTTTGGAGGCAAAAAAGGTCTGTCAGGTGTTCTAACAATTTTGGCCACCACTGTAATTTATTTATTTATTTATTACAAGTTAATGGACAAATTGAACTGATTTTCTGTGGTAACTGTGGCACTGACTGAAAGTATTGTGTGATAATTGTGTGTTAATGTAACAGACCTCAACACCAAGAGAGGGATGTCAGTGTAAAAGAGTAGTTATGTCTTCATAAAGAAGGAAGTACATATTTCACAACTTCCTTGAGTAGCTCATGTGACAAGTAGACTATTTTGATCCTATCATGTGGTTTTGTGTCAGTGTTTGGTAAATTGGTAAATGTCCAGGTGGAACTTTCCACTGAGGTGTGTGTGTGTGTGTGTGTGATGCCCAGACACTCTCCTGTTATCATGTCTCTGACACCAGCTGTACCACACACACACACACACACACACACACACACACTGGAGGATTTATTGTTCAGTTATCTTGCTCTTTTATTACTTTATTTTCATGTTGTTGTTTTGATTGTGCAAGTCTAACTACGTTTTTTAATTACTTTTAATTGAATATTGCCTTTGAAAATGAATTGATTTATCTCACTATTTAGATAAATGTTGAGTTAAAATTAGCACATACTGCTTCTTTATATTTTAGATAGTTCAATCAAAATTGCAAATTGTCATCATTTAATGGCCCTCGCCAGTATATAAACCAAATTATGACTAAAACTAAAACTGCGGATGCACCAATATTATATTTATCTGCCAATTCGGATAGCTGATTATTCAGAAAGATATCTGTCCTAATCTATCAATTCCTAAGGATCCCGATAGACGACTAAAATGGTTCACTGCAATAAAATGTGCTGACAAACACAACATTTGGGATTAAACGCAGTACCGCTGCTCCCTATACGCAGAGTATGCAGTTTGCGTAAGGCATCAACTCCCGGGGGGACACCATCGCAGTTGCTCAAAAAAAAAAAAAAAAAAAAAAAAAAACACTTTCGTTCCATATTAGTATTAAAATTAACATACATATAGACGGTTTCAACAGCAACAACATAAACAAATGTTACTGCACATGTGCGCTTTTGTGGCCCTAACTTAACTTCCGGTAGACATCCAAATATAATCAAATAACAACAGCTAAGTCCCTCTAGAGTAGATTAGTTTTTGACAACAAGCAAAATATGTTTGCTGCGTAAATCAGAAGGGTTTATTGAAAATGCAAATTCATTCTCTGCCAGCAGGAGAAATAGAGGTTTCCCTGGTAATGGCTGTACACAAAGCAGCGCTGAGCTTACAAACGCTGCTTTATCAGGCATATAACATGCAAGATGAAATGAAAATGACATCAAAGATTTTCTAAAGACAGTCTTCCTTCAGAAATACAGTGATGTAAAAACACCCGCGCCTCGTTTTGAGTTTTAAACGTGCATTACGTGCTCATGTTTATTCAACGAAGCCTTTTGGAAAATCGGTCAGTTATGATATCGTGGCTGGTCGCCACAAATAAATAAATGTATGGGAAACACATCCCACAGCACAAAAACCTGAGCCCAACTTCATTACTCATCACTTTAACTTTAACTGCGTTTGTATCCTGCTCCACTAGCCAGACCGATAAACAAACACAGACCGGAAGTTAACTTCAGGCCAGGTGCGTGCACCCGAAGAAACCGTATATACATAAATAAAAATCTAAACATTAACATAAACAGTCATGGCCAAAAATATCGGCACCCTTGGTAAATATGATCAAAGAAGGCTGTGAAAATTAATCTGTATTGTTAATCCTTTTGATCTTTTATTTAAAAAATGCACAAAAATCTAACCTTTCATTGGATAATAAGAATTTAATATGGGGGGAAATATCATTATGAAATAAATGTTTTTCTCTAATACACGTTGGACACAATTATTGGTACCCCTAGAAATTCTTATGAGTAAAATATCTCTGAAGTATATTCCCATTTATATTCACAATTTTGAGCACTCCAGGGTGATTATGAACATTAAATTATCCAGCCATGGCTTCCTGTTTCACAGAAATATAAATAGGAGGGAAAACAAAGCCCAAATTCCCTTAATCATCCATCACAATGAGAAAAACCAAAGAATATTTCTGATGTGCAGCAAAAGATAATTGAGCTTCACAAATTAGTGAAGTGGCTTTAAGAAAAGAACTAGAGCAGTGAAAAGTCCCATTTCCACCATCAGGACAATAATTAAGAATTCCCAATCAACATAAAATGTTACGAAACTGCCTGGAAGAGGACGTGTGTCTATATCGTCCTAATGCACGGTGAGAAGGAGAGTTTGAGTGGCTAAAGACTCTCCAAGGACCACAGCTGGAGAATTGCAGAAAATAGTTGAGTCTCCGGGTCAGAAAACCTTTAAAAAAAATGATCAAACAGCACCTACATCACCACATGTTGTTTGGGAGGGTTTCATTAAAAATTCTTCTCGCTCATCCAAAAACTAACTCCAGCATATTCAGTTATCAGACACGACTGGAACTTCAAATGGGACTGGCTTCTATGGTCAGATGAAACTAAAAAATGAGCTTTTTAGCAGCAAACACTCCAGATGGGTTTGGTGAACACAGGGATAAAAAGTACCCCAAGTGTACAATGAAATATACTGCTGTATTTTTGATGTTGTGGGCCTATATTTCTGCTGGAGGTCCTGGACATCTTGTTTAGACACATGGCATCATGGATCCTATTAAATACCAACAGATAAAAAAATCAATAAGTGACTGACTCTGTTAGAAATCTCATAATGGGGCATGTTTGGATCTTCCAACCGTACAATAATCCAAACACAAACCTCAAAAACAACACAAAAATGGGTCACTGAGCACAAAACCAAGCTTCTGCTATGGCCATTCCAGTCCTCTGACCTGAACCCTATAGAAAATGAGTGGGTGAACTGAAGAGAAGAAGCACCAACATGGAGCTGGGAATCTAAAGGGTCTGGAGTGATTCTGGATGAAGGAATGGTCTCTGATCTCTTGTCAGGTGTTCTCTAACCTCATCAGCCATTATAGGAGAAAATGTAGAGCTGTTAAACTGGCAAATGGAGGTTTCATAAAGTATTGAATAAAAGGGTGCCGTTAATTGTGGCCAATGTGTATTAGAGAAAAACATTTATTTTGTAATGATATATTTTCCCCCATTTTAAATTCTTATTATCCAATGAAAGGTTCGATTTTTGTGAATTTTTAAAATAAAAGATCAAAAGGATTAACAATGCAGATTCATTTTCACAGCCTTCTTTGATCATATTTACCAAGGGTGCCGATATTTTTGGCCATGACTGTATATAATTACAAAAAATGCATTTTACGGTGAACGCAGACGCAGTAGGCAGTAGGCTAATCACACGTGACGCAGCATTCCCGCATCCTCACCTGCGACCGCTCGTGCCTCATGTTTGCGGCTGAAAGCAAATTATCATAATTGATGGACAGCTATGTCCGTGAAAAGACATCAGCAATCCGGCGCTGAGAAAAAAAATAAAAAATAAAATAAAAAAAAAGATGAAGCCCGTGCATCACTTTTAGGTAGCCTACATTCATAATCCTGTGAAACTTTTTGGCTGTTGACGTTAATAACGTTTTAATGTCGGTAATAATTTAACCACCAACAACGCATATAATATTCTCTCTGACTTTCCATGTTCCCTTACGAAAACTAGCCATGGTTTTACTAAGGATAAAACCAAAAATCATGGTTTTTGTACCCATGGATGATAACCACAAATTAACCATGGTTTTGCTACTTGAAATAATAGTTTACAAAGAAGTATTAAGATAATATTTTTTGCAGTTATAAAAACAGACCTAAGCCAACAACAGCCTTTAAAATGACTTAAAATGCATTATATAAAAACAATGAGGCAATAATGATTGGTTAATTATAATTATATGGTTTCAATGAAAAAACACTGTTAAAACAGGCCTACATAATATAATACAAAATAAACAATTTATATATTTACATTACATATTGTTGCAAATGCCTGTAAAGGGAGGCAAAGGCCTGGTAATACACAAGTCCTTTAATTTAGCCAAACATTTAGGCTAATTTAAATATCCACTTAATCTTTAATTTTTGGCTACCTTTTTGAGATAGAAATGCTACAGCCTATATCTTCAAAACATTCACAACCCTGAACCCTTACAAAAAATTAACCATGGTTTTATCGTAGTAAAACTGCTCAATTTTATTTTGTGTGATTTCTGAATAATTGAGACTATAAAATCAATCAGACAACTGTATTAATAAAATAATAGCCATATAGGTAACTTGTCTAGAGCTAAAATTGGAATTGTACAATTTTACAATTTAATTACAATTTATTTATTGATTTACTTTTATAGTTTGTTAAAGTTCTATTTTGACCCCTGTAGTGGGTGTTTTTGTTTAGTTTTTTTTTTTTTTTTCTTTTTTTTTTTTTTTTTTTACATCCATAATATTTGGGGGAGGGGGCACAACAGTACAATTTTGCTTAGGGCACCCATTTGATTAAACGGGTAAGATTTCATGACATTTATGATGTGTAGCTACTGTACTCACAGTAATACAGTAATGCTGGCTACCTACAAGGACAGCTAGGGTCGATTACGTTATTTTGTGATAGAAGTAATATTGGCAGAGAAATCTAGACATTTGTGACAGAAAAATGCATTAAAAAAATTCATTGGAGTTTGGATGGCACCCGGTGGCTATTTGTGATATAACACCCTAAATAAAATCTCACAGGAACCTCAATTTTTTTTTCATATCAACTTCAAATTTGGAACATAATTTATTTAGACATGACATAATTTAATTTTATAGCAATTTTAGAGTAAAACCTGTTATGTAAAATATGTATTATATATAAAATAAAATTAGTACAGTGTATTTTCTTTACAGAAAATTTAAACTTCTATAACTTTTTAATACTTTAATTTTTTGACAAAAATCTTTTGCAATAATCTGCTGATTTTCTTCTTTAAAATGAGACCAACCTTAGGTCTGTATTCCAAAGTGTTCATAAATTACAACAATTTAAGTTTGGATAGTGCACTTTCGTGCCTATTTAAAAAAAAAAAGGGGGGAAACAGTTAAGGGGTTAATTTGTTTAGACCATTTTCTCGTGAAAATGTGGGTATCATAAAAAATAACCTATCAATTTATTATGATTTGCTTATATTGATCACCCCTTACTGCAAATGTAAACAAAAAAATGTGCTTGTGTTGGCATAGTCGGGTAGAAAGTGACAGAGTGACGTGACATGTGGCCAAGTATGGTGTCCCATACTCAAAATTCGTGCTCTGCATTTAACCCATCCAAAGTGCACACACACAGCAGTGAACACACACACACACCATGAACACACACCCGGAGCAGTTGGCAGCCATTTATGCTGCGGCGCCCGGGGAGCAGTTGGGGGTTCGGTGCCTTGCTCAAGGGCACCTCAGTCATGGTATTGAGGGTGGAGAGAGCGCTGCACTCACTCCCCCCACCTACAATTCCTGCCAGCCCGAGACTTGAACCTGCAACCTTTAGGCCACGACTTCCCCCTGAAAAAAAAGGGAAAGGGAAGTGGTGTGTGGCCAAGTATGGTGACCCATATTCAGAATTTGTGCTCTGGATTTAACCCATCCAAGTGCACACACACAGTAGTGAACATACACCCAGAGCAGTGGGCAGCCAATGCTGCGGTGCCCGGGGAGCAGTTGGGGGTTCAGTGCCTTGCTCAAGGGTCTCACCTCAGTCATGGTATTGAGGGTGGAGAAAGTGCTGGTTATTCACTCCCCCCACCTACAATCCCTGCTGGACCTGAGACTCGAACCCACGACCTTCGGGTTACAAGTCCGACTCTCTATCCATTAGGCCATGACTGCCCACATAGAATGTCTGGAGTTCAGGAAGCTCTTTTTACCGGAAAACCAAAGCATCCGTCTGATTCTGCAACAAATCATCTTCGATATGCATACTTGTAGAAGGATGTGTGCAGAATGTTCTGCCTATGATGTGTAATTGAGCGGCCATTGGCCGTCCTCTTCACGTGGCTTTGCTTTTCTCTGCTGTTTCTGGAGTGTGTTCTCTCACACACTCACTCACACACACTGCAGGGGGATGTTAAGAGCTGAGGGCGCTGATGGCAGGGCCGAATGCCAGGCTGTGCTGAGCTCTGCTGCTGCTGCTGCTGCCCTCATTCAGCTCACAAACATTCACTCACCTCATTCAGAAATATTTAACTGTATCAACTGAACATTATTATGAGTGATTGACTCAGATCCATCATATCTTACATGTCTTTTTTTTTTTTTACTGAAACATTAATAGAATTTAAAATACCACATAGAGACCCGTGTAAACACAGACCTTCATCAGGTTAGATGCCATTATTGAATTCAACGTGGATGAAACAGAGACCGAAATTGACAAATATATTACCATTTTACAGAAGAGAATGTTATTTTATGGTTTGTATTAAAACATCATTTTGAGGAACATTTCTCAGCCATACTTTAATATAAGCTGTAAACTTTGCAGTTTGTGTAGCACTTTATTTGGGGGAAAAAAAAATGAAAGGAATTGTTCAAATTTCATTTGATTACATTTTAAAATTATTTAAAGTTTCATGCATTTATTTTATTACCACCATTTTTGATAACAATTGTGTATTAAGTCATAAAACACAGTCCAAGTAAATTAAAACCATAGAATTTCTCATTTCACATGGTGTTATTTACATTTTAATAAATATAAAATAATTTTCAAAAAGCAACGATAACAAAAATACTACTAGTACTACTACTGATGATGGTGATATTATTATTATTATTATTATTATTATTATTATTATTAATGGTGTTGTTTTTATTTTTGCTTTGTTTTAAAAATAAAAACAACAACAAAAAAAATAATACTAACATATGTATGATGTTTTATTAGTATATAATATATTAATAAAATACAAATAATATTACAAAAAAAAATAAAGAAACTCTAACTCAGCTAAAATAATACAATTGATTAGACATCATTTTGTTATTAAAATTTTATTAAACCACTAAAAAGGAATTCAGAAAAAAATAAAACCAAAAACAGAGTTCGGTTAAAATAAATAAATAAAAATAAATACACAAATACATAAATGCATACATACATACATAAATAAATAGTAGCTTATTTTTTTAATTTATTTATTTTTTTATTTTTTTGCAAGAAAAAAAAAACAAAGAAAGAAAACCAAAAACAGAGTTTGGTTTTAAATTATTATTATTATTATTATTATTATTATTATTATTATTAAATACTTAATAATTAATAAATAAATAAATCTTATTTCATAGGGTCCTAAACAGTTTTGCACATGCTTTAAAGATGTTCTTGACATGGCTGTGTAAAAGCTGTAGTGTGTTTGTTGGAAACAGCTCTTTCCTGAGTGTAAGGAAGTGGTGGGCTGTTCAGATCAGACCCCCTCCAAGCACTCGAGCCCCTCTTCACAATATACAGAGGGTGGGTCACAGGAAGAAAGGAAATGACTCAATCCCATTGAAAACTCTACTGTTACCACACGTTCTGCCATGAGTGTGCTCATTTTTTTCAATAAGACACATTAATATTAAAGCATATGTGTCCAGCTTCTCTGAGACCGGCAGCACATTCATCATTCTCTGCTTTCCTTTCCTTTTTTTCATCCATCTTCCACCTCTCTCTCCCACACAACTCCATTTTTTATTAATTAGTCTTTCCTCTGCACCCCAGAGTGCTCCATACGTCTCACAGTTGAGGCTCCTTTGAGATTCAAGTGGCTCTTCCGCATAGAAGACACCGCTTCAAAAGACTAAATACACAATGCAGCGGCCACTCACGTGGAGGCCGTTTCTGAACCAGGTTTCACTGTCACGGGTTTGTTAGATTTCACAAATCTCAGCGCACATGTTGCAGCTGACACCCAAACACTGCAGTAAGAAATAATGATGGTGTGCTTTAGGATCGGCTGTGAACTCGGGGGTTCCTAGTTTCCTGGTCAGGGTGTGTGCCTTTGCTCTTTCCTCTGATGACATCATGCAATGTGTGTGTGTGTGTGTGTGTGTGTGTGTGTGTGTGTGTGTGTGTGTGTGTGTGTGTGTGTGTGTGTGTGTGTTAGTCGCTGCAAGTTCAGGGTGGGAATTTGTGGGAAAACTGAGCAGAAGGGAAGTTTCAAGTCTCTGTATTTATGATGACGAAACCAAAAATAAAGAAAGAAAAAATATTGTAAATTTGATAAATATTATTATATTATCTGCCTGAAGATCTGGGTTGTAAAGTAAAGTATAAAATAAAATAAAAATAAAATTCATTCATTCATTCATAAATATTACTATATTATAAGATCAGTATTGGAAAACTGAGGAAGGAAGGAAGTTTCAAATCTCTGTGTTGGTGACGATTTGATGAGAATTGGTGGCAGACCAAAAAAATAAAATAAAATAAAAAAATAATTTCGTAATAAATATAATAAATATTACTATAAGCTAAATACAAATATAAAAGCAAATATAATAAGTATATTGTAGTATAATATACTGTAAAATTAAATTAAAACTAATGGTGGAGTAAGTAAGGGTTGTAGACTGTCCTTGGATCCCACAATCACTAGGTCTGCCCCCTAGTGTTGGCATAACATGGCATAACATGGTAATAACATATTACTATTTTTACAGTATTTATGCTGTGCACAGTATAGGCATTTTCATTATGAAATGACGATTAAAATGCATCAAACACATTTTTTCCTTACAAAAAAGCACAGTGGTGTGACAGTATCAGACTATATATATATATATATATATATATATATATATATAATATTAGTATGGTGGTGTGACAAATCTAAATATTACATTGTATAGTTGCATTAGATTAAATAGTTAGATTGTTGTTTTGGCAATCAATTAAAATTAAATATTTTAAGCTGAAGTACTAAAATAACTAAAACTGAAATGGAAAAAAAAAACACGATAGTGAAAAATTAAAGCTAAAAATTTGAAAAATTACAAAATCACAAAATTATTAAAGCTTAAATTAAAATCAGAATGAACATTGAAAATATGGAAGGTAATTCAAAATAATAATAAATACTGTAATAGTATATAAATTATACATAAATTACACTGTTCTCAACACAGTCAGAATTTTGCTACTTCTAATTGTAATTCTAACTCATATTCATATATCTCTGTTTTTCAATACTATGTGTACGCTTGTGGTACGTGTTGTGGCTCGCCTGACTATATGTTTCCCATCATTCTGTCAGAAATACACGATTCTTTTTTTGGGTTGTTCTAGTAATAGAATAGCAACTGAAGCCTCAGTCTTAAATAATAAATGGTCTTTTTCTTTCTCTCCTCAGAGCTCAACATGGAGTACAATCCTTCGGACCACCCGCGCGCCAGCACCATCTTTCTCAGCAAGTCTCAGACAGACGGTGAGAGAGACTCCATGTCTTGTGACTCACAGGATGAGTGGGACCGTCTCCCCTTAAGCCTGGATGCTGGAAGGGAACGTTAATTAAAACGAAACCGCGGTCAGGATTGCTTCAGTCTGATCCAAACGAATCAGGAGGCGACCTCACAGATGGCCCTGACTTAGTCAGACCAAACATTCCCTCCTCGGAGAAGACTTGCAATAACAGTTTAATTTAACACGATACCCCTGGGTGATGATGCTTTGTTAACTGTCAGCTCTTCTCAGTGGGCGATATTTCTACCCAGGCTAATCTTATGATATTCTCCTTGTTTCTCAGTGAATTGTTAGCGTAACGTTTTGTGACTCTGGTCTCTCAGACGTCTCGTGATTCAAGTGACATTATAAAGGATAATTCAGTGATATAAACAAAATTAGTGGCGTATGAACTGTAAAGTCAATAATAAGTAAATGCCAGCCTTGTTATCCATGCTCAGATTTAATTTAGAAACCATCTTGTTTTTCAGTTCTTATACCCAACAAGAAAGGTACGTTTGATCTCAGCGTGCTTGTTAGTCTGCTGCTGTGTTGTGTCGAAGCTTTATAGATTCAAAATGTTTGTAGTTTAATTTTATGCTGCAAGCTGTTATTTGTTCAGGAATCTTCTTTGAAGTGTTAGCTTGCTAAGCTACAAGCTACTCTATTTAACTGCTCTGAAGCTGCACTTTGTACTTAGCTATGCTAAAAGCTAACCAAAAGTAGCTAACTACATTAAAGCTGCTTAATGGGGCAACAGATTAATATCATTAAATAAAATCACAGTGGTATTTTCAGACATTTACACTCAGTTTAGCGGCATTAAGGGGTTATGCATGTTGACAGTGTCTGTGAATCTGTCCCATTTGTCTGGCTGCGCAGCTGTTTGTTTAGATTCATGTACGCTTTTCTGTCATCTGTAGATCTCTAGTGCTGTAGTTTAAATTAATAGTTATGTTATTGATGAAAAATAGTCAAACTGCTAATATGTGAGTATAATCTGAGTCATACAGTAGCTTTCATATGTGTGTGTGTGTGTGTGTCAGACTCCAGGGACTGATAAAATGTCTATCCCACATGACCACACACACAATGCCTCTTCATTTTCACCTGCAGTCTCAGTTTGTTTTCTGGGTCAGGCTTTTAACACATCACATGTCAAAGTAACTGGCCCCGCCCACAGATACAATAGTGCTAGTTAAATGTGAAATGCAGTTTAGTTGTTGTGGCAAGGTGAATCATTTGGGTGCTAATGGAAATTATCTTATGGGTAAGATGTCTCAGAGGTCTCTTTTGTTGCATTCAAGCAATTAAACAAACTACTAGACACACCAAAACGACATCAAAGAAAAAATGTTCTGCTTGAACACACCGCAAATAGTATCAGGTACTGTTCACATTGTAAATGAAATTCGAAAAATCGAAAACTGAAATTTTATGCCGGTACCCTACAGTACCTTTTTCCAGTACTTTACTCTCTGTGTAATAACAAAAACATTTATTTCTGTGGGAAAATAAAAATAAATAAATAAAAAAAAAAATTCAAACTTTCAGCATTTTGTTATTTAGAAATTTTACACACTAGACAAAATAATTCTTATGGCAAAAATAATAATATTCTGAAAGTTTACCGGGTTTTGTATGAGTATTTGATTATTTTGTAGTGTGGGTTTGATGAAGTGTGCTAATAACATACATTTTTCACAGCCCTCCAAACTTTTGAGTTTTGTACTGGCAAACTACTACTTTGCACCCAATTCCCGATGGTTTTAGAGGGCAATTACTTCTAGTCGCCCCCTGTCATTTCAAAAAATATTACAATGGCGAGTGTGAAAAGTATAAACGCCTCGTCTGTTTGGGGAGGTGCACATGCAGTTTGCGGAGGTTCGCGATGCGGAGCCAGGCGAAAGTATAAACAAGGCATTTGCACACTGGATGAAAAGCATTGTGCCACATTGTGTTCACTTCAAGAATGAATAAAGTTGCATTGATTAGTATTTGAAAAAACAGAGCAAACGGAAAGAGAAAGTGCAATCTATATTATTATGGCTCTCTATATAAAGCATACGGACTGTATTAGAGCCACAGAAAGACAAACATTGTGCTGAAAGATGCACAATACACAATATTTCATCATAGGATGAAGTCATTTTGTACATTAACGATAATTTGGTATTTGTGATTTGGGATTTATAATGTGATTTTATGTAAAACTATGTGAGTGGCGCGGCAGGATTTGAACAGCGTCGTCGCTGGTGTGCATACACTCATAGAAAACAATGTGTTCGAATTTTAAAGACGTGGGACAGTGCTGCGCTTCTTGTCCGGTGTGACCCCCTTTACTCTCACGCCCAGATGCATTCTGAAATTTGGCAATTGGGAAATTTGATTCATTTAATGTGAATTGGTACTCTGTAATACCGACATAATTTGGTCGGTGCCCTTAAAAGTACCAAGTTCGTTACCCAACCCTAACCGCAAATACTACAGACAGCTAGCACGTACATTCTAGGGCTGCCACTAATGACTATTTTTATTTTGATTAATCTATCGACTATTTATCGATTAATCTAAACGACTGATTTCCCACAAAAAAAATCAACAATTTTACTTACGAATATTTTATTAAACTATATTTTATTGAACCAAATGAAATCCAAATTTCTATGAAATCCTTTTTTTTTTTTTTAAAGCATAAGTAAAGTGCAACATAGAGTGCAAGAAGCAAGTGTCCATCTCATAGTCCAAATCACTGAAATCAAACTTTAGTATTATAGTGTAAGAATGACAACATATCCACGTCTTCTGGTCTACTACTAATAAAATTATTATTAAAAAAAAAAAAAAAAAAAAACACTTTTTAAAGGAGTATTTACCAGAAATATTATTTACCAGAATTTATTTAGGAGAAAAATGTAAATGTGCAGTATTTCTGAAAATAATAATAATAATAATAATAATAATAATAATAATTATTATTATTATTATTATTATTATTATTATTATTATTATTATTATTATTATTATTTTATTATTATTTATTTATTTTTAATATAAAATCTATTAATTGGAGATGCTTTTGTTTATTAAAATTTAATGGAACCATTAAAATGGAATCCAGAAAATAATTGAAAACAGAATTTGGTAAAGATAAAACTGTAAAACTCAATCAGACAGGCTTTTTGATGAATAAAACTTAATTTAATCATTAAAACAGTATAGAAAAATGAAAATGGAAAAAAAACTGAATTTGGAAATAAAACGGATTTCATAGGGCCCTATAATTATTATTATTATTTTTTTTATTATTATTTATTTATTTATTTATTTAATTATTTTTTTTGTGGTAATAAAAATAGATGTAAGTGAACAATAGCCTTTAAAATTACATAAAATACATATATAATGGCAATGATGCAATACTAATTAGTTCAAATAAAGTATCAAAAGCAAGAAATCATATGGTTTTATTGAACAAAACTCTTAAAATACACAGTGTATTATAAACAATAGAGCTAATGTACATTACACTTTACAACAAAGGCCTGCAGGGGGCGCCAACGGCCTAACGATTGTTTTTACACTTTACTGTGCAATCTAATCCTTGTTCAATATTGACCAAGCACCATTTAATTCAAATGTCCACTTAATCTTTAATATTTGGCCATTCTTTAGGACAGAAATGCTATAGCCACTGTAATTAAATGAATATGTGGACATCAAAACGTGTAAACTCAGAGTGAGGGTTTGAGCTTTTATTTTGAAACCGCGATATATTCTCCTGTGTTTGCGTAGATTTATAAATGATATACCTTACAAATCTGATGAAATGGCGCACATTGCGTTCCCAGATGAACGTTATAATAAACCCAAACTCACAACAACATGCAGAAATGGAGTTTGAGACGCTCCACACATGTAAATGATAACAGTTCCTGTGGAACTACTGTGTGACGCACGTACTTAACCTACATGCATGTAAATAATTGAAGCGCATATACTGTATTAGAATTGCATTGCATATAATTATTTAATTGAATCGTAGCGTTTGTGAATTCACAATTATGGTTAAGTATGATTTTTGAATGGTTTTAATATATCGTGCAGCCTTGGAAAACAGTCTAATAATGTGTTTTATGGATTCTCGTCTGTGAAATGCGCCACTTTCAGTATTTTGCCGGTTAGTTGATGCAGGCAAATGAAGTCGAGGATTTTTAAAAATCGAATAGTCGAATAAAATCGACGAATCGCGACAGCCCTAGTGCATTCTATGACTGTGTGAGAGGAAATAACTCTCCATACCAGCAGGGGGCAGTAGTCCGTATTCATCATTTAAAAAGAGAAACCTAAAGGGCTACGATTGCGGATATGCAAAGCAGTGCTTACCATTTTCACACCAGACTCACTGACCACTAGCTTTCATCATTTGGTTTGTCTTCTCATGCTGTGGTTCACTAAGTTGAACGCCCAATCAGAGAGATCTCTCTCACCAATGGGCTCAGCCACCAATTCAGCATGTTCAATCATCTGAAAATCAGTAAACTTTGGTCCGACTATTGCCAAAACTAGGCTGACAGACGCTTAACAACAACCCAACATTGGCCAGCAGCCAACTGTTGGCTTGATGCCATGGCCTTCTATATGTACTTCTATATTTAAATGACCTCTTTTATGTTTGGTTAACCTCATCAAGACAGATGCTAATATATAAATATCTGTGGGCTTAAGTTTATATGCTTATGGTTCTAATCTTAATATCATAATCTAAATAACACTTTTGTGTTTTAAAGAAGCTTTCTGAGAATGTTACTGTATGTTTATGTAATAGTACATATGTGCGCATTAAACTTTGTTCTACAGAGACCAACAATGGCAAATAAATAGAAAGGTTTATGAAGCTTTGAGAGAGCAAATGACATTTGAAAGTCTAAACCCTTGGCAAACATCGCCAGCACTGTTTAATAGGTTGTGTAACTGCTGCATGTTAATTTGAATGTGTTGTTGTGTGCTTATATATTTACTCTTTTTAAAAAAAAATAAATAAATAAAATAAAATAAAAAAAAAAAAAACTTTACTAATTAGTTTTGTTAAATTATTGCCACAAATGAAAAAAAAAGTTTCCTCATTTTGACTTCATTAAAATGAAGGTACGAATTAGTACAACATGGTCATGATGTACTAAAATGAGGGAACAAATTCAGTCATAGGAATGCATTCTTAGTTTAACTAAAACACGGCAATGATTTTTTTTATTTTTTTTTTTTAAATGAGACAACAAATTCTTAATTCGTGGCCACAATAGATTTTTGTCTGAATATCATGTGCATGGCTCCATAGTTAAGAGAGAACACAACTCTTGCTTAAATGCCTAAAGACATTTGTATCGCTCATAACTTATGAAGAGAAATAATGCAGACACTGTACAATGATGAAACGTTCTAATGCGCATGTGTCGAGCGCCTTCACACACATGCAAAAAAATAAGAGTACACTTTGAAAGGTTATGTCTACGGCTGTACACAATCGGTAATTGTTTGCATCAAAACTGAAGTATACTTTGTGTTAATTGGGTCTTTCTTGGCTAGAATAACCCCCAAATTGGACCAGACTTCATGCTGATAGTCAAAGCTCTCTCTGAGAGACTAACCAGCAAGATTTTTTTTAAGAGAAACATTAAGGACGGTTTAATTAAAGCACATTTTCTTTTGGCACGTTTTCTTTTTTATTTCTCTGCCCCCCAAACTGTTAATGAAATACCGTCCAAAAGTTTAAGACCTCAGATTGTTAGAAACATCCCTCTTGATATTACTGACATCACTTTAATTGTGGCCCTTGTCTTTTTGTCTCTCTCTAATTAACTGTAGTGACTGCTGTGCTAGTGTTACTAATTATGCGTTTCTCTTTACAGTTCGGGAAAAACGGAAAAGTCTGTACGTCAACCATGTAAGTAGCAGCAGCAGCCATGACATCAGTGGATATGTGTTTTCTGTTTCTCATAATGCTTGTGTCTGCGATGAAGACGTCTCCCCACGTGTCACAACACCCAAAGAACTAATCAAATCCCACACTCAACCACATGAGGATGCAGAAACCAGTGTTGCATGAGTCTCTGGGCTTGTGTTGCATCATTAACAGCATTGCTTTTCCGTTCTACTCTTGTTCATTCTATATAAATGTTTTAAAGAAATAGGTCACCCAAAAATGACAATTTGCTGAAAATTTACCCTCAGGCCATCCAAAACGTAGAAAGGTTTGTTTCTTTATTGGAACAGATTTAGAAAAATGTAGCATTACATCACTTGCTCATCAATGGATCCTCTGCAGTGAATGGGTGCCGTCAGATTAAGAGTCCAAACAGCTGATTAAAAACATCACAATAATCCACGAGTAATTCATACCACTTTATCAGCTTTTCGGACTCTCATTTTGACGGCACCCATTTTCTGAAGAGGATCCATTGTTGAGCAAGTAATGTAATGCTAAATTTCTCTCAATCTGTTGATCAAAATTTTCATTTTTAGGTGGACTATTTAATATGCATGACTTGATTTTCTTCATTTCATTACTGCATGCTATTCATACACAATTTGCAATGATTAGCTTATGTTTTAGTCCTGTTTTAATGTCTTCTGTTACTTTGCAAGTTAACACACATTGCGGAATCAAAGGTAAATATTTGTTTACTTTCCTTAAACTGTGATATCGTGTCTTGTTTTGTCACTGTAATGATTTATTTGCATTATTAATGTTGCTTATCAGCTTATCTTGCATAATACATTACTGTGTTTATATTGTAATGTATTGGGATTAACGCACACACACATTAAGCAAGAATCACTCAGGTATAAATGAGATGATAATGGCTTCTCTGGGGCTGCAGGTGGCCTAATTTTCAGCCTGTTTGCTGAAAGTGTGTTTGTGTGTATGTGTGTGTTTGAGAATAAATGATATTCTAGTTTGGACTCTGTGTGTCCTTGTCTTTCAGCAACATCCATCTGGCCCAATGAGACGCAAGTACAGCTCCTGTTCGACAATCTTCCTGGACGACAGCACCGTTAGCCAACCCAACCTCAAATACACCATTAAATGGTACTCGAACCCTTAGCGTAACACTGATTGAAATGTTTATGATTGGTTTATTATGGATATCTAAATAAGAGTATGGTAAGAGAATTGGATTTTCAAAAGGATGGCTAGAGGCTTTGGAAATTGTGCCTAAGAGCTTGTTACATTGTAACATTGATAAATAACCACTTGTACAATCACATAAATGGATTCAGTGTGGAAGTGAGTTTTCTAAATCATTCAGTCCATGATTCAAACCAGTGACCAGTTCCACTCATCATATTCATTATGGATTTAAGTATGTTAGGTAGTAAGCCAATAACTTATTTTATTTTATGGCCAATAACCAAAAAAGTCAATACAAAAATTCTATACTATTTCAATAAATGTAAATGTAAAATCATCATCAAACTAAAATTTAAAAAATATAATTCATCAAAATACAATTTAAAATCAATGATTAGATGTCACAACATTATAATGTACAGTACAATAACTTTGCTAAAGATTTAACTGTTAATAAATTAGTGTTTGTAAAGATGAGTGATGCATTATTAGATGACAGCAAAGGTAATTTTAATGCAAAAAATGAGCATGCCTAATCACATATACATAATGAACCATATTGCAATAACTGATAAAGCACAATATATGGATTTACAAAGAAATGAATTATTTTAAATGAGGCCCCTTGTGGCATTAAATTCTATGTGAATTTATTCAGGAATAGTTTTACAAATGTTTTATCAATCCACAATATATTAATCCACATTGCCTGTGTTTTGTCAAACATACTGTAGTATGTTTTGGATTCCATATAATTCATTGATCTACAGATTCATAAAAAAAGAACAGCATATTTTTTTTTTATGCACATTGCACAGTTAGCGAGGACAATGCAATAGCAGCGCAATACAAAAGATAAAGCTATATAAAACTCCTTCAGCTTGAATTTATTTGATGCTTTATCTTGTTGACTACTATTATCAACTTATATCAACTTATTTCTTCTATTTCTTCTGTTTGCAGTGTTGCCCTCGCAATATACTACCACATAAAGAACAGGTATGTTTTTCATTTCTCTCTGCAGAGAGATCTATCTATCTACCTACCAACCATACTTTTATATCCGTCTTTTTTCTCTGTCTCTGGCTTTGTGTCTATCTTTCTCTTAAACCTGTAATACCATATAAACCCTTAATGCGTTATAACCTTCCAACTCCAAGGCTTCACAGCTGTTGAAATATAACTTTTAGACAAGGTTTTGGCAACATTGAAAATTCATCACCATTCATATCAGTCTTCCCTAAACTAATTTCAATTCTCCCTTCTCCTTTCAGAAATGTGGACGGGCGAATGCTGTTAGACATTTTTGATGAAAAACTTCATCCACTTTCAGTAAGTGTTTCATTTCTGCAGCTCATTTATAAGATGTGTAAGTACTAGTTTGAATGTCCTAAAACGTCCTCTTTCCACAGAAATCGGAGTTGCCGTCAGACTACGACAAGCACGACCCAGAACAGAAACAGATCTACAGATTCGTCCGTACGCTCTTCAGTGCCGCCCAGCTCACGGCGGAGTGTGCCGTAGTTACTCTGGTGAGTCAAAGGTCATGTGATTTGATGGCGGACAAATAAAAGTTCATCTATGTCTTTTTGGATTGGCTGGTAGCACAAGTTAAAATAGGGTTTACCATCAGTGAAGTGGATTTACCATCACTCAGGTGAAAATGGTTGTCATATTTAGCGCTTTATTAGTGGCCGCTAAGCCCAGCAGCTGTCAGTGTGCGACTGTTCCTCTGTGATGAAATCCTTCTTTTGAAGCCTCATCCCTTCTCACTTCAATCAAATACCTTCATGAGGTGTCATTAAACAATTTGTAGACATACAAGGGGCTGTGAATGCTTGAAAAGGGCTTAAGTGTGTGTGTGTGTGTGTGTTTAATAGGGTTTTAATCTATACTGATGATCCAAAGGAAATGTAGTCTCTACCTCCGATAGTTCTAACGGACTCTTCACAGAACATCTGATGTATTGCACATAAAAAAGAAAGGCAAGAGTGTCCTTAAAAATTATATGCTGTAATCTAATTGCTTTTAATCAATTTATTATCTTTAGATGACTGAAATATCTGACCTAGAAATAAACATAGATGTCCTTATGATTACTTCACTGTTATTATCTGTAAATCCTTTCTTGTAAACCGTTGCACTATTATTATTATTATTATTATTATTATTATTATTATTATTGTAGTACCAATGATTTCAGACCTAAATTTCACATAAAACGCTGACTGTGGTAAATTACTTTAAATATCTGTTGGTCTCTTTCTAGATGGTTCCTGGCCATAAAAACTGGAAAGTGGACCAGACTTGATACTTATAGTCAAAATCTGAAACTAATAAAAACACTGTTTTGAGTGTAGCTTTAGTGTAGATATTTTGTATGAGTTTGGGATCTGTGTTGTGTTATCTGTAAACTGACAGACGCCTCGGATAGACAGATTGTGTGTGTTTCTTTGTTTCTAAATGTAGATTGAAACAGATTGAGCCTGTTCCTTGACCTGTAGGGGGCAACAGGTGTAAAGATGCTGGTAAAGTCTGATTGGCTGTTGCTTCAGCTATTGAAAGGAAACTGAGTCACTGCACACAGTGAACTTCATTGGAGACTGATCAACTTGAAAAATACACTATCAAAACATTCCCACTCAGATGCCAAATAATAAAGCAATTCGTCTTTTCAAAAATTGTTGCCCTAAACAGAAATCTCATCGGGCCAGTTTTGCATTCAAAGTGGACTGACCAATTGACTTTTTAGTTTTGGATACACGGAAATCTTTCATAGTACTGAACAATCATCTTAAGCATAATCAAATACATTGGGCAATATGTATCCCTATTTATTATGACAACAAAACTGTTTTTTTTTTTGTTAACTAAAACTAAATTTTAATTACTTGAAATAATGCTGAAACAAACATAAAATATACATTATACATACAAAACTTAATGTTACCTTGGCAACAAAATAAATAAAATAAATTTAAGCTAAAGTACTGAAACTTATAAAACCAAAACTGAAATGAAGCTAAACAGAAATATATATTTAAAAAACATATATTAATAATAAATATAACAAAAGCACAAAGAACTGAAAATATTCCAAATTTTAATAAATACTAATACTATAATAGTATATCATTTACACTTACATAACACTTTATGGTAACTTTATGGTAATTTGCCCTCCTAAAATGTTTATGGCTCAGCTGAATAAAAACTGAATTATGTTTTCGTAGCTCTACTCAGGTTAATGTTTTCTATTAGCGTGCTGACCGCTGTCCCTGGAGTGTTTTTGTAGGTTGTTGATTTACAAATTGTGGGTGTGTAATTTGCCCATTTGCTGACACTATCTTGAACAGCGTAGAAGAGATTAGCTCACAAACATACTCTTATAAGCACATATTTAATGCACAGCTGCCCACGGGTGAACCGAAGCCCCCTGATGCAGTGGAACCAATTAAACGTGATTTCTGTCTTACACTTTGTACAAACAAAATTGAGCTCTTATTAGATTTCTTTTCCACTGTGGGAAAACTAATATTATTAGACATTGTTGTCCCCAATTTGTGTGTGTATGTGCATTTGTGCTGTTTAGTGCTTCTACGTCTTTTTTGCATTGCATATATCATGCGTTCTTCATTTCATAAGGACTTCTTTGTTAGCCCTACATCCATCAGCAGTGTTTATGAGTGCTAAAGACCCCCATGGCCATAGCATGCTGTCATACACCACGTCAACAGAGCACAGACTTACAATTCAACCCCTCAATAAGTAATGTTTATAACTTTCCTTTAGAAGTACACAAAGAAATATTATTGGAGTTACTTAGGAAACCATCACTTTTGCTAGTGATCATACTTGTTCTTTGCCATTAAACATATCACTTGCCTTTGACATGTTATTTGTCCAACAGACAGGAAGAATACATAGAATCATGTGGCATGTTAAAAAGAGATGTGCTATTTTTTTCATAATGTCTAGCTGCTAAAGCAACAGACTTTAAAAAGTGGATAAAACAGAAACAAGGGCTCGGTAATCTACCTGTTCTCCTTCAAAATCCATGTGGTGTTTAACAGTATGTCTCAACCTTGTGCAGTCTCATAACATAGAGAACCTTTCAACAGACATGGAGAATTTATGAGCGCCTCAGGAAGCAGTTTGATCAGAATATATTTTTCTCTCATCTTTATGGTATAAAATTGAAATGCCTAAAGGTTTAGAGAAATAATGTATCCGTGTGATTTAGGAGTCAGTGGTACAGACTGAGTTTTTGTTAATCAAGTGTGTATTTCTGCCTTCTTTTTCAAAAATCATGAAATGTAGCAAAATTCCAGAGCCAAAAGATTAGCCAAAATCGCTTAATTAGGGGATCTGTCTTATTTTCAAGTACTGGAATCTTTGTCATAGTACTGAACAATCAGCTTATGCATAATCAAATCATTGCTTTCCACATTCATTTGTATAGTGCTTTTCATAATTTAGATGGTTTCAAAACAGCAGAAATTGCTAGTTCCAATATTTGTTATTTGGCTCCTTATGAACAGGAATCTTAAATTTTATCTCTATGAGGCCCAGTGAGCAGTCACAGGTAACTGTGTCAAGGCGGTGAAGTGTTGGAGAAAAACCTTAAAAAGAACCAAACTCACCTAATCCAAATTTTTGTTCATATTTCCAAAGGGCAGCATGTATATTGAAAACAGCAGGGGGCCTAAAACAAATCCGTATGGCACCACATACCTACTAATGTTAGATTTGCTAGTTCCACATTTAAACAAACAAAATGGTGATGGTCAATTCTAAACTAGCTGAAGGCAATGCAATTTTCTAATTAATGTAAGAGTATGTCATCATGATCTATAGTGTTAAAAGCTCTAAGCTCTAGTAAAACTGGAGTGAAATGCAGTCATATACCGGAAGCAAATCATTTGTAATTCTAAATGCAGTCTCTGGTCTATGATGGGCCCTGAAATCTGGCTGAAATTCTTCATAATCTTTGCATTTACATAGCATAGTTTTTTTTTAAAGGATCATGGTACATGTCCAAAAAAAATTACTTTTCTATTAGTACTGTTAAAACTGAATGGTGTTCGTTTGCAGTTTGTTACCAGTGAGGCATCAGGTGTTTTTGTTGGTTGGCTGAACATATGGGTTTGTTTGTCTTTCGGCATTCATGCCCCCTGACCTACGTGTCAGTCTTGCAGTAATCACATATTTGCAGTGACACTGCAGTAACCTTGCTCCAAAAACAGAAATGCAAGGGTCAGTCACCAGAATCTAAAAAGAAACATTGGCTTCTTTAAAGTTGAATTGATTGACAAGATGCTTTATTGGCATATTAGTCAAATCTCTTTTATGTTTAAATTAAAATTAATATTAATGAGCTTTCTTTCTTTCTTTTAGGTGTATCTGGAGAGATTATTAACATATGCAGAGATTGATATTTGTCCTGCTAACTGGAAGAGGATTGTTTTGGGTGCTATCCTGTTGGCGTCAAAAGTGTGGGATGATCAGGCCGTATGGAATGTTGACTACTGCCAGATCCTCAAAGACATCACCGTGGAAGACATGTAAGTGTGTCTCTTGAGCCTCCAAATTCAATATAACGTGTCGCTCTGAGGTGCAAGTAATTTAATATGTAGGAAAAAAGAGCTACAGCGATTTTTTTTCAACAACTTCCATTTTTATTATTGATCATTTGCACCAGTTTCCCAGGAAGCAACAAGTATCTTGAACACAAGATGAAAACAGTGCTTTACTCTCTGAAGTTTTATGTAATATTCCAATTTTCGTACAAGTTAAATTCGCAACTGTGGATGGAAACATAGCTTTAATGCTCAGCCTTCAAACACTTTTAAGATATATACTGACTTACAGTTGACGTAAAATGTTTGATGTAATTGATTCTGAATGAAGCAAGATAAATCACCAACAAATCATATACAATAAGGAACATGTATTAATTGGATGTAGGGTCTATTTTAATTTTATGTTGAACACAGAGGTTAGTGCCCTCCACAAATCATGTATTGTGGTATATTTACTTTATCCATTGGCGGCTTTTCTAAGGTTCTAAGCATCTGTAGAACTTGTATTTATGATGTTTTTATGACATTCTTTGGAAACTATATCTTAGAGAGCTTAAAGTACCATATATAATATCCCTGAAGGCAAAATACCAAGAAATTGAGCTGACAGATATATAAAGAGTGATACTTGACACTTTCAGCATGTTGTCACATCTGCTCCTGCTGAGCAGAGTTATTTTAAAGGCCATCCTGACTAAAGATTCAGTGAAGGAGGCAGTCATATTGTCCTCAAAGCACACCGCAAAACAGCATGGAGGAACACAGAGTGTGGGTTTGTGGGTGTTTGTTGCCTTTTTGATGTCAGAGGCTTCACTGTTGGTTATATTTAGCTGGTCGGTTTCTGCATGCGTTGGAATAATTATGCGGTTGGTAGGAAGGGGTGACAATAGATTGTTTATTTTGAACTTTGAGGAGTTTCATCGGTGGTTAGAAATTTGGGGGGGAATAAAGGTAGATTTTTAATATTAACAGATGATCAAGGCTTGTTGTTTGGTATTTTTGTCAGGATTGTAGTTTTAAAATGAAAAGACACTGATTTTCATTGAAACATGCTAAATCAGAATTTCCTTGAATAGCTCAACTGTCAAGATTTTCTTTTCGCTTATTTACACCCACTGACAAATGTCAAAAGGAACATACACAAAACTAATTGTCTTTGCTTTTTCTCTCCCACCAGGAATGAGTTGGAGCGACAATTTCTGGAGTTGCTGCAGTTCAATATTAACGTTCCATCAAGCGTCTACGCCAAGTACTATTTTGATTTGCGTTCGCTTTCAGAGGCGAACAACCTCAGATTTCCCCTTGAGCCTCTCAGCAGAGACAAGGCCCAGAAACTTGAGGTGAGTGGTCGATACTACTCTAGATCATTAGCACACATTATATAGCTCAAGATATTTATCTCAGATTGTCACTCAAGATCTCATTCATATCCCAGTATGTTGTGGTTTCTAGGTTTTCATGAGAAGTCCAATATTTCAGCAGATTGTAATACTGAATCTGTTAGCATTGTTCTAGCAAGTTACAAAGAATATGGAAGTAAAACATGAAAGCTCGCGTTGGTACAGCTTTCACTAAGAAGCGATATCGTGACATGTTGTATTGGTCCATTGGTTCAGTAGCAGCAGGGCTGAGTAATTACCTTGGCTGAATCACCATATGTGTCTTATGCCAGCATTCAGCCTTGATGCTGCCCAATTACAGTCCTGACAAGACCAGGCCTATAATGATGTTAGTTAGTTCAGTTGTGTGTGTGGGTGTGGGTGTGTGTGTGTGCGCGCACAGTTGCCTTTGGTGGCATAATAGCCCACTAGCCCATCTAGAGTCAGTGGTCTGTGGGTGGACAGCTCAATCAATCAGTGGTTTGTGATCCAGTTCTTTCATGAGGACCAGCCCCCCTGCTTCCATCTTGCACTGGTCCTCTTTATACGCTCCCACACACAATCATCTGCCATCTCAAAATAATGGACAAGTTGTATCTTGTCTCAAGAATGAAACTTTTTCCCACTTATTCTTGGAGGTTGTGGTACTTAGAAATTTGGTTATTGCATCAGAAAGTACAGGTTTAGCCAATACTTATTCTGACACCTTCAGTTGTATCAGATGTGAATCTAGCTAATTGTATGACATATTTAACTCTTATAAGTCAGCAGATAATGACTTACAAGTTAATAATATAGGGTTATACTAATACTACTAATAATAATACTGTAGAAAAAGAAAACTGCCAAAAACAGAACCCTGGGGAACACCTTGAGTAAGAGGAGCTTTGTGTTATTTCCACATTTGTGAAAAAATAACAACAACATCATGCTGGGCCTGAAAAAGTCAAGCCAATAAATTTATAAAAGCTGTTGAAGTCATTTACATTTCTAAAATTATTATATATTATATTGTTATATTATATTATATATACAGTGCACAGCATAAATGAGTACACCCCCTCTAAAACTTAAATTCAGCAATTACTCTTTACTTAGATGACATGTTAGGGTTCTTTGGAGATATAATGTTCCAACAAGCCTGCTTGATCAATTACCAAAGAAGAATGTCAAAATTATTCAGCAAAATAAGATTTTCTTATCAAAGTGATACAATTTTGTGTTGCAAAAATGAGTACACCCTCCTGAAAGTTACTAAATAAAAAAAAAAAAAAAAAAAAAAGTGTATAGGTTTAAGGCTATTTTTGATCAACAGGTAAGTATATTGAACCAAAACCTTTAAAGACAAGTAATTTCCTGACAATTAAAAGTATTATATAGCCCACTGAATTATACTCTGACTTAATGCTGGCAGCAGTGGAACCACTTGGGAGAGAACTGGCAGGTGACTTATTTCTTAGCATAAAAGAGGACAATGGTACAAGAGGAATACCGAATTATTGTTTTAAGTGTGAAAATATAGCAGAAGTAGCACCGACATTCAAAAACAATGGACTTGTGACAAGGCTCCTGAAATAATCAGGTCTTCACTTTAAGTTTTCATTTAGTAATGAGTGAATTTTTGCTAGAAAAAGAGCAGGAGAAAAATCATGCAAGTGTCTCAGAGCCGGTAAAAGCTATGAAAAGAGTGACACTTTATCTCTGTAGCCAAAGCAAAATAAACTCATTTAACCTTTTCCAAGGCCCATATTTACAAAATAGAGACTTCTGGGAATCCATACTCTGGTCTCAAGAGACCAAGTCAATCATTTTGGATCCAAAATGTTCTGGGGTCTCATTTATAAACGTTGCGTACGCACAAAATGGGCATATAAAATGCGTAAGCAATTTTCCACGCACATATCCGGATTTATAAAAAATTAACTTGGCGTAAATATGTGCGCACCGTACGGACATTCTAGACCATGCGTACAAACTCTTTTGGAGTGAGAAGTAATGAAGTAAACTATTTTAAACTGTTTTCATTTCGATATGCATTTACAATAAATATTCCACTCTCATTAATGGACATAAGCACTGAAATTACAAAAAGTCATTACGCAGAAGTTAAACAAAATTAAATTTAGACATATAGTGGATGCATTTGATCACTTTTCATGTGGCATCCTATGTTTTAATGACAGCGAGGAGTGCTATAGGCGCACAATAAATTATTTTTAAACTAAATTGCAGATCTCATGTTAAAAGGATTTTTTTTTTATTTTTAATTTATTTATTTTTTTTAGTGAGAACAATAATGATCATGATGTGCACTTACTTCAATATTATGGCAGACACAGCTGGATACGGTGGTCGAACGGTCAGTCCATTGTCCGATTTGAATAGGACCAATGATAATATCTTACTGTACAACCACAGCTGCACAGACGTGTTGATGTCATGTAAAGGCATCTCCAAAACATTATAAAAAAAAATACCACTGTATTTGAAGGATACCATTAAAGGAAAATGGTAAGATTTGCACATTTCCTATTTAAAAATATTTTCAGTAATTCTCCGAGTCAGACAATTGTATTTACACAATGCAAAAAATATAGGCCTATTATATCAGCTGTTTCCACTAAAAACAGATGTTCAGCTTATGTTCACCTTATCAACAAAACTGCATAAATTTAATTTGATTTGATTTGAATTGTGTAAAACAATTGAAAAACTATATGACCCGTGTAAAAGAATGAGATCAACTATTTTAAACCGTTTTGTTTTTATGGATATTTTCATTATAAAAGCGTAACAAGGATACTGGATAATTTTTAGCAATAAAAATTAATGTGTAGGCTATGGCCCAAATGGAATTACAGTCAGGATCTCATATTTCCTTAATGTCTTGTACCTTTGACGGTGTTAAATACGTGTCACGTGGATGGGAATATGCATGGAAATGATATGCAGATAAGGCTATGCATAGTAAAACTAGGCATTGTAAGCTCCATATATGGTGATTTCTGAGAGGAGTCCAGAAAACCAGTCCACCAGGTTCTGGTGTTCGCATGGTTTTATAAATCTGAAAAAAATTCACGCGTACACAAAATCTAGCTTTTGTGCGTACGTACACTTTTAGGATGAAATCTACGGAGAGTTTTATAAATGAGACCCCTGGCGTTGCTAGAGGAGGAGTACAGTGAGAAGTGCTTGGTACCCACAGTGACGTTCAGTGGTAGTAAAGCTCTAATATAGGGATGAATGAGTGCTGAAGGCGTGAGGGAGTTGTGCTTTATCAACGCTGTCATGAATTCACACACTACTGTGTGATATAATACAAAAACTTAAAACAGAAGATGCTACCCTCCTCTCAATTCCCTGCATTATTGGGCATTTTTTCAGCATGACAATGAAGATATTCATTCTCCCAAGGTGAAAATCCTTCAGTGGACATGTATTTCACTCAATCTTAACGCTCTTGAGCAGCTGTGGGGGATTCTGTAGAGACGAGCTGAGCAAAACTCCCCATTAAAGACCAGAGCATTTAAGGAGGTCGTCCTCCAGGAGTTAAACAGGACAGATGTGAAAATTTGTCATGAACTTGTACACTCAGTGCCAAGAAGGGTCAGAGCATTATACTTAAAGTACTGGAGGACATACTAAGTACTAGAATATTATACATTTGCTGAATTAAATCTAGGGTGTACTCATTTCTGCAATCCTTCATTTAAATAAAATTGGCTAATTTACTTATCTTACAGAAAATATTTGCATATATTTTGTTGTTTTTATTAAGTATATGTTTAATACATTTCAATTTTGCCATCTTTCCATGAATTATATTAGTGATCATTAGGAAAATACATCTTCAGAGGGGGTGTACTCATTTATGCTGTGCACTGTATATTTTTAATATGATAAGTTGTAAAATATAGAGTAATAAAATGTTTCTGATGTTTCTCACAGGCGATCTCCAGGCTTTGTGACGACAAATATAAAGACTTGAGAAAAGCAGCCAAGAAGCGCTCAGTGAGCGCAGATAACCTGACAGTGGTCAGATGGTCGCCGGCCATCATATCCTAATAACAGTGGACATTGGGGACATTCACGAAAGACTGAGAGAAAAAGACTGTCAGAAGAAGCGTTCTCTAAGAGGACACATACGTGCTTAGTACCTCCACAAGACTCTTGAGCCAGAGGTTTTTGTTCTAAAGAGTGTCCTTGCTGGTCGTACGGCTGCTGTATATACACAAGACACCCACACAAAGATCACTTTCCAACCTGTGGCTTAGAGAAGAGAGGAGGACACTGCTACTGCAGTTCAGAAAAACCTGGAGTATGTAAATGAATATAAATGAAGGAGAAAGATGCCCAATGACTGGAACAGCATTCCAATAGCTCTGTCATACGTGTTTGCCATTCTAGGTGAGGAAGTATTCGTAATATGTTAATTGATCTTGTATGGTTAGAAAAATTCCACCTGGATGCTCAAGGATGTGCCGTATCAAGAGCCAAAATCTAACACTTCTCAAGATATTCCCTAGCCATTCTTCCATTGCTTAAAGTATTTCTCTCCAAATGGCTGTGAGCTGATCAAACTAAAATAAAAAAAAAATAAAAAAAAATACCACTGTTCTTACATACATTTATGTAACATTTTATCACATTAAGATTTATTTTAAATTAAAAACATCCTCAGTGGCGGCTAAAATTAGTCTAACAATGCAAATTAACGGGAAAATATACAATATGGACCTCTTTTTTTTAGTCTGATTATTTTATTGTTTGTTTTTGTTTTGTTTTTTCTTCAATTTGTAATACCCGATAAATGAAGTTTGCACCATTTAGTCTTATTATATAAGAGTAAAGGAAGCTGACTTTGTATTTTCAAAAGGAAAGTGTTGTGTAGGGTTTCCATATGAAGTTCCTGGGACTTTCCTTTCGAAACACAAGATTCGATAATTGAATGCCTTGTAATAATAAATTTCAATCGAAAATGTACAATGTCGAAATGGACTGAAATTGGAAGTTTTAATACTGAAATCAAAGGTTTTTCTTCTGCAGAGCCAACAATGACATTCCATCATCAATGACCATGAACTTCTTCTTGTCGCCATTTTTTTTTTTTTATAACCTCAACAAACGCCAGATATACACATGCTGTGTCACTCATTTCCAGTTCTCAAAGCAATACACTGTGTGTTCTATCTATTCCGTACAATACCTGCTGGAAAGATTGGAGCTGATATTTGAAAGGCTCCTGGGGAACTTTCAGATAACATTGAGTTAAAATTGGTGTCTTGAAGTCAAAATACTTATTAAAGGTGAGGCTCCTAGTGCCACTGCGATACAAATGTTTGGACTGATTGCAGTGTTTTATTTCTCAATTACGACGCATCAAACCAGAGACTGAATTGAATTGGCGAGAAAGAGGAATTCCTGCTGTATCCACTGCCATCACCTGTGGTGCCTGCGTTTAGCGGGGAAAATGGCCTTAGATGTAGAATATGAAATTAACCATTTTATCATCCCTTCTCATTAAGACAGCGAAATGTGTTTTTAGTAGTGCTGTCAAACGATTAATCGCATCCAAAATAAGTTTTTGTTTGCATAATGTGTGGTCTGTGTATATTTATGTATGCATGTATAAATACACACACACATACAGTATGTTTTAAAAATATGTACATGTATTTACATGTCTAATTTATATTATAAATACATTTAATATATAAAATAACATTCCTCTGAAATATATATATGCGTGTGTATTTATATATACACAATAAATATACACAGTACACACACACACATATATATGTAAACAAAAACTTTTATTTGGATGCGATTATTCATTTGACAGCACTAGTTTTTAGACAGCAGAATTAGTTTTAAAATCAGTTCTTCCCAATTCAAAACAAGTGTTGAATTATGCCATCAGATGTATGTGAAAATGATTCGTTGTTATCTGTTGAGAGTAACTGAGACATTTTCACTTGTGAGACTTCACTCAGAAACACCTTGAGAATTAGAACTTCCAAAAATATCTTTTGTATATTGTACATAAACATACTTAAAGAAATTTAATTATGATCTTCAGATATTTGTGTGACCAGTATTTACTTTTGTTAATTCCTGAATTCTGGACAATTATGGATAAAAAATTGAAAAATATAAATATGTCAGTTGTTTTATCAGGAATAAGTAAATCTTCTGGAATCCGACACCGTTTCTAAGCACTGTCATTGAGGTGTTTTTTTTTTTTTTTTTTTTTCTCTTTTCTCCTTTAGTTGTAATCTTCTGTCCTCAATTGAATTTCCAGTTGAGTTTAACCTTTTTTTTCTGCATCACAAAAGTGACAAAGCAATTTAACAATGTTTTGTTGACATGAATGTAATTCTGCAATAGGTTTTTTTTTTTTTTTTTTCCATTTTAGCAGCAATGAAAACAGCATTTTTTTTCCCCCCCTTAGTAACTGCTTGAGACATCAAAATGGCCATTATTTTCAAGCAGTATGTGCTTATTAAATTCTATTTTTTTTTCTAGGTATTTTATCTCCAATGCCCAAAAGAGTCTTAACATTTTTACTTAAAATAAAAATAGTTGAATCTAAATATAGTGCACACTTTGTGTCTTTTGTATACAATACAGTAAGTAGGCTATGTGATGCTAGCATATCCAACTGGACATATAAATGTTAAATATTTCGTGCAAAATCAAAAGAAAAAAATATATTTTGCTAGAAGAAAATTAAGCCTATTTTAGGATGATAAGATTGTATCGTCTTTATGTTTTGGGGGCTTAATTATCTTATCCATACAAAATATAATTTATTTCTTTTAATTTTGTGGTGAAATATGACCTAGACATGCTCTTGACAGATTTTGTGAGAATCACTCCCCGAGCAAAGTACTCGTGTTTAGATACTTTTTTTTTTTTTTTTTTTTTTTTGTCAGAGACATGATACTAGACAAAACGTGTAACTAAAGCAGTGAACCCAGATATCTGTTTTGGTTTATTTCCTTAAGATGAAGGAAGACTGACCAAAGTACTCTCAAATGGTGGTGCTTTAGACTCCCTTTGCACATTTTAAGAGTGTTGGAAACTGTTTGAAATCAGGGAAAACATTTGAGAAAAGTGTCTTTGGGGAGGCAAACGGAATCATGAATTGAAAGACTGATTTGATGCATTTGAAGATTGTATTATTCTATTTATTTTTCTGTGAGCATATGAGGATGCGGCCCAGCGTTGGATCTGAAGGCGGTGTTATAAACTCGAGTCCTGATAGGATGAAGTAGGCAGGCGAGTGACGAGTTTTAGCCGTGTGCACTGAACTCTACCTCTGCATAGAGTCTTTGTTTCTTATTTAATACCTCTCTCTTGCTCTTTCTGTCTGTTTCTGTAATCTTTCTCATTTTCATTGCAATTTCTAGGAAATTACAAATTCAAATCTTTCAGAACATTTATACTATAAGTGGTTTCCTGTGAAAAAAGAAAGAAAACTGCTGTAGTTGTGACTTTTTAATTTTATGTTCAGTCACTGGTTGTATGCCCGTTATTATGAATAATACATTGTTGTTGTCATTTGTTTCTGTTCCAAAGGTCAAACCCTTCTTCAGTATGTTTTCAGTGTGTGCCAAAGGCTGAATCCTATCTCCTATGTATGATCTTAGTTGATTCTACTTTCTGTTTAACTAAGTGAACCCAGTCGCCTGCGGCCGTCCGCCCAGGAGCTGGAGGCTACAATGGTCGCATGCAGTTTTTTTTGTTCTTAAACTATGATTTTAACTGATGCTCCCAGATCAGAAGCAATGTTTAGAAACCGCCACATGAATAAACTTTTAAAAGTTGCAATAAACACTGGTCTAACGTGTTTTAATGAGTCTCATCACATTATATAAGCTGTATAGGGAGGACTGGGTCATATTTTTCAGGATAGGATTTATGCATTTATTTTATTTATTTATTTATTTTTTTTATTATGCTTAACCCCTGTAAAAAAAAAAAAAAAAAAAAAAAAAAAAAAAGGAAACCTCTATTTAAGATTTTCAGAGACTGAAAAGTATAAAACATGAGAAATTTAATAATTCACAGCTATTTTTGTTTTTTTTCTATCAATTTGACACAAATTTTCATTTTCAAAATAAGCTGCACATTTGAATGAATGAATACCTGTAGTGACTATTTCCACACAGACGTGCAAATATGTTAGTAATAGTATAATATTATTTGTCCTTTGTAGTATGTATTGCTATTTTTACATTTGCCTCATTTTCTCAAACCCTTGCATGGGTAAAATGATTTCTCACAATTATTTCCAGTGCTAACCGCCGAAAAACAACCTTTGACATATATACATATATATATATATATATATATATTTATTTATTTATTTTTTTGGACTGTGAAACTCAAATAGATGAAGAAACAGAACTTTCCTGTGGTGATTCAGCAAATGAGTCTCAACTTTGAGTAAACTTTAAGATTTAATTTTCAGAGGTTCTTAGATATTTCATTGTTTAGTGTTTGACAGTAAAGGTTTTCTGATTTTACCTGATTCTTTAGTGTTTCTCAAAGTGTTGATTTTTGGCAAATTGCATGGAATGGGGGTTAATGTTGGAGGACATAATTTACCATATTTTTAGACTGATTTCAACTAGAAACCACAGAGAATAAACATTTGCGCACATTGGACCCTTGCAACAACTAAATTCGGTCTCATAAGTATTATCAAGAGAATAGCCATTTACAAATTAAAGTCTTTTTATTATTATTCAGTAAATACTGTGTATAAAATCAAATTTACTGTTCATTGTTAGAAGATATGGAATGTAGGAGCTAGAAAAAAGGTGTAATACATTTTACTTGACCCAACAAATTCAGCCATAAGTTGCACAGCACCTCATTTAATGAAATAAATAGGCTAGTTCAATGACATGTCCAAAAATAGAGCATCAACTATAACAGCAAATCATTCTGAACCGAGAGCATATGGCCCATGCATTTCCATCCTAAGTCTTTGGCTTTGCACCTCTAAATGTGTCCCTGGTGAACTATGCCACTAGTTACCTTAAAATATGTCTTTATCTAGCAGAGACAGCCTGCTAATCCAATTACAGAGATACAGAGGCGAAAAAGATAAAATTCTAGAAATATTTTAGACTGTAATAAGTCATCTGGGACATACAGTATCTGTTCTAAATTGTCAGTCAACACAAATGTGGGAAATGTATTTGTGTGTTGAAAAGAACAAATTTGGTTAGACTTGCAAACGCTGTATGATTCGCATTGTCTCTTCAATGCAAGCATAAAATTAAACTGTTGTTCGCCTACTCGCTTTAAAAAACAGGATGCAATTTGCTGTACTCCTAGTGTAATCAATCTCAAAAACATGCTCTAAAATAAGTACTAATTTCCCTACTTGACTATCCAAGACAGATTAATAATAATATTTAAGTGGGGTGCCTGATGCAAAGTAGCCTTTATTTTTGCAAATATTTCTTGTTAATGAATACATTTATGTTTTTATTTATAAAGTGATTGCAAAATAATTCTCTAACTTACAGACCTAATTTAGGTCCACCACAGTTTCCCTCTCACTTAATGTGTCAAAGTTATAAAGTAAGTGTTCACTACCCAAGCAGCTGCCAATATAGTTTGCGTAGCCGTAAGTCTCCATTCATTAGAACGCAAGTCCTTCAAACCCTCTGTCCAGATGTCCCTCATTCAGAGGTCATTTAGACAGGGCTAAAAGCTTCTAGAGATTCCACTATGATCTACTCGGATCCCATGGCATTCAGTCATGCCAAACACCTCAAGGACAGAGCTAAAGAGGGGATTCTTTTTAATAATGTAATACTATTAGGACCACCTAGAGCATCTCTAACAGAAGCCAACCAAAAATGTCCTTGTAGAATTCATATGAAAAGTTGAATTAATTTGCGCATGACCTCAACACCCAACAAAAAAAACTTAGACACAAGTATGCAAGTCTTCAGGATCCTAAAAGGTTCAAATAAATGAAATGCACGTCAACACAAAAAGTCTTTCCTAATGATTCTGCGACCCAAGACCTCATGTGACTGACAACTGAACTGTCATTGAAATGCTTTCCATCATACATGAGAATTTAATATGGTTATTTGATGCCTGATCCAGCAAGTTATTCTCCTGTAAGGACAAACAGAGCCCAAATATCACAGCAAGGCCTGCGTGCCGACATGCCTTTGGTGGGTAAGAATAGCCTCACAATGGAGCTCACATCTCTCGTCTTCTGTTGTCTGGGAACAGTTGTTGTCAGGACAGAGGCAGAGGTAAGTTGCGAAGCCAAGTTGGTGGATACGCGTGAGTCTTGCTGTTGTGGATTTCACCTGACCTGGTATGTAGGACCTGACCGGGAATTTGAGTGCTTGTAAATAGGGCTTATTTTTAATGCCCACTTGGACTGAGTTTAATACAGACTGTAAAATCTTTTTGTGTGGAATCAAGTGGGCTGTGAGTTGACCGGTTGGGATATCCTGGGTTTGGAGGCCTAAATCTGCTGGCATGGCTAAACAGACTGCATCTGAAATTATCTTCATAACATTGAACCACAACATCACCCTCATAGGTATGTGCACGGTTTTGGTATATTAATACGAATTCATAGAGGAGCTCCAGAAAGTATTTGGGCACTTAAGTGCAAACCTTCAATGTCTAAATGTCATTGTATTAGATTTTCAAAACATTTGTTTTAAATACTGCACATTTGTGCATAGTTCACATAAATGTCTGTTAGATTTTAAATAAAACAATAGATATACTGTTGAAAAATTAAGATGAAAAGCATTTGGACACTTGCTGGTTGGTAAACGTGAGTGGATGTTGCTAGGAAAAGTGTTAATCTACATCTGGTTACTCTGCAAAGTTACCTGTGTAAACTGAGTTCATCCACTAAAAATCACCTTTAGACCAATTCCTTCATGTGTTAAAAAAAAAAAAAAAAAAAAAAAAAGGCTAATTTGCTGACAGATGTCACTTATTTTTCCTTAGTTATTTATTGTGTATCTAATGCAATGACATTTGTACATTCTGAACTGTCCAAATATTTTTGGGGAGCCACTGTTTCACTGTATATTGCATGTGGACAAATGTCATCCACCAGTTTTCACAGGTATAATGTAAAAAAAAAAAAAGTTTATATTATATATATATATATATATATATATAAAAAATTAATCCAGGATGATTTGCCAACACTCTCACAACCAATTTGTACATATTTTACAAGGTTGATAATTCGTACGAATTCGTATGACCTCACAAATTTTGTATGATTTCTGTGAGGGGTAGACTTAGGGGCAGGGTTGTGGTGGTCATTCATATGAATTCCTATGAATTTACCACCTTGCAAAATACATACAATTTTTCACAATTCGTACAAATTCGCACGAGTGAGATGAGATAAAATATGCATGCATTGCTGTGAGAGCAGGATGTGATTTGCTTGCATAAATATTCTATAATTTATATTATATATATATATATATATATATAATTACTATTAAGAGACAAAATGTATTTATAGTAGAAGTAATATAGTAAAAAAAAAAAAAAGTTTAGACAAAATCATAACATCGAGGACAATATCCACTGAATATCAAGTGTAAAAGTGATATGATCCTACCAATGTTCTGCTACGGATACTCAACATTGGGCCATATCTTATATGTTGCCATTAAAGTAATTTCGAAGATCAGTTTGTCAAAAGAGTACTTGTCTAGTTTATTCAATTAACCTGACAACATTAAGTCAATTTCCAGACCAATTTTAAAGGAACATTATAAATGATAAGTTAAACTGACAAAGAACTCTGTGCTTTTGCTCCTTAGGGAAAGCATGGCTCGTCCTGGTGGTATTCCTTAGAATCCTGGTCTTGCTGTTTGCTGGTTATCCCCTCTACCAGGATGAGCAGGAAAGATTTGTGTGTAACACCATTCAGCCCGGTTGTGCCAATGTGTGCTATGACATGTTTGCCCCTCTTTCCCTTTTCCGATTCTGGCTGGTGCAGCTCACAACCCTTTGCCTTCCCTATGTGATGTTTGTCATCTATGTGATCCACAAAGTGAGTTCTGGTCTACCTGCTGACAGCGGAACTTCGGAGTCCATTAAAGCAGACTCCATCTATAAGATCCATCAAGAATCGTTCAGGAAAGCATCTCTTTGTAAGACCGTTGTGAAGGCTGAGAAGGGGCAGGTGCAGTACTTCACAGGAGCCTACATCTTGCATCTGTTGCTTCGGATACTTGTAGAAGCTGGATTTGGAGCTGCACATTATTACTTCTTTGGCTTCCACATCCCCAAACGCTTCATGTGTCAGCAGCCACCTTGCACAACAGTGGTGGACTGCTACATCTCTAGACCCACTGAGAAAACCATCACGCTGAACTTCATGTTGGGGGCAGCCGCTTTGTCCTTGCTGCTAAACGTGTGCGACCTAATATGTGCCATCAAGCACTCCGTGAGGCAAAAAAGCAAAGGAAAGATGCTAATAGAGAAGATGTACTCTGAGGAGCAGTACTTCCTGTCAGGGAACGGGAATCAAGTTGTGGACGCCAGCATCCAGCCAACTCAAGATGTGATGGGACCAGGAGTGTTCCGCAAAAGAGGGACCAGAAACTCAAGTGGCAATGAAGCTGCTTCCATTCTTTTGGACAATGACCCTCCACCACTCTCAACTCTTGAAGGAATGCCTACAATTGCTGGAATGCCTGGTTCCAACAACAATGATGACAGCAGCAGCTACCAACCCACCCAAGAAGAGGAGATGGTAAGAGAGGGCAGTGAAGTGGCACTGTACCCCAGTGAGCGTTTGGGGACTCCTAGATCCGTCCGAGTTAGCAAACGCAGTCGTCTCAAACCTCCACCACCTCCACGAAGGGACAACCTAGCTGCTCAAGGTGCAATTGATGTCTCGGGAGCAACAGCGTTGTGTACAAGAAGAGTAGGGCAATATACTCTGGTAGAAATGACCACGGGTGAGGATGTACCAACTTGCAATGGAGATGGACAAGAAAAGAGGTCGGAATGGGTTTGACTGTCTCTCCAGATGACTAAGAAGCTTTATTTTTGAAGCATTGTAAGTTGATTGGGACTGGAACAGAGTGACTTGATTGGAATAGTTTGCTTGGAGAAACAAGGTGAAATGAGAGGAATTATTAGATGCCAACATCATGGATACATGCCAACCCTTGGATTAGCTCTGCCCATCAGCATTCACCTGCCTCTCATGTTTGTGTTAGCGCATTCTGTCTTTCTTTCACAGGCCAGACGGGCCTTGACCTGCCATGCCCCTGCGACAATCAAGGGACACCGAAGGCCTTTCTAAAAACAGGTCTGTTGCAACCACCCAAGGTCTCTGAGGTTAAGCCAAGACTGACATGCTTTCTGCTTCAACAGGGGCGGCCACCAAACAAGAACAACCCTGAGGCTACGAAGGTGCTTTAAAGGTCCTCCAAAATCCTCCAGCCTGCAAAAACTCAGGAACTGTCGATTTTCAGTCAACTGGACCCCATCACAAAGCAATTACTGCCCAGGCTGCTTTTGGATTTATGGAGGTAGCTTGTAACACTATGTCAAGGGCCCGTTGGGGTTTGGTTTGGAGCTTTAGAACAAACACTTAGAATAGAGCTCCGTAATCTGGTGTAACACGAGAGCAAGACAATGTGCGCCTTTCAGACTCTCAGAAGCGAGCCGCAACATGTAAACGATTAGACATGTTAGCTTTGGACAGTCACCTACACTGCAGCCCTCCTGTCCTCACAATGTCAGTCATGTGTCTTATTAAACACACCAGGGACTTCTGGGATTGACTATTTATGGAGTTTCCTTATACATCACTGATGATGATTTGTAGTTGTAGTTTTTGTCTTTTCTTTTGCTGCTAGATGCTATAGATCTTTAGTCTAATGTAAAAGTGTTTGCAAGTTAGTGACTCTTTGGCATTGTTTTTATTTTATTACCTGACCAAATCACACTCCCCCTTAAAAGGGCAGAGAAATATTATTATTTCACATATTACACAACTTTAAACTGGTGATTATTACAGAAAGGACAGACTGCATGAACTCCTGTATCTCAAAATGCAACACATTCAATTTCACTTACATTTCATTTCATTTCAATTTTGATGACAGCTGGATTTCAAATGGAAAAGAACCATTTCCAAGATGATAACTGGATCCCACTCATCTAAGTTCATGTGACCACAGAGTAACATATTACTTGGAGTCTCTAGTAATGTAGTGATGAGTTGACTCAGGTGTTTTTATTAGAAAAAACGTGTACCGTTGGTATGCCACCAGAAAAAGGGTTGGGAAAACCTACCATAGATGAACAACCTATTAAAAACTGACAAATCATGCCCTCCAGTGGACAGACATGCACGGAACGCAGGTCTGAAGATGTCCTTCACTACTGCAAATGTTTGCACATCAATGTGCAATAAATGCAATTACATTTGTGTTTACGTTATTTCAACTGAGTGTCTTTGACACTTCTTCAGGAGACTCGGAATGCCTAATATATACGTTTCTATAAATATACTGTTTGTGTATATATGTATATATATATATATGTGTGTGTAGGCCTATTGTAATACTAAAACCTCACTGTAAATGTAAGCATTCTAAAATTTAAGTTAGATTTTACTCCATTGTATTGCATAGCATTACCAACTAGGGGTGCATTTCCCAAAAAGCATCGTTAGCTAACTATGGTGGCAAGTTCCATTGAACTCTACTGGTAGCATAATGACAGAATTTGCGACCATAGTTGATTTTGGGAAACACACCCCAGGAAGGCTAAAGGTGTTTATAAAGACTACAACAAAGTTGCAGTTTGCCAATTATCATCCCAGTTCTTCTTGGGTGTGAGAAATGTCCTCTAATGGCTACGTGTATGTGATTTTGATTTTTAATAACGTTTATCATTATATTGTCACTACAGTAAGTGCAAAATGTGTTTTCAGAAGAAGAAACACACTGAAAGCTGTTTTTGGACACTGCACAATCAGTTTGTTCTTGATGTCGCATATTTAAGGTGAGATCTAATATTAAAATAAGAGATGTTTTGAAACCAAGGAGGCCTGGAAACGTACCTGTCACACGTGCAGCATTCACTGTTCCTGCTCTCACTGAGACTCAGTGCTCTCTGCTGGCAGGAGTTGATACTGCACTCCTCTGGCTTCAATGAATCTTTATTGAAATGGTAAGTTGCATTGCGGCAGGGGTCGTAAAATGGGCGTTATCTAGCGCCCCGGAAGTTGTCTTTAATTGGTCAGGTTAACACTTGGCTAAATAATAATAATCTTATTTTAACTCCTCAATGTATATTATATTTAAATCGCTAAGAATCTCAACCTTATTATTCAGGTGTGATTTATTGTCCAGACCGCTGCTCAAGGCGCGTGGACGGCGTGTCACGTGGTATCTGTTAGTTTTCTCAGCACTGTTGAGTAAAGGCAAATCATAGTAATTTGCGATTATTCGATGAGGCTTTGGTTGATTAATTTTATTTGATATTTAATTTCATGTCAGATTACAATTTTAAAGATTACTTATTTAGTTGTAATATTTCTCTAATAAGGTATAAAACGTCCGGAAATTGGAGTGCTATTGGTTTTATTGCTTTCTGAGCGCTAGCACTTTCTTGAGAAATACAACTCGTAGACAACATTTCTCGCTCAGTGGTTTTATGCCTGTGAATATATAGGCTCTATATGTATGTATGTATGTGTATATATATATATATATATATATATATATATATATATATATATATATGTATATGTATATGTATGTATGTATATGTATATGTATGTATGTATAGGGCAAAACCATAAAGAGACATCAGAAAATTAATGTATTTCTATTTTCCATCTTATTGGAACTCAAATAATAAAATTTCATGATTTTTTTTTTTTTTTTTTTTTTTTTAAACTTGACTCTTATTTTTGATTTTAATGTCTGTATCCCCCAGGATACGTCGCTCCTTTGGGGGTATAAATTCACTGAAAACAGAAAACTTGTTTATCAATGCTTGCTACAGCATGACTGTAATTCCTGAACACTTTGGAATACAGACCTAAGGTTGATCTCTTTTTAATGAAGACACATAGCAGATTATTGCTGAAGTGAAAGTGAAAAATGAAAGTATAAAAAAGTTAAAGTTTACAATAAAAATAATGTAGTATACTATTTTTATTTTATTTTATATAAAATAAGTATTTTATAAAATATGTTGAACTCCAAAATTTCTATGAAATGAAAGTCGTATGTCTAACCAAGTTGTGTTCCAAATTTGAAGTTGATATCACAACAATAGTGGTTCCTGTGAGATTTTGTTTGGGCACTATACCAAAAATAACCACTGGGTTACGCCCAAACTCTATTGATTGTTTTGATGCAGTTTTCTGTCACAAATCAATCATTTTCTGTCACAATATCACTTCTAATACAAAACAGTTACCAAATATTGAACCTTGACTGTCAGATCTTTCCAACAATATGGGTTTTGTCAAGATTACAAAGAGATCTGATTTTCTAAAACACAAGCCACAAAATCACAGAGTCTATGTATATGTTTTTATATCTTGATTTATACCCCTAAAAGAGTGATGTATCCCCTGAGATACAAACATTTAGAGACTGATTACAAAAAAAAAAGAAATAAAAAAAGAAAGCATTTAATTAATAAAATTTCAATGTAAATCTAATAAGCTCATGCTGAATAACAGCTTTTTAAACAGGTAAGTCCCCTCCAACATGTAAATATGTGAACTAGATCAACTTTTATTGGAGGGTGAGTAGATTTCCCACTACAGGCAGTTTTAAATACTTGAATGTAGAAAGAAAAAAATACCCCATCTAAATATTCACAACAAACACCCTTTCAAAATGAAACCAAGAAATAGGATCTACACTTTCACTGCTTCTCCCCACAGCTTCTCAAATGTTTGTATCCCCCAGGATACGTCGCCTCTTTTAGGGTTAACTACTATTGATAATATTCATAAGCTCACTTTAGTAAACAAAAAATAGGCTAATAAATGGATGAGAGGACGAAATGTTTCAAAATATTATTTGTATGCTTTAAACTTTTTAACACTTACTTATGGTTGACTTTTATGGCATTTGACTGTCAATATTATGGCAATTTAATGTTCTGTCAATAACACATTTACATTGTAATAACGGAAGGGTTTGATCTAGGCTACACAAGATTTAATTTCTAAAGAAAGCACACGCTTCCCACAAACCCACGTTTATTTGTTAATCAGGAAACAATTTTAACACACATATCCACTCTTTCTTATGCAAATGTATCTGCTTCCACACGCAATAATGCCCGTGTATCTATTGCTCTCGGATGTGTAGAAATGTACATATCTGCAGCTACTTAATTACAGCTACCAACTAATCAGTAAGTGAAAACACCTTAAGAATGTATCTGATAATGTGCAGCTATTGATGTAACACGGTAAAATCCTGCAAGTTAAATTTAGTAAACATAATTGTAATTCTTTACATTGACCGCTAGGTGGAGACACAGTACAGCAAAAAAAAAAGTAGTTATTGTTGTCAGAAGTTTAATATGAATGCACTCTAAAAATTGTATTAATTAAAAAAAACGTAATTGTTTTAAATTACATGTATTTTATTATTATTATTATTATTATTATTATTAAGCACTTTACATTGGTTTCCATTATTATTAGCTTACATTCTCTTTCAAAGTATCATGAATCCACCAAAACGTTTTGTTTGTGTAAAGGTATAGATGGAAATACCACAGCAAGTTATTTTTTAAGGGCTAACAGGAATGGAAAAGTGTGACAACTCGTTTAAAAAGAAAATATCCTTCTGGAATGTTTAAACTAACCTATTGTATCAGAATCTATCAGAGTAATTGCATATAAGCACTATTGTGTCCTTTGGCTAAAAATACTAAGCAATAGTTGTATGTAGACCATTTTACATTTGCTAATTAATTAATAAATAAATAAATAAACAGGAAATATTGCAACAGGACATTCCAAGTTAGAAAAATATAAATAAATAAATAACTGACATGTAATATGACACAAAAGTAACCATTTCAATGTCATTCTTTGTCTAAGAATCTCCATTGGAGTTTCACAGAAAGGCTCTGTGGATTACGTAAGGGACCACCTGTAGGTTTTCATTCACTGTCTCTGTGAGTGTAACTACTATTAATACTGCTGAAATTTAAAAAGGACGTATTGATAGTGTTAAAAAAAAAAAAATCAAACTGTCACAGGTTTTCTCTAACAAAACATGGCTGGGGCCCCGAGCTTCAAAAAATTTCTATAACGTCGATCAAAGGACAACGGTCTCAAATTAGACATTAAAAAACTTGGCGCATCAATCTAAAGGTTCTATCTACATGGCACCTTTATTCTAGACTTTAAAAGAAAGATCAAAGTTTCCCCAGATGAAAAGGACCCGTTTCCTGCATTTAAACCCCATTCCCCAGCCCTCTTTTAGTAAATTAAGTAGCAAGCACGTGAAGGGTTCAACAATTATGGAGATTCTCCAACACAAGGCCCTTGTCTCTAATTAGGCCTCAGATAGCTAAAAGAGTTTCTCTCAACAGAACCCACAAAAGCATCTTTGCAAAGCATCTTCAATGGGAATGACCACAAAGAGCCGACGCGGAGCACTCATTACCAGAAGCTCCCTCAGCATTAAAGCAGCACTTGGAGAAATTCAGATTCCTCAAAATGTTTTTATTGTCAAAATAAAAGTCATATTTGCTTTGCATGTGGCATCTACACTATATACAAATTTACAATAATCTTATAAATCATCTTTTATACACCATTTACAAGTTTGTATAAATACATTTTGCAATTTAAAAAACAAAAGGAACAACAACCCGTATATAATAACAATAACAATAATAGGGCACTAAAACATTAAGGCTTATTTAAACCATCTTTGATTGTTCAGACAATTCAAAACTTGTCTTCCAACAACGCGTAAAAGTAAATGACACGAAATGCTGCAAGTTGGGGACATGTCTTACTCAACTAGGAACAATGTAATGCCCAAATTCTCCTTAAGAATGACTGATTGCATGTCATGTCCATATCAATAGAATGGAATTAGCGCAACGCAATTGTTTCGGCACCGCTGCATTGTTTCAACCAGTTCGTCCGCTAATAGAAACCATCAACAAGTTCATTTGTATGCAAACGACTGAAAAGACTAAGAGACCCCCCAACAATTAAGAGGGTTTTCTGGTTTCAGACCTGGGACAAAGGCATCTGCTTGGGGCAGGACACCGAGCTGGCGGTACCGGACCTCCACGTTAATCCCGTGCTCACGTCACTGTACATGGAGCCACCGGAGCCCTTGCTGCCCCAGCAGCAGCGCGTGCAGAAACTCCTCCAGGACTCCAGGGTCTTACCGGACCAGGTCCAAACTCCAGAGGTGATGCCCACCAGAAGGCACATGAAGTATTTGAGCATGAAGACGGCATAGTCCGGCCTCTTGATCTCCTGCTCCAATAAACACGAACAGTTATGAGTGAGCTCCCAGCTCTGTCTGTTGTGCTGCTCGTAGAAGTAACACGCCACGATGATGGTGGCAGGAACCGTGTAGAGCACCGTGAAGATCCCGATCCGGATCATCAGCTTCTCGAGTTTGTCCGTTTTGGTGCCACCCTGCTTAATGACGCTCCTGATCCTGAACAGCGACACGAATCCAGCCAAAAGGAACATGGTGCCGATGAACAGGTAGATCACTAGCGGCGCCAGCACGAAGCCTCGCAGGTTGTCCAAGTTCTGGTTGCCCACGTAGCAGATCCCTGCGACCGGGTCACCGTCCACCGAGCTCAGCGCGAGCACGGCGATGGACTTCATGGACGGGATGAGCCAGGCGGCCAGGTGGAAGTACTGAGAGTAGCCCGCGATGGCCTCGTTGCCCCACTTCATGCCCGCCGCGAGGAACCAGGTGAGCGAGAGGATGACCCACCATATCGAGCTGGCCATCCCGAAGAAGTAGATCAACAAAAACACTACGGTGCACAGCGCGGGGCCGGTGGTCTCGTAGTGGATGTGCTCCACGTCGTACTCCCGGTTACACGCCACTTTTTCATGCCCGGCAATCAATCGCACAATGTAGCCGATCGACACGAACATATAACACGCCGAGAGGAAAATAATCGGGCGCTCGGGGTATTTAAAGCGCTCCATGTCGATTAGAAAGGTAGCGACGGTGGCGAAAGTGGATATGAAGCATAACACCGACCAGAGTCCGATCCAGAAGGCCGTGAAAGTCCGCTCGTCCTGGGTGAAGTACGGGTTGTGACAGGGCATGGCGCAGTTCGGGATCTGACCCGTCTTGACGCGGTTGTACAGCGGGTGTCGGTCGCTGTTCACCGCCACCATCGGAGCGCGACACTGGCAGCCCGGCTCGCAGGGTTTACTCGCTTTGGGTCCGACACCCGTTCGCCCGCTTTTCTTTTTGTGCGGATTGAAGGCTTTGCTGGGGTAGTTGGTGGGTTTGGACAGCACCGGCGATACAGTGGTGGAGTCGGTTCGGTTGTAGTCCATGCACAGCGTGTCTGGAGCTCCCTGAACGGGCAGCAAATCGCACCTCATGCGATCCGGCCAAGGGAAGCCGTACTGCCGCATGAGCGGGGCGCAGCCCGCCTTGGCTCGCTCGCACACGCTCCGGCACGGCGGCAGGGGTTTCTTATAGTCCTCCAGGCATATGGGGGTGTACATGCTGCACAGGAAGAACTTGAGATCCGGAGAGCACTGGATCTCCACCAGAGGCCAGAACTGGTGCACCTCCAAGCCGGCTTCGTCCTGCGTGTCGTGGTTGAACTGGTTGGGCATGTAGGTGTAGTTGTAGCCGATGCCCTTGCACAGAGGAACGGCTATCTCCTGACAGGTGATCTCCTTGGCCGTGGTGCCGCTCGACCGGGGCAGCAGGGCAAGCGCGAGGAACAGGTAAATCCCCAACAGGTAGCACTCCATTCTTTTCTCCCCCTCCAGTCAACACGAGCAATGCAGCGCTTGGAAACAGTTCAGTTCAGATCTTGAAGAGCAGACCCATCTCCGCTTCACTTGTTTGGCACGGACTCGCGGTTGGGTTGCATACCGAGAATAAATAGCCCTCGGCCGGGCGCAGGCAAAATGGCAGAGGGAAATAAATGCAAGCGTCTCGTATTTCCTCTCCTTGTTCCCGCTCCTGCGATTCGTTCCAAAATAAAGCCGCGTTTTAATAGCCTAAACTTCTCTGTTAACAAAAACACTCCCGGTGTAAACGCGTTTTCTACATTCGTTCCGTTCACGAGAGCCTTTCTCATACAAATCAGTGCCGTGGAGCAGGACGCACTGAGTATAAAAGACAGCCGAGCGGACACGCCCCCCATGCGCCGATCGCCAATCACAAAGCGGCGAGGGCGGGTCGCCCAGACGTGTCAATCACGTTTGCTCAAGGTATACAATTGCAGAACGTTGTTTTTGAAAAGGAACACAAATTAGATCAAAGATACGAGTTTGTGCCTGAAGGAGGCAGATCGCGCAATAAAACAAATTTAATAAACGTAATTAGCGTTTGTATTGAATCTCTAATGTATGGTTTTAAGTTATTTGATGTCTTTGTTTACTAGCAGTGTGTATTATGAAAAGTCTATAGATTCCTTTATTGTGGCGAAAGCGGATGCAAAACTAATTTCAAAAGGATATCAGACAACCAACTATTATTATTAGGCCTATTTTTTTTTTCTTTCTTTCTCGTAAATGTTCTATTCAATATATATATATATATATATATATATATATATATATATATATATATATATATATATATATATATATATATTATTGCATTATTTCAATACCTTGACTACCACAGAAAATAATTCCAAAAGATGCATTATTTGTGCTGTAAAATGGTATTTTTTTATTGATTTATATCAGTGCATAAGTTTGACTTTGATTTGCCTGCTCAAAATGCAAAATATAAATATAAATGTTAAAGCTCTTTAGCGTTTCACTGAAATATAACTGCGGTGTCACAAATGACTTTTTTTTTTAAAGTACATATAAGCATGTGGCCATAAAACTGCATGCACAGTATTCATAAACGACTTGTTAAAATAGTTTTAAGTAGGTTACAGCATGCCACACTGCTCGTTAACAATACATATGCCCGGTCTCATGAAAATGCGTATAAACAGTGCGTCAAATAAAAATGAAAACTCATGGTATTGATACGCAAAAATGGACTTTGGCGTATGTATGATACGAACTTGTTTGGCGTGCATATATATACACAGTTTTTGCGTGCATATGATACATTTGTTAGCGTGCATACGATACGAAGTTTTTGTGTACATATGATACGCATCTACCCCACAACTAATCCTACCCATCGGGTAGTATATACACGCCAAAGTCCATTTTTGCTTATCAATACCACGAGTTTTCATTTTTATTTGGCGTACTATTTATACGCACTTTCATGAGATCGGGTTGTTAAATTAACATTCAACAGTTTGTGGCTTTGGGTGCAGCTGCAATTTCATTATTTCAGCCTATTATTTCATGAAGCACTGCATAGATACAATATATATATATATATATATATATATATATATATATATATATATATATATATATATATATATATATATATATATAAAAGGTCCGTCTCATCGGGCCCCCTAATGTATTGGGGTTAATTTGTGAATGATAGGGCCCGGCGGGGGGTTGTCCCGCTGGTGGAGCGGGGAGTTGATGTTTTAATGGAGGTGTGGATGCGCGGAGCTCCTGCAGAGGATGTAATTACTGCAAACTCAAGAACAAGCAAAGCAGTTTGTTAAACAGTGGCAGCGGACAAGCAACCCCTTCCCCCAACTCATTATCACAGGCCGTCTTAAAGGAAACGCAGTGTAATAGTAAAATTAGAGAGTGTAAAACAAATGATTAAAGAGCTCCTTCACTAATACTTTCATGTTCAAAAGCTAAAGAAGGAGTTTTTTTTTTTTTTTTTTTAACAGATTTTATGTGTGATCTCTTTGAACTATTGGGTGCCTTAAAAGGCCCATACGTCCATCAGGAGTAATTACATTTACCTAAATTTAATATGTATAAAGCTGTTTCCTCTGCTACAACTGTTTAATGATTTCCATTACAAAGCTGCGATGACGTTATGGGACATCACAAACCCGAAACCTGTTGCACCGGTTTGTTTTTCTTCTCTTTGAGCTCCGATATCGCGATAATTATTTTACTCCTTTCTTTAGGGAAACTCGCAGGGATTTAGGAACAGGTTTGCCCTCTGAGGCTTGTGGCAAATGCGGGCAGATGAAAAGTAGAATCGCTTTCACTGATTATGTCCATTATTCCCCCAGCCATATTGATTAACAGGAAGATAGAGCACACTCTAGTCTCCAGCAGTTGGAGCGTAACCTTTTACCCTGGCTCTATCCCAGCTCCGGCCGGGCTTGGGTTACATAGTGCCCGGGCATTCCAGAGTACAAATGGAATTAGTGCATCTGTTCGAAAGTTAATTTTCAAATCACCATTGAATGAGTCTTTAGAAAGAGCTGAAATGGTGGCCGGTGGCCATCAGCCAGAATAACACGCCTTCTCGTGTATCGGGCCTAAGGATTCTTTGTGCTCTTATTATTATTTCTAAAGCATGGATTATGAAGCTTCAGATGAGAATTCATTTTCTACAAGTAAGAGAGTCTTTCAAATAGTACTCTAATAATACAACGTGGAGCTCTACGTGGATTTCTTTTGTAGTTTTTATGCAATCTGTTCAAATGTTTTCAGGCTATAATATCCAAATCTAAAAGTAAATGTAATTAAATTATTTTTAAGGTCTATTTACAGTGTTTGTGGCACAATGAAATGTTTAAAATATATTTTCCTAAAAAGAATAATACATTTTGAGCTGTAAAATGGTCTTATTTATTTATTTATTTATTTATTTCCCTTTTAATATGAGCATCTATGATAGATAGATAGATAGATAGATAGATAGATAGATAGATATTATTTAAATATGTTAGGAATATAATGATAAAATGCTCTAAATATTTATTATTTATTTATTTATGTTTATATTACCATTATTATTTTTTTACTTTCTCTTTTTAGCAATTTTAACAATTTTTTTATGATAAATATTGGTATAGTTTAATCTGTTTGAATACATTTTTAAAAAGTTTCTTGAGCAGCCAATCAGCAAATTAGAATAATTTCTGGATTATGTGACACTGAAGACTGCTTTCATCACAGGAATAAATTACATTTGAAAATATATTCAAATAGAAAACAGTTATTTTAAATTGTAACAACATTTCACAACATTACAGGTTTTTCTGTATTTTTGCTCAAATAAATGCAGCCTTGGTGAGCATAAGAGTCTTAAAGAAGAAGAAGAAGAAGAAGAAAAAAAACCATTAAAACATTTTAATTATTCTAAACTTTTACCACCAGGGTACCTTACTGTAAATGCAATATCTCTACTTTTTTTTTTAAGAAAAGGAGAAGTTCAGATTATTTTCTGTTTTAATGCATTATGCCATAAATGATGTGAATACAGCTTAATTTGTTGCAAACCTGCAACATTCCGTCAAGGTGTAATTATTAGTTTTCCGATTTTCACTTAACAATAATAGCTTAAGTAATCTTGTTTCCAGTAATCACCTCTCAATATAGGAATCCTAATGACATTGAGCATGTTAATGAAACTCTGTGTGTGCAATTCATTAGCATAGTATGTATTGATTGAGTACACAGTGTGATTACATCTGCAGGAATCTTATCAGGGATGTTTACGTTTCATTAAGACTTTCAGCCAGACTAATAGAGCAGAATGTGTATTTGCCTAGTACCACACTCTTTAGCACACTCTAGCCCAGAGAAAACATCTATCTGGAATCTGAGTGGGAAGGTGTAAGATATGAGAGAGAGAGAGTCATTAATGCGGGCCGCTCAATGGACAGGTAATGATTCACTGTGAACTGCTGCTAAACTCAAATTTATGGCTCATGCTGCAGTTATTGAGTGACAGAGAGCATGTGAAAATTCTTCTTCAGGGCTAGCTGTCTTATACCTGATTTACCCAAGGTCAAGAGGAGACACTATTGAGACAATTAAGCTGTCTGTAGCTGTCTGTCAGTGTGTGAGAGAACATGCGTTTACTCCTCTACCAAATCCTGCGTCTCATCTCTGTTCCAAAATGGAGTGAGCTGCCTGCTTAGCAACATTAAACCAAATTCTGTGTACACAGAGGCCATTCACTAAAGAACTGATGCTTTCTTGTATCCCAAAACGTGTGTCCCAGAATGCACTGCAAGTTCAGTGAAAAAAAAAAAACAATGAAAAAGTCACACAAGAAGATACCTTTGTAGATAATAAATGACTTTAGAAACTATTTTACGCATTTCGAGCAATATCTGTGTACAGCGTGCTATTTTTTTTTAATGTTTATTAACTCATAGTTAGCTTAGCAACATGCTAACACCAAGCTCTGAAATCAACTGTCAGTGAGTTGAATTGGCTGTGTGCTTTGCATGAATAGTTAGCTGTCTAAGGCAAAATATACACTGTAAAAAATGTTTGAAATATTTACAGAAAAAGACTGAAATAATGCTACAGTAATTGGTTAACTATAGGTTGCAATGAAAAAATGTAAATTGTTTAACATCGCATTATATGCAATTTTACTGTAAAATACTGTCAAATGTATGCTTTTTGCAATTAAAAACTATACATTATCAAATAATTTACAGTGAAAAAGAGTAAAATGAAGAAGTCCTTTTTGTTATCAGTAATATATTGTACATCATGGTGTTTTGTGTTCCATTCCCTGTAATTTAGTTAATGTTTATTGCATTATTTTTGTGTCATGTGTGTTAGACTAATGGTGTTTTGTTTTTGTGTGTGTGAAGCTGTGCACCATTTATGTAGAAGCAATGGCTGTGTTTAATGGATGGGCCATTTAACTCTAATTTTGCTTTCTGCTTTACCCTTGTATTATTATAGTGATTATCAGTACATTTGAAAGTAGAAAAAGCAGATCTTAGAAGCTTAGGTTGTTAATTAAAATTACTTAATGAAATATATGGTAATAAGTTGTAACATAAATGTCACCAATATACCATTGCATAATACCTGAAAAACAGTCACATTATTTTATTACAGTGAATTTCTGGCAACCACATCTGACAGTTTTTCACATAAAGTTAACAGGATATTTTAAGGCCACTCACTATAGATTTCAGCACAGATCTAGCATGCTTTCTGACTACCGCTAAGTCGATTAACAGTCTTGTTTTAAGGATGTGTTTAAGAATTGTTTTGCTATGTTTGTTCTTTGACTTTGCCCATGCCCCCACATTTCTCCATAGAGTGACGTTGGTGGGGGAGGGCAGGGCAGCCCAGCCCCCCCATCCTCATCAGCACGTGTTTTCTTTGGGCTTGGCAGCTAATCAGTTGCAGGTGGGGCTGGAGCTCCTCTTGGGTCCCCTAAGGTGGTGGAGCGCGCTCCCTGGGTGTCCCCTCACCTTCACCTCATTACCTTGACAAACAGGCCGGCCTTGCTAATCAACCCACCGCTGAGCGCACACAAGACACGACATCCTTCTCATAGATCCGCTCGCTGTGTCTGTGTACCTCAAATCAGCAGGTTATTACATACCATAGAGCGTGCATCAGTAAAAACCACGCAGCGTGGAGTGACGATTGACAGTGTTTTGACATAAGGTTAGGAATGTTTGTAACTTCTTTTTGCAGTTGAACAATTGCATTACACATAATATGCATTACACATAATAATTATACGTTAATTCATATTATGTGTATTGCAGTGATTATTAATCATATACAGTTAATGGTAATACTTTATTTTAAGGTGTCATAATACAGAGTAATTACCTAATTAAGGACTTAGTAGTAGCCATTGTACTTACATGAAACAAAATGTACTTACCATGTAACTAGGTAATGGAACAGCCTGTAATTACAGTTTGTAATTATGTAGATGTAATAGGCAGATACTGTTACACATATGTAACAGACCGAGTCTGTTACACAGCTACTTGTACACTTAAGTACAATCTTGATACTCTTTATTTTAAGTAGATTATGCCTGAGTAATATTCTATAATTTTAATGTAATTAGAAAGGTATTACATGTATTTAAGCTGTGTACTGGTGGGTTAAATCAAACTGAGGTGCAGCTGGATAAGGTCTACAGTATAGATACACATTTTTGAAAGCTTTTTTTTTTTTTTTTTTCTCTCCAGGGTAGGTTATAGCCTAACCTAATGTTAGTGTAATCTGTTAACAGCGCACATCATAAATCCATCTTTTTAGGCAAGTAAATGGGTGTCACGTCATGAAATGTTTTTAATACGACGGAAACTGTATTTAACGTGATAACAAAAAAAATAAATAAATAAAAAAATAAAAGTTAGGCCTATTAATTGTACTGATTTAATTTTCCCGGTGATTCAAACAATGAATAAATTACATAGAGAAAGCAAACAAAGTACATTTATCAACGGAGCTTTTTGAAACTCTGAGTCAGTTCAACCATTGCGTCGCAAAATGATTCACTTTTACATGCAACCAAATAATCCATTTATAATCGGATTGACGGCTCAATCGGACTGAAAAGGCTTCATGTAAACACCTTAATCGATCCGATTGATCGGAATGCAATTTCGATCGGATTGAAGGGGGTGGTTTATTCCTTTTCTAATCCGATTGAGAGTGCATGTAAACACTCGATCGGATTGAAAACCGAAACTGAAAAAACTGCGCATGTGCAATAACGCAGAAATAGCGTAATGACGTATGACGCGCGGAACGAGCGGGTATCTTTTGAATAAAATGATGTATAAATGCGTGTCCTGTCATTATAAAACTCTCCTTTCACTCAGCAACTGTGAAGTGGAGCAGGACAAACTCCCACCAGTCCTTGTTTCGGACTCTCATCCACAGGCAACCCGTTTTGTGCACGGGGAGGGGCATTTTTCTGCATGATAAATATAAGCAGCAGGGCACTGCGGTTTATATGTATATTTGTCCAGAAATAGAAAAAAAAAAAAAAAAAATTCATTCTGCTGTTAAAAACAAATAAAGAAACAGAGAGTAGTTATTATGTGCAAACAGTGTAAGAAACTCTATATTTGTGCAGTGTGCGCATGTCCAAAAAAAAAATAACACTTATGTTTTGAAGCTTGTGACATATAAACGCGCACATCAACCTGATCACTTTATTTCAATCGGAATGAATTCAGTCCGATTGAACCAAAAATCGTGCATGTAAATGTAGCCGCTCCAGTCGGATCGCGAATCATTTGATTCAGAACGGGATTTCATAGTGCATTTCACGAATCATTTTATCCCCACCGGGGATATAAATAATTCAGCAGAGGCAGGGATGCATAGGGAATCCCCTCCCTACAAATCGCACCCTGATTATATATATATATATATATATATATATATATATATTAGCGCTGTCAAACGATTAATCGCAATTAATCACATCCAAAATAAGTTTTGTTTACATAACATGTGTTTTTGTTTTGTTTTTGTTTACATAATATGTATGTGTGTAATGTAGGCTATATATTTATTATGTACATATAAATACACACACATACATGTATATATTTGAGAAAAATATGTTATGTTTATATATTAAAGGTGTTGTATGTAAGTTGTTGACTCTACTAAAGCATAAACATACCATAATATGTTTGCATATATATAAGAAAGATGCTAAGTTAACATACTTGTTTATCTGAAAAACAATGCTACAGTCAGTTATTCTCCTTTGAAAATGTGCGTTCGGGGCCGGAATGTCAGTCTCTGTTTTGGTTTGTGAAACCCGCCCACTATCAGTTTACCCAATTGTATTTCGGCACCTCGGGTTGCCAGTTGGCGGAAAACACAGCGTATTTCATGTCATTCATCGTCATGTGCGCTCGTTCCTGTTTGTGCCGTCAGTCTGGCAACCTGAGGAGGAGGGCCCAGGTGAAAAAAACCCTCTCCAATCTTTTGAATTTGGACTGCAATACCTAGTTCAACCGTTAGGTGTCAATCCTACATACAACACCTTTAAATGTATTTATATATAATATTAATTATATGAATATATGAATATATATTTATGCATGTAAATACATGTAAATATTTTCAAAATATATACTGTATGTGCTTGTATTTATATATACATAATATATACACACAGTACACACATATATTATGTAAACAACAACTTTTACTTTAGATGTGTTTCATTAATCTGTCTGTCTGTCTGTCTGTCTGTCTGTCTGTCTATCTATCTATCTATCTATCTATCTATCTATCTATCTATCTATCTATCTATCTATATATATATGCATGCAGTTGTTATTTATTTATTTGTTTATGTGTTTATTTATTTATTTACGTATTTATTTATTTATTTATTTACGTATTTATTTATTTATTTATTTATTTATTTATTTATTTAACGATTTGTGTGACAGGGTTGACATATCATGGTGGCACTTCAGAAAACATAAAAATAAAATTACCCATAAAAAAAATACAATAATTAAAAAATAAATAAATAAACTGTTATGTATATATATATGAAAGTGAAAGTCGTGACGTATTGATATACATATATCTATCTGTATAATATATATATATATATCTGTATAATGCCAATATATATACACTATATGGACAAACGTATTGGGACACCCCCTTCTTTAGAAGAGAAAAAGGCACTTCCAAAACTGTGGCAACAAAGATGGAAACATAATTGATGTATTTAAAAACTGTATTTCCATCTCTGTTGCAACAGTTTTGGAAGTGTCTAAAATGACTGTACCCATATGTACAAGTCTTTGGTGTTTGGTGATGAGTTTTTGGCTCAAGATCTACATTTAAAGTCACACCAGAGGTGTTCAGCTTGGATTAGGACTTGGCTTTCTGCAGACCAGTCAAGTTCTTCCACACTGACTGAATCAATCATTTCTTTTTGAACCTTGCCTTATACACAGAGGCATTGTCATGTTAGAATAAAAAAGGGTCCTGTCCAAACTGTTGCTTTAAAATTAGAAGCACACAATTCCCTAGAATATCATTATATGCTTAAACATTAAGATTTGTTCTCATGGAAATTACTAAAGTAGTCAAACCTGTTCATTAGAAGGGGGTGAGCCAATACTTTTGGCAATATAGTATATATATATATATATATATATATATATATATATATATATATATATATTATTATTTTATTATTATTATTTTGTAAGATTAATATATGTTTAATCTATATGAAGTATATGAATTTACTTTCTGTTAAACTTAACTTATCCTTATTTATTTATTTATTTATTTATTTGTTTATTTTTTGTGCAGCTGCTTTTCAGGTCCAGCTCTCAGTTCACTTATTATCTGTTCATCTGTATTATGGTGTATGAGGTTACAGCACTTTGGGTTCAAAAGTTGATTCCTGTCACCAACCATTAGAATAAATAAATATTCAATACTGTGAAACCCAAATCATAAATATGATTTTTATAATTTAATTAAAAAAAAAAAGTTGGTTGATTATTATGCCTTAAGAAACTGATAATGTAATTTTAATTAAATATACCTTCTATTCACAGAACATGTAGATGAAACTTGTCATTGCAGAACATTACATTCAGTGTTTAAGTTTCCAAATCACTCAACCAGAAATCAGATTTCCCTTCTGCTTTTTTTTTTTATAGAAGTGAGGACTCAGTGTGTATCAAGCATTCACAACCCATTTACCTTTCAAAATGTAATGCATTTCTGAGTAAAACACACTATTTAATAAGACTCGGGTGGGACTTTAGGGTTCTGTCCATTGGGAATTTGTCGGGTCTTGCAAAGCATGTGTTTAACTCCAGAATGGAATTATATCTGAATGTTAGTGAAGTAAAACAGTGTTTAAATAGTTATTAGTGATTAGTCACTAGACAATATCGCTAATGAATACTAATTGACCATCCTGCATAAATGACCAAACACTGCTCTCAACTTACTCTTTCTGTCTGTCTTCATTTCAGGACAGCTGAAGGGTGGCCGACAGACACATGGAGGGACGGACTGAAAGAAAGAGAGAGAAGAGCAAGAAGGTAAGCAGGAAACACCTCACACAGAAGTTGAAGCAGCAGCAGCAGCACAAGAAACATCCGGAAGGCTTGAAGCAGACGTATAATAAGACGGCCTCGCAGAGCGTAGCATATGCAGGCGTATTTGTTTTCTTGCTTCATTCTGTCAAACCTTTCCTGCTCCGTGGGCAAGAACCTCCAGCAAATCCACCCTGGGCCCCCTCTAATGCTCATTAGCAAGAAGATTAAGACATGTTTATTTACACGCTAAAAGAGTGAGTGGGTAAACAGGGGGGCTTATTTATTAATTTACCCTTAACGTTGAGTGCACTTGACAGGCTGGATAAGAGGGAATTGATGCGAGTATGCAGGCTGTGTTTGAAGTCTGCATGGGGATATCTGCCGAGGGTTGAGGTGCCGGGGTGATGGAAGTAAAGGAACGTTCCTGGCGACACGAAGGCAAGGGGGTCAAGATAGGCCCATCCTTAGGAGACCCGCAGTCGCCTACGATCATGTAGAGTTTCACACAGGAGATGAAACCACCTCTGGATTTCTGTTTCGTTTTCTACGCCCACATGGTCTCAAGTGGAAGCTTGTTGATGGATCTGGCATCTTTTGAATAATACATGCCCTGGATAATGACTAGCGCAAAGACCCATTCGAGTATTGTTGATATGACTGTCTCGCTCTCATCTTTCGCTAATTGCCGGTAGTTGCGTCTTACAGTACGGGTACTGATGAGATAAGAGATGAAACGTTATAGATTTACTCTGTGTTATTGCTGGGTGAGCGAGGGTTACTGAGTAAAGGTGTGAAAGGAGGAAGAAAAAGAGGAATAAAAGTTGCCAGGGTGGAGAAAGTTTACAACTTCAGGTGTATTTCTCGACCTTTGAACAGTGGGAAGAATAAACGTTCACCTTCAGGTTCAGTAAGCGTGATGGTCATGCATTACCAAGCTATGGTCGATTGGTTCAAAACCAATTTTTAAACAAAGCAGACTGCTTTACATTTACAAATTCATTAAGCATGTCAACCACAACAAATGAGGAATACTAAAACACAATGAATGCACTTTTCTTCCATGTAACGAGGATTGCGTAACTAATTCAACCCAAGAGCAGCAATCGACCAAGTCTTGAACTTGATGATCTGTTCATTCCTAAAAATAAAGTTTCCCAAAGGGGGTTGCCATAGAAGAACCATTTTGGGTTCCTTAAACAACATTTCAGTGAACAGTTCTTAAATAAGCCATTTTTCTTAAAAGACATCTTCAATAAACTAAAGCACCTTTTTCTAAACAGCCTAAAGATTCCATTGATGTTAAAGGCTCTTTAGATGCCAACAAAGAACTTTTATTTTCAAGAGTGTTAGTTTAGATGTAATGCTAGAAGGAGAAGCACAGCCTCTTTTGTCTTTGAACTCAATCCATTTCTCGAGAAACTGTGCACTTGTTGTACAATAATGCGCTTAGCACTCTATAACTAAGTTTAATTATGCCATAGTAATTTAGCATGACATCTGCAGAGTTGGCACTTTTGCTTTTTATGTATGATATAATTTGACCATGGAGGTACCCAGACATTTAAGACTGAGAGTACCAAAGGTCAAATTTTACCTTTGAATGTCATAATCAAGAGCAAACAATGTCGTAATATTCCTTTAAGAAGTCAAAACTCCATATTAACCCATATATTGTGAATATCAGAGGGTTGTTTCCCCACCACAATATCTATAATATTTATGGTCCTGAATTTGACCCCGGTGAATGCACCACAGGGAACTAATAAAGCCTATAGGGACATCTTGATTTTTGCACTTTTTAATAAATGCTACATTTCAGTATCAGCATGATCATGCAAGATTAATGAAACACACTCCACTCTGCACTGAGAAAGTACAAAACACACCCAGACAGACAAGAACATTCTAGATTAAAGCAGACTGCTTCAAATTCACCCTATTGTAATTTGGCAGATGATAATTAGGCCATTTCAATTTGCATAACAACAGGAGGTGTTTCTGTTGTGTGTGGTGTTGGCTAAATTAGGTTAGCAAATGACAGTGGCTACCTTTGAGTGTTTTAATATGGTGTGATTTCATCAAACGAGAGGAGAGAAAGTGACTCATTTAAGACAATAGATCTTATCTTTTAGAGATACGATGTGGCCTCAGCAGTCACACGTCATATCTTTGTATATTTATTGACTTGAACTAAGGGCAAGATTGTCTGTTTGAAGCAATGATATGTCCTGTTAGCATTAACTGTGGCTGTGGTTGTGCTGAGGAAAAAAAAAAAAAAAAAAAAAAATCAAATTAAAACCTCAAACTGCCTAAAACAGATTTTTTTTTTTTTTGTCCGAACCCAATTCCAGACTGTCGGTGGCAATAATACACCCATAAAAGACACATTTATCTTCTCAATCTGATCAGATTCCATATATATATGTCAAGAATAAATAAGAAGTACACTAGTTACACAACCCTCCCTTTTCATTTATGTACTACACCTATGATTAAACCATATATATATATATATATATATGCATGCATTTTGCTTTGCCATGATCAACACAGGGCAGTATGGTAGACAGAAACCTCAATCCTGACCATGGAACAGGAAAGTCAAGTATTTTTTGGATTTTTACAATAAGTAATGAAAGAGAAGGGTAAAATGTCTCAATTAACCTCAAATCAATAATGCAAATAGGTAATAATGAATTCTATAAACACTTCATTTAACCACTGGAAAAGTGTCAGTATGCAGTCAGGTTTGGTATGCCCATGCTAAATTTGAATACCACAAAAAAGTGACTAGTCTGAAGGTTTGGGATTTGAAAAAAAAAAAAAAAAAAAAAAAAAAAAATCAGGTTCCATTAAAAAAAAAAAAAAAAAAAAAATATATATATATATATATATATATATATATATATATTATATATATATATATATATATATATATATATATATATATATATATATATATATATATATATATATATATATAAATAAATAAATAAAAAACACTGGAGCTTCCACTCCTTTCCCAGCATTTATTTTATTTAAAGGAACAGTTCACTCAAAAAACTAACTAACTAACTAACTAACTAACTAACTAACTAACTAATTAAATAAATAATTTGCTAAAACCCTCAGGCCAACCAAGATGTAGATGAGTTTTATTTCTTCATTATTTTTGTAATAAACAAATCCATCAAGATTTTTTTTTTAACTTCAAATTGTTGCTTCTTGCTAAAACCTCATAATATTAATCTATCCATTGCTTTCTCAAGTGAAAAAAAAAAAAAGTTGTATCGCCTGAATCGGGAGAGAAATATGCAAAGATCAAGCACTGTTTACAAGCAAAAACAATAACAGTTGCAAACAAATGTCGGTTTTGATGCGAGAGGACAACAGGAGATGGATGTTTTCACTGAGGAAACTATGGTTTAAATTTAAAATGTCTTAATTATTATTATTATTATTATTTATTTATTTATTTATTTTTTTTGCTTCACAAGATGTTAACTGAAGGACTGGAGTGGTGTGGATTATTGTGATATTTTTATCAGCTGTTTGGACTCTCATTCTGACGGCACCCATTCACTGCAGAGACTCCATTGGTGAGCAAGTGCTGTACCCCTACATTTCTCCAAATCTGTTCTGATGAAGAAACTCATCTACATATTGATTCTTGGATGACCTGAGGGTGAATACATGTTCAGTAAATTTGAACTATTCTTTAAATGTATTTAAATATTAACTACTACTGTTTAAAATGTTTATTATGGGATAATACCTTCTGTTTCACTTACTGTTCTAAGGAATAGTATGCAGTAAACAGTGTATACTGCACAGGATTAAGTATTCCATTTCACTTTGGCTTTAATGAGATTTGCTCCACATTTCCACTCAGACAAGAAACAGTGTGATCTGAAACGAAAAATGTTCCAATCACAATACAATGTACACTTGCTGCACTCAGGTACAAAACCGCAGGCCCGCGAGCCGTCAGTGTAGCAATAGAATCTTGATTGACGCCGAACACGACGGATCCACCCGGGGCCCCTGACCCCGCTCTATGTGTGAGAGCCTGAAACCTGATGATGGCCAAATCCAGTTTGGAATGGCTGCAGGCAGTGACCTGCACTAGAGGGGGTCACAGAGAAACAAAGAGCATTCAGGTACAGAGCGAGACGCTCTCCTGCTCCGATAAGAAGAGAGAAGAGGCTAATGTACAAGAGTTTGCATTGTTAGCTGCACAGAGCACAAAGATGAATGAAGCAGAGGGGCTTTTTTCGGCTGTGGAAAAAGGGTGACGGAGATGATTGACAGGTGCGTAAACACTCCAAATCCGAATAGACATTCCAGAAATTACTAACAGTATTGAAAATATGCCATACACGGCAGCAATAATCCTCTTTTGTGTCTACGAAGCTAACGCTAATTCACTTTTCATTCACAACACCCGACAATTCACTCTTTCACCAAGTAGGATTGGAGTCTTTTCAGAAAACCACACACTTTCTCTCTCTCTCTCTCTCTCTCTCTCTCTCTCTCTCTCTCTCTCTCTCTCACACACACACACACACACACACACCAAATTCAGCCTCAACGACTTCATTCTGCAGCCTAAACTTGTTGTTTACAGTGTTAGCATTAGCGACACAAACTGCGGTGAGCATTTTTAAATTCATAGATGAGCTGGGATTTGCGTGTGGTAGTTTGTTTTGTGCTCAGACTGTAGTCAAAGAAACCCCGGATTACTTTGTACATATCCAGTTACACAAAAGAAACAGATTAGCTTTTCAGTGTGAGCCGGTGAGTCATATGGTTCCCGAGGAACCTTTCTCAAACTTATTGAGAAATGAGTGTTTGACTCCTATACAGGTGAACACAGGTGGAATACTGCCCTGCTGTCGCTCCAGCCGGCAGCTAGTAACAACCGCAACGCTTGCAGGAAAACATCACTCATCAAACATCAGTGAAGCGAGGAACGGTCACGTGCTGTGATGCTAGCCAAGCTTGGCCATTTAATGAGGGTCAGACTGATAAAGTTCACGCTGCTGTTTTGGAGTGATAATGTGTTGCAGTTCTTATGAGTGACATGTTATCATGTCAACTGCAGTTAAGGAAGTGTTTTGTATATATAAACAAGGTGTTTAAAGTGACTGAGCAGACAGTGAAGGTATTTCCGTGTTCATATAGTAACACTGAAGATGAGACATATTGTTCTTTACTATATATTTAATCTTCCAGCATTGCTATGAGTTAGATGGGCTTGGCCTATAAAAAATGCTTATCTTATAACTTTTAAAGCAGTAGTTCACTCAAAAATGACAATTTGCTGAAAATTGACTTACCTTCAGGCCATCAAATATGTAGATGAGTTTGTTTGTTCATTGGAACAGATTTGGAAAAATGTAGCATTACATCACTTGCTCACTAATGGATGCAGTGAATGGGTGCCGTCAGAATGAGAGTCCAAACAGCTGATAAAAACATCACAATAATCCACAAGTAATCCACTCTTTAAACTCTTGCTTCTGACTGAAATACCAGTCAATAATCCATAATAATGTTTCCTCTAGTGAAAAGGCCATCTTCAGACCAAGATGTTTGTTTAGAACTGTTTTGGCTTTGTAAGCGGTGCTTGATCTGTGCATCTGCATTTCTCTCCTGATTCAGGCGAGACGACTTTTATATTCTATATTACCAATATATTAAAGATACAATTAAAACAACGAGTTAACGTTACAGAAATGTTCCTGAGCAGCTCAGTGTGAAGGTTGTTTGCAGGTGGTTTTGTCTCTCTGATTGCTCTTTTGTCATGGCAAAGCTTCATATAACTTGCAGCTAGGTTTGAGCTTGATGGGGTTTTATTTACAGCAGGTATGAGTTTGTCCTTGTGTGATTTCAGATGGAAATTTTGTTACAGCTTGTATGTCCCAGTTCATGTATAAATGCTCTGTTTTCCAATCCATTTTTTTTCTCTCTCTCTCTGATAATAATGCTACAGTACTTTGATATAAAAATGGTACTAATTGATTATTATATTCATGTTGAATGGTACTTGTGTGGTACTTCAGTGTACTTTACTCTTTGTACACCTATACTAATTCTTCAATATTACTATTTTATGCGTTTTTACATAAATGGAAATATAGAAATTATGTTTATGAGATTACGAACTGGGTGCTTGAGGATGCTTAATTGGGATGCTTTTTAAACATTATTAATATGTTATCATTTAATTTATTTTAAAATAAAGCCAATTTATTTTATTTTATTTTATTTTATTTTATTTTATTTTATGCCTGCTTTTAATACTGGTTTCATTTTATTTTATTTAGAAACTTGCCATTTATTAAAATTATGAAATTAGATTGAAATAGTTTTTTTTTTTTTTCTTTTTTTTTTATAAATTATAAATTAGGTGCTTGAGGTCCTGGTCCTGGGTTGCTTTTTGAACAGTATTAAAGTGATTCTCGTGTACACACTTGGTGGCTATTTTTCCTTAACTATTTGGCCACTATTATTTATTTATATATATATATATATATATATATATATATATATATATATATATATATATATATATATGTGTGTATATATATGTGTGTGTGTGTGTGTACATTTTCTGTTTGACCTGTGGCCTAGCCCGTAGTTGGAGAAATGGAGATGCACAGTGTTGCCAACTTAGCGACTTTTGTTTCCCCCTCTTCAAAAAAAAAAGGGCCTAGCGACAAATTTTTAGGGTTTAAGTTTCTGAGACTTGCTGGTACTGCCGCACGAGCGCGAGGTCTTGCTGTCCCAGCGCGCGCACACACACCCTTCTCTCTGTTCAGCGAGTGGCGGAGAGGAGCAGCGCTTTCAGTTAAACACTGATAATATGTTGCTTCTCTAATTTTACATGCAAGTATAGCCGAAATCACAGCACAGCTATTGTTATTATCTTATGTGGATTTGATTTCATCAGACGATGGCTGGATTATCAGGATTTTTGTGCAGATTAACAAAGGAGAGCTGGTTATGTAGCCTAATGGGTCATGTTTCAGTCACTATTTCATATTCATTCCATTGTCTGACAACAGAAACAGTAAAATATACCAATGAAAACAGTTTTATTGAGAATTTAGTATGTAGGCACAGAGAGGCAAACAAATATAATAATAAATAAATAATAAATACATGTACATTTTGCATTTTCAGAAGAAGTGAGCTGCCCTGTCCTGCAAAAATGTAAACAGGTTTGTGTAAGTGAATTGCTCAGTGCAAAGAAAGAGAAGTAATGGGAACCTGGAATTTCTTTTTGTCTAATAGACATGAACAAGTTCTTTGAAAAACATCTATGACCTTTGAAACACGCCTACTCTTTGAAACATGTCTACTCTATGTTGACTATGGTTTCAATAATAATAAACGTACATTTGCATAAAACATCCATATTTGTCCATGCCCAAGTTGATTAGAGTATTAAAAACTTGAAAAGTATTAATTTCCATTTAGAACAAATCAAAATGTGCGATTAAGTTGCGATTAATCATGAGTTAACTCATGACAATCATGCGATTAATCGCGATTAAAAATGGTAATCGATTGGCAGCCCTAATATATATATATATATATATATATATATATATATATATATATATATATATATATATATATATCAGGGGTGTAAGGATACGCGTATTCATATTGAACCATTCGGTACGAGGCTTTCGGTTCGGTACGCATTACAAAGCGAACGATTCGTTGGACTAATCCTACTACGTTTGGAAAATAAAAGAGCTTAAAATGTGTGAAATATCAGTGCCACTGCGCTCAACAACGCAGCCCAAACGACGTAACAGCGAACGTGCAGTCTGCCCCGCAATCTTGTATCAGCTATAGCCAGAGATATTGTCAAAAACATCAATTATTGGCAATATTAAGAGTATTTGGCATTTCCAATTAATGTAGGCCTGTTACATTCTTATTTTTTATTAGGCCTATGATTATTATGAAGTTACTTTTATTATTAAATTTAAAGTACAATTAATTTGCCCTGCAATAATTACCGCATAACTGACGCGCTGCGAGGATAAGATTAGGCTATATTTACTCCTTAATTAAAATGTTTTTAAAAAAGTCTTTTAAAACAGGTCTATTAGGCTATAGCAGGGGTGCCCAAACTCGGTCCTGGAGGGCCGGTGTCCTGCAGAGTTTAGATCCAACCCAATTAGACACACCTGAACCAGCTAATCAAGCTCTTACTAAGCATACTAGAAACTTCCTGGCAGGTGTGTTGAGGCAAGTTGGAGCTAAACTCTGCAGGACACCGGCCCTTCAGGACCGAGTTTGGGCACCCCTGGGCTATAGGCTACCTACAATGAATTATAGTCCTATAATTAAAATATTAACACTGCAGTCGTCAATAAAAATCAATGAAATAAAAAAGCTTTTATTTCAAGCACCGACTTTCAAAAACAACCTGTATAACACGAAATACATTTCTTCTCATTTTTTTTTTCACTATGTACGGGCCACAAGAGAAATATTAAGGAAATAAATGAAAACAGCTATAGGCTATACCGTTATCAGCATATATTGAAATAGATTTGTCTCTCTTTGTCTCTGAGTATCGAAAAATTACCGAACCGTGACACCACTATGTCGTATGGAACCGAACCGTCAATTTTGTGAACCGTTACACCCCTAATATATATATATATATATATATATATATATATACACACACACACACATACACACACACACACACACACACACACACACACACACATATATATATATGAATCTTTACAAAACTAATTTCAAACAATTAAGCAGAATTATTTAAATCAAAACAAGTGTATATATTTAAGTATATATATATTTTCTTTTCCCTCTTTATTTTACTGTAAAATTCTATTCCATATATTCTCTTCTGCCTCACTTTCCTCACTCTCTCTCAGTCTATCACTCACTCTAGGGCCTAATTATGAACTAGCTTGAAATAAATACATTTATTTTACAAAACAACCCTGCCGAGTGCTGTTTTTTGGTACAATGAGGCACAACTCTACAGTCTCTAGTGCGCTCAAGCTGGGTTGAGGGGGGCGCTTTGGGATTGACTGGCCAGAGATTTGCTGGGTGCAGTAATTGTGTCTCATTAATTCTTACAGTAATGCAGGGGAGCTATACAGGCTATGCAATTAGCAGGCTGAGCCCTGAATAGAGCAGTTAATCAAGGGACAAAGGCAAGAGCTCAGCAGCCATTAGGCACAGAGGATGTCGGCCCATTGTCAGAGACATAAGGAATGCATGCAGACGTGCCTTCATTTAGGACAACTCAGGCAGGGGAGAATCCAAGCCCTCTCCAGAGCTTTTCACCTCCCTACTTAAAGGAACAGTTCACCCAAAAATGAAAATTACCCCATAATTTACTCACCCCCAAGCCATCCTAGGTGTATATGATTTTCTTCTTTCAGACGAACACAGTCGGAGTTGTTTTAAAATTTATCCTGGCTCTTCCAAGCTTGGTAATGCTGGTGAATAGTGGCTATTATTTTGAAGCTCCAAAAATCACATATCTCCATTGTAAAACTAACCCATACGCCTCCGGGGGGTGAACACATGTCTTCTGAAGAAAGTCATATACACCTAGGATGGCTTGGGGGTGAGTAAATTATGGGGTAATTTTCATTTTTGGGTGAACTGTTCCTTTAAGCAAAGTTCCTGCTTTTTCACGCATTTCAGAAATAATGCTTTGACAAAAAATGGAAACTGCTTCCTAAACTGACAAGTCAGGAGAAAAATCAGAAAAGAAAATTTATTGTAATAATAATTATTGATTAGCTTATGATGATATTTTATTTTTTTAAAAATGACACCATAACTTTTCATTTATTTTCCATTTTAATTTATTATATTTCTTTTTTAAAATCCATTGCCTTTTCTTTTCTGTTCTTTTCTTTTCTTTTCTTTTCTTTTCTTTTCTTTTCTTTTCTTTTCTTTAACATTTGAATATAAAATATAATAATAAAATAACAAAATTAAATATCTGTTTACAACCCGAATTCCGGAAATGTTGGGACGCTTTTTAAATTTGAATAAAATGAAAACTGAAAGACTTTCAAATCACATGAGCCAAATATTTTATTCACTATAGAACATAAATAACATAACAAATGTTTAAACTGAGAAATTTTACAATTTTATGCACAAAATGAGCTCATTTCAAATTTGATGCCTGTTACAGGTCACAAAATAGTTGGGACGGGGGCATGTTTAGCATGGTGTAGCATCTCCTCTTCTTTTCAAAACAGTTTGAAGACATTTGGGCATTGATGTTATGAGTTTCTGGAGTTCTGGTTTTGGAATTTGGTCCCATTCTTGCATGATTTAGGTTTCCAGCTGCTGAAGAGTTTGTGGTCGTCTTTGACGTATTTTTCGTTTAATGATGTTCTCTATAGGTGAAAGTTCTGGACTGCAGGCAGGCCAATTCAGCACCTGGACTCTTCTACTACGAAGCCATGCTCTTGTAATAGATGCTGTATGTGGTTTTGCATTGTCCTGCTGAAATAGATGTCACCTGGAGGTGAGCACATGTTGGTCTAAAACCTTTATATACCTTTCAGCATTCATAGTGCCTTCCAAAACATGCAAGCTGCCCATACCATATGCACTTATTCACCCCCACACCATCAGGGATGCTGGCTTTTGAACTGAACGCTGATAACACGCTGGAAGGTCTCTCTCCTCTTTAGCCTGGAGGACACAGCATCCGTGATTTCCAACAAGAATATAAAATTTGGACTCGTCTGACCATAGAACACTTTTCCACTTTGAAACAGTCCATTTTAAATGAGCCTTGGCCGACACAACGGCGCTTCTGGACCTTGTTCACATATGGCCTCCTTTTTTGCATGATAGAGCTTTAGTTGGCATCTGCAGATGGCACGGCGGGTTGTGTTTACCGACAGTGGTTTCTGGAAGTATTCCCGGGCCCATTTAGTAATGTCAATGACAGAATCATGCCGATGAGTGATGCAGTGTCGTCTGAGGGCCCGAAGACCACGAGCATCCAGCAAAGGTCTTTGGCCTTGTCCCTTATGCACAGAGATTTATCCAGTTTCTCTGAATCTTTTGATGATGTTATGCACTGTAGATGATGAGATTTGCAAAGCCTTTGCAATTTGACGTTGAGGAACGTTGTTTTTAAAGTATTCCACAATCTTTTTATGCGCTCTTTCACAGATCGGAGAGCCTCTGCCCATCTTTAATTCTGAGAGACTCTGCCTCTCTAAGACATCCCTTTTATAGCTAATCATGTTACAGACCTGATGTCAATTAACTTAATTAGTTGCTAGATGTTCTCCCAGCTGAATCTTTTCAAAATTTCTTGCTTTTCAGCCCTTTCCCCTCTGCCAACTTTTTTGAGACCTGTAGCAGGCATCAAATTTGAAATGAGCTCATTTAGTGGATAAAAGTGTAAAATTTCTCCGTTTAAACTTTTATGTTCTGTTCTATATGTTCTATTGTGAATAAAATATTGGCTCATGTGATTTGAAAGTCTTTTAGTTTTCGTTTTATTCACATTTAAAAAACCGTCCCAACATTTCCGGAATTTGGGTTGTAACTTAAATTTTCTTTTCACATGGGTTATAGAGTTTTATAGACAGTGTAAGTGGTTTATAAAGACAATAGGTGTCTTTGGTATGTCCTCATTTAGATACTAAACATATGTGTGTTTAAATGTGTGTATGTGTATTTTCACCCCAGTCCACAGTGCCAAGGCTATTGCAGTCATATCTGTCAACTCAGTAGTCTGTGAGACCTTTTACCACCTCGGAAGAGCGAGGGAGGAGGAAGAGAAATCACCAGAATACTCTACCTTATCTTCCCTTTCCGCTCTCTCTCTGCAGTCCCTTTATCTCCCACCCCAGATAATCACTCACTCGGCAGCGTCAAGTAAATGAACCTCTTTTGGCCATTAAAATTAAGCATTGAATTATTGACATGTAATTAGCATGTCTTTCCTAGCAGGGCCACTGTAAAGTTTCCCCCTGCAGTTTCAGTGAAAAGCTGTGTCTTTCACTCATTGTAGCCCAGATATAATAGCATAGCAATGTTAAAAGAAAAAAAAATGTATGATGAAAAGTGCCTTAAACCACAGACTCGGAAATCCTATTTATCAAATAATACAGCTGCTAAAACTTTATCAGCATTTATTCTCACAAGTAACGCTGTCTCCCGCTTGTTATCTTAGTCGTTGTGGAGGAGACGGCACAGCGTTCGGATTAGTTTTTGGATTATGCAAACATGCCAAAATATATGTGCGTAATGAGCTTCAAGATTCTCTTTCAAGACAATTATGACTACAGCACTCTTTTTTATTTATTTAACGCCTCATGTTTAAATGATTCTTTTTTTTTTTTTTTAGCTGAGGAATTTTGGTAAGTTTCTTTTTTTATAATCCACAATCAGCGTACCACAACAATATGCAGTTTATTAATAAATACATCTCACACGACTGAATAAAAGGTTGCTTTTCCATTGCAGTTGTCAGTTCCCCTGACAAATTCCTCTCAAAGCTGAATTCCACTGAATACTAACCCGCAGATTAATTCCTCTCTTACTTATGCATTTTTTTCTCAGTTTTACAGACCTGTGGTTTGACAACCTGTTTATATTAAGCCTAAGTAAATCAAATTCAGAAGTTGCCTGGTAATCTCATTTTGTTTACAGCAAACTTTAGGAACAGCAGCTTCCTGTCTACCTGACTTAATTTCGTCTGTTTGCAGACAGGCTTTCGATTTAATGGGGAGTAATAAGAGATAATTTTTAGTAACCTACATTCTGTGGTGCTGGCATCATCCTGTCACAGAAAGTAGGTTGTAGACACTGGGAAGGTAGTGGTGGAAGTGTTTAGAGCTTTGGCAAAACTTCCGTCACCCACTTGTGTGTATGAGATGCAGGCGAGAGACACTTAAAAGCTCACCCAAAAATGACATTTCTGTCATTATTTACACACACTCATGTTTTTTCAAACTTGTATCTTGATACTTGTTTGGAGCATCATGAAGGCAATTAAAAGTTAAAAAAAAAAAAAAAAAAAAAAGTAAATAATAAAAAAATCACTATTCCTTTAAATGTGCTTGAAAGGGCAGAAAGGTGGACCAGGTTGTGTTAGACAGATACATGTCATTGAAACTAGTCATTTGTTTGAGAGATTAGTTTCAGTAATCTTTAACATCCCACCTTCAATTCAAACTCTTTTTGTGAACATCTGCCACCATTTTGTTCCCAGTCCTGGCAGGAAGAAACACAGGTGAGAGGAGCAGCCAGCATCCTTTGCATTGTTGACTGGCTTGTATCAGGATTGAAAGAAAGTAGTATCATATCTCGTCTCTCTGAAGGATCTCCTGGCGGTCTCCAGTTTCAGAGAGTGACCACAGAGCTGTTTCTCAGCGCCTCTGCTCCATGCCTCATTGAACAGACATATCAGTGCCCTTTTGTGGAGGTCTCGTACATCCGGACCCTTTCCGCCACACCCCAGAAAAGGCCATACGTTATATATATATATATATATATATAAATATATATATATATATATATATATATATATATATATATATATATATATATATATAAAATGTCGCTACTTTGCATGTGTCATTTTCAGACTTCTTTCATAATCAAATTGTACTTACAAACAAATAGTGATTCTTGATGTATCAAGCACCACTGAAAAGTATAACAAGTTTATTTTTGTTCACACTTGACTATTAAGCTCAAAATAATATTCTGCATGAAATTTGGTCTGTTTTTTTTTTTTTTTTATCTTTATCTGCCAAATGGCAAAAATGCCAAATGGCTGAATGAAAATGCAAATTCACTCTCTGACAGTAGGTGGTGCTTATGGAAATGCAGAAATTCTCTAGTTAAGCCAAAGTATACTTCATTTTTACAGTCGAACATGTAGCCTTTCAAAGTATACGTTTAATGTTGTGCACGAATGCAAGCTGTCAACACATGCACACTTGAAAACTTTCTTCATGTCCAGTGTCTGCTCTATTTTTCCCCATAATTTATGACCAATAACAAATATTCATGAACTCTTTTAAATCAAAGCTGGACTATCCCGTACCCTCTCGCTTAAGTGCTTGTCAATGCAGCCGTCTGTTGCTGTTGCAGTCTCCGCTGTTCTGTTGTTGTTGTTTTGTCTCTTTAGTTTCGTTTTCTACTGTGAAACAACGGCCTGGTCCAGTGTTGCCACCTTGAGGAACAACTGATTACTGCAAAACAAATTCAATGTGCATGTGCGACCTGCACGTATAAAAATCGTGTGGTGCGTGTACAGTTTGCACAAGCTATTCTGGTGACATAATTTGCGTCAAACACACTGTATGCTGTCCCTCGCGTATGTGTAAAAATTGAATTATACTTTGGGCTTTACTGTACACAAAGCAGTTTTGCATAACTTTCCATTGTGGACAACCTTCTTGTCACAAAGAAGTAAAAAAGTCTTACAATGTTTTCAGCCGTTCAATTTTTTTGTATTCGCTATAGTGTTTATCAGATAACACCAAATACAGGAGTACTATGATGGTACTCAATTCACTTAGCAATAGAGTCTCTTTGAGAGCACCTTTGAGAGCAGATTTTCACCTATGGACAATACAACATTTAGACTGAAAGAGGGATCTGAGCCATATCTGGGGACCAGAATATGATAGAGACTTGCGAATGGACTCTTTTAACCTGTGCAGGTAAGAAAACTCATAGCAAAATGCTTCTGGAAACCTCATAATAATGCCACAATAATTGTGGCAGTGAGTTTTGCATGAGCAAGTAGCACTCGTGTTCTTCAAAAAATGTATAAGTCTAATTTGGGAGGTGCTGTGGTGCTTTTTTAGTTTGAAATAGTGGCCAGACACATTGACAAAAGAATGGTTTATGGATTGTTAAGGGTCATTTGGAACAAAACAACAGCTCTGATAGTATTTAAAGGTACATTTTTCCACAAATACAGCTTCCAGACTAACAATGCAATGTGTATTCCAGTAGTTAACAATGCACCGCAAGGATGCAGATGTGTGTTTTGTTTTTAAAAGCAGAGAATTAGGGGATACTGTTCGTCCTCATTATTTTGACCCTCCCTTCAACCTATTCTATTGTTGTCTGCAGGTGCTAATGATTATGTGGCCCACTAAGTACACCAGCTCATTTGCTGAGGTGGAAATAAATGACTTCTTTAGAAGTCTTCCCTGTTGTCTCCCTAATATAATTTAGTTTGGGATGAGGGTTTGACACTCTGTTAAAACCTTGAAGATTTTGGCCCAGTCTCACTAAGAAAACAATGTTGGTTTAATTCCTGAGGCTGCCTGGCCACCTGGCTCCTGCAGAAGGAAAAACTCACAGAGTTCCTTTCATAAAACCAAGGGAAGTGTCTTATATTGCCTTATTGGTGTGGTTCCTGTGCTTTTTGTTTGTGTTGGCGCCCTATATTCTGTAGGGTGGTTTTTCTGTATGCACTGGTATGTAAGGCCTATGGCGGACGTCTCCGATCATATGTTCTCTGGTGATGATGGGATGGACAGCAATATTTTTCCATTCATGTCTCAGCTTGACTGTCTCACAAATTGTGTCTAAGAATGTTCAAACACTAACTCACGATGACAGAAATGTGCAAACACATAATAAGTATGTACACATTGTAATATTGGCTCTTACTGTGTGTGTCTATCATTGTAAGGGCTGGAGTATAAACCTGGAGACTGGTTCTGGTGCCCTGGGGTCTCAGATTGCTAGGGGCCTTTAAAGCCTTAGGCCAAGAATTCCAAGAGTGCCCTTGTTGCATTTTAAATCATAAGGTGACCACTAGGGCTCCTTAGCACATACAATGCAAGTTGACTACTAGGGCCCTCAGGCCTTTCAGTTCATATATCGCAAGCTGACGGCTGGGGCCTACAGGCCCCTTGGCACATGCAGCTGACAACTAGGGCCATTGGGCCCTGTGTTACCAGTTGATAACTAGGGCCCCCTGACATTTTGGCACATACAGCACAAGCTGACCACTAGGGCCCTCAGGCCCTTCACCGCACACGTCACAAGTTGACCACTAGGACCCCTGGGTCCCTTGGCATATGTGGCACAAGATGACAACTAGGGCTGCTAGGCATTTTTTAGGCAATTTTTTAGGCAAAGTGTGTGGCAAAGTTAGCCACAATCACCAATGACTGACTAACTAACTACTTGCGCAATCATCTGATACTCCTTGTAACCTGACCTCAAACATACAGTAACACATTGAGACCTCACTCTTAGTTTTGCAATAAATTTGCAAGTAAATTTAAACCAGAATCTTTATGCCATAACATACTGACTTGGATGTAACAGTCAGGAATTATTTAAATATATAATAGCATATTTATTTGTTTGTTTGGTTGTTTATTTATTTATTTAAAAATATTATGACATTAAAAAATGTTATTCTCTAATGTGTATACTCTTATGTTTCATGAATCAAATATATTTAGCCTTGAATGTAACAGTCAGGAATTATTTAAATATATAAAGAATAAAAATCTGATTTATTTATTTACTTGAAATATTGTTAATAAAAAACGTAATAAAAAACTTCATGCAGTAATATGTGCATTTGTTGCATTTCATGAATCAAATGAATAATTAACCAATAAATAAACACAAAATAAATACATTCTAATAAAATATGTATATAATAATAATAATAATAATAATAATAATGTAAGAGTCAGGAATTATGTAAATATATAACGAAACAATTCTTGGTTTATTTATTTATTTATTGTCTGTTTGTTTGTTTTGTGTAAGTCATGTTTTTAAAAAATTAACAATCAAATATATATGTTTTTTTTATTTATTTATTTATTTATTTATTTATTATTTTTATTTTTTTTAATGTTGCATGAAGCAATCAATCAATCAATTGATGATAGTGATGGTAGCCTTTGACTTGCATTTAAAGAATCACCAAGGACCATGATTTCAGCTAAAAATCTTCTTTACTGTTCTACCAAAACAAAACAAAACAAAAAACAAAACAAAACAAAACCAGAGGTGTAAAGTATTGGAGTAAATGTAACTAATTACTGTACTTGAATATCTTTTCGGGTACTTTGTAGTTGTACTGAGTATCAAAGATATTTACAACTTTTACTCTATACTTCACTACATTTTTTGAATGAGTATCTGTACTCTTTACTCCACGACATTTGAAATGAGTGTTGCAGTTACACATTACATTTTGCATGGTACCTAGCTTTTCTGCAGCAGTTTATTTCTGCTACAGAAAATGTGATATTGCCAACTACAGGGCACTGAAAGTACTATATCTTATGCGTTTTGCCCTTACTCACTCAAATTTGTCAACAAGGTTACTTTACATGAATGAGAGTTCCTTAGCAAGTAGTTGTGAATCACAGGTGTTTTAAATATAAGGACATGACTGCAGCTGGCAATGAGGCTGAAACCAGCACATCCAGTGCAAGAAGACTTTGACTTTTTAATTTTATTTTTTAATTTTATTTTATTTATATATTTTATTTGTATTTATTTGCAATTTTGAGGTGTTCAGTTTTATTTTGGTTTTAGAAAATAAACGTGATTGCTCTCCTCACAAATAATCTCTTTCTTGTTTGTGTTACATGTTCTCTATGCCTTTTCTTAGACTTTTATGTCACTCCCGTGGTGTTCTTTTCCACAACATTACAGTTTTTGACTGGAATGTCTCTTTGACTATGCATCTTTGAGCCTATATTTAGTATAAGTAAAATACTTAAGTACTGTTAAAATCAGATACTCTAAGACTTTTACTCAAGTTGTTTTGGAATTGGTGACTTGTAGTGGAGTAATTTTCACTGTAAGGTATCTGTACTTTTACTCAAGTATGGTTTTCAGGTACTCTTTACACCTCTGAACAAAACAAAACAGTTATAAAAATCATCTACATATTGGGTGGCCTGAATATGAATAAATTAACTTTTGGGTGAATAAAAAAAAAAAAAACAAAAAAAAAAACAGACAAGTTGCCATGTTTGAGAATGATGTGATTATATAGCTGACCGCTTGGGCCCTGGGCTTCTTGTTGCTCACAGTGTGAGATGACCACTAGGGACCCTGGACACCTCAGCAAATACTGTAGAAACTAGCCCTTCAACAAGCAAGGCCCCCTCAGAGAGTGCAGTGCAAGCTGAACCCCAGAGACCCCAGTGCACACTGTGCAAGTTTATCACCAGGATCACTGGCCTCCTCAACACATACAGCTGAGTTCCTGATTGGCAAGTTACGATATGAACCCATCACATAATCCCCTCAACCCAAAGACATGAGCCCCAGGCGGGACCATGATCCAGCCCTGGGCATGGATTGCTTCCCAAACAGGTTATCTGCAGAGTTCACTGAAAAAGCTGAGCTCAGCACACCTCATACATGTTTGCTTACTGTACTCTCACAACTCACAGTTCAGTTTAGGGAAAGGGTGTTCTAGCCAAAGAAAAATAAAACACTGAAGGTCATCAAGTTCCTGTAATCCCAGTATCCAACTGTATCAGGGGGCAGATCGTACGAGCAATGTTTTAACTTCTTGATAGTCACCACATCAGCTCATGTGCATGAAGTTGAACTTTGCTCAAGTTGTTTGCATCATCAACGGACACTGTTGATCGTAGTGTCACTGAGAATTCAGCTACATATACCTATTAATGGGTGGAGCGGTGGCTCAGTGGGTAGTGGCCTCATGGCAAGAAGGTCTCCGGTTTGAGTCCCAGCTGAGCCCTAAACTCTCGGTGTAAAGTTTGCATGTTCTCCCCATGCAGGATAGGTCAATTGCTCATAAATGGACTGGGTGATTGTGCATTCAAGGTGTTTCCCTGCCTTTATATAGGCTTCCCTGCAACCCTGCATAGGACAAGTGGTTTAGAGAATGGATTCTTATTGCAGTTTTTGTAAACTGAATTGAAAACCCAAATATCTAAATATACACTATGCAAACCAGGTACACACATTCCACTGCAACTGGTTGTCTTTATGTAATCACTCTGATAACAATGTGTCTGGTGGATAGAGGAATGTTTGTGAATGTGAAAATAGACCGAGATAAAGAGGGAGTGAAAGTATGATATGATAAAGGGACAGAAACATATCAAGCTTTGTTGATGGGTGATCTTTGTGCCTAGCTTTGGCCCAGGAGACATGGACAGCGACAAAAGACATCAAAAACGACAACAAGCTACACTGTGTAGTCGCAAATGTCATCGTTACCCAAAGTGTGAGATGAAGGGAGAGAAGACACCATAAATGAGCGACACGTCCATTTGGACTTTTGATCAATTTTTAAATTCCCAGCTTTCATGTCATGTCCTAATTCTTTATGCAAAACCAATTTCAGACAACACAGTGGAATCTCAGCGCGACAGGTTAAAAATTAATGAGCCTGTCAATGCAGGAACATTATGTTACTGTTTAACCGCACACTTCGTTAAATATTCAATCTCAGGAAAGCAAACATTGGATTCCTGAACTTTTAGCTTCACCTCCCCCTGGTGTGTGTTTTTTTATGTTTGTGTGTGTTTACTCAGATGTTTTGTCTTAATTGGAATTGTTTCTACAGGACTTTCAGGCGGCGTGCTACACCGATGTAGACTAGCTAATACATTGTTTTCGTTATTTTCACAGTTGCCCAGAAAATTAAGTGGTGGTGTCTTATTAAGGGACCTAATTTAGAGGGTGAACACCTAACCAATTATATCTAATTGGATGATTATCGCACAGCCTTCAAAAGACACCTTTCTGACACTGCCACCTCTGGAGACAATTTTATTGGACTGTGAATCGCTGAATACTTTTGACCCCCAGTTTGCACTCAACAGATCATGATTAGCATTGTATGAACCACAAACAAGCTGTGAAATCTTGGCAGTGGGTTTCATAACTGCAAACACAAGACAATTTAGAGGTGTAACAAACATTAAATCTTGTGATTTTTTTTTTTTTGCTTTTTTTTTTCAGTCACTTTGTTGCTGTTGTTTCTCACCCCAAACAAGAAGTGTTAAAAGCTATGTTAGCTAACTATTAGCAGTAAGAATGTAAAAAACATTAATCAAAATGTGTCAAACAAAATGAAAATGACTGTTAGCAAACGTGTGCACCAGTGTAGGGACGGCCAATGATATGTAAAATAAAACTGAGTGCAAAGTCAGTAACGCTTACCATCTGAAACATTTGAATTCGCCATTGAGCAAACATCCGGCCGCTTGGCTACAGAGCACACCGCCACCCCTGTCAATCTCTGGTGGTCGACAAAAGACTTTAGTAATATCTATTGTCACTTTACAACTGTGTCCTACATGCCGTATGGCCTGGCAGCAGTGACAGATGAGGTGAACATGGTGGGGCTAATTCAGCATGTCCTCTCCCAGCAGGCCTCCTTACACAACGCTAATAGGATGGGACCCATTGTCTGTGAGCCAGGACCACCATGCTCCTCACAATCCACACAAACACAATGACCCTCGCTGGGCCTTGTCTCAGCGAGCGAGTCTTTTCAATTTTAGAACAAGAGAGACTGATGAGGGCGTTCATGCATTGAGGAATAGCGCTGAGCTAGTGTCGTATATTCACATATGGTGGATATACATTTTAAAGCCCATGAGAATATCTGCATATACTACTCATTTTTACTTTATTTCAATTAATTAATACTTTGTAATCTGCAGGGGCTAACAGCTAATTAGGTGTAGCTTATTAGCATGTTAATACAGTAACTATTGCAGCTTGCAAAATGCATTTTTTAGGCAAAGTGTGTGGCAAAGTTAGCCATAATCACCAGTGACTGACTAAATAACTACTTGCGCAATCATCTGATACTCCTTGTAACCTGAGCTCAAACATACAGTAACACATTGAGACCTTACTCTTACTTTTGCAGTAAATTTGCAAGTAAATTTAAACCAGCATATTTATGCCATAACATACTGACTTGGATGTAACAGTCAGGAATTATTTAAATATATAATAACATATTTATTTATTTGTTTGTTTATTTATTTATTTTAAAATGTTACGACGTTAAAAAAATGTTATTCTCTAATGTGTATACTTTTATTTTTCATGAATCAAATATATTTTAGCCTTGAATGTAACAGTCAGGAATTATTTAAATATATAAAGAATAAAAATCTTATTTATTTATTTACTTGAAATATTGTTATGACGTAATAAAAAACTTCATGCAGTAATATGTGCATTTGTTGTGTTTCATGAATCAAATGAATAATTAACCAATAAATAAACACAAAATAAATACATTCTAATAAAATATTTATAGAATGTATATAATAATAATAATAATAATAATAATAATTATAATGTAAGAGTCAGGAATTATGTAAATATATAACGAAACAATTCTTGGTTTATTTATTTATTTATTGTTTGTTTGTTTGTTTTGTGTCATGTTTTTTAAAAAAAATAACACTCAAATATATGTTTTTTTATTTAATTTTCTTTATTTTTTTTAATGTTGCATGAAGCAATCAATCAATCAATTGATGATAGTGACGCTAGCCTTTGACTTGCATTTAAAGAATCACCAAGGACCATGATTTCAGCTAAAAATCTTCTTTACTGTTCTACCAAAACAAAACAAAACAAAACAAAAAACAAAACAAAACTATAAAAATCATCTACATATTGGGTGGCCTGAATGTGAATAAATTAACTTTTGGGTGAATAAAAACCAACAACAACAAAAAACAGACAAGTTGCCATGTTTGAGAATGATGTGATTATATTATCATGTTTAAACAGCAAAATGTCAGATTTCTTCGTTCAGAAAGTATCAACAGGTTCAATACAGTCTTTCTAAGGTTATAATGTGATAAACTGTTGGCTATCACTTTACATATAGATTTGGGACCAGTTATATGTACTCACAAACAGTGTTGGGCACGTTACTTTAAAAAAAAGTAATTAGTTATAGTTACTAGTTACTTCTCACAAATAGTAACTGTGTTAGTAACTGAGTTACATCATTATAAAATTAACTAATTACCAGGAAAAGTAACTATTGCATTACTTTAAAAAAAAAAAAAAAAGTTCAAATGTCAAATAACTTGGATGCCGCCAATATTAAATATGTTAAATTAATAAAATGGACACTAAATAGAATAAATTATTATTATAAAACATTGTACATTAATCTACACTGTTTATCTACTGACACTTAGCATCAGTCAGTCAAGCATTATAATATGATATTATGATAATTTAGCATTATATGATGATAGAACTTTAGTAATTAGAATAACCAAGTATGAATGCATATTTGTCATGTTGACTGAACTTAGGACTGGTGGTGGTGCTTAAGATATTGTTTGTCATTTAGTGTTTCTATAAAAAAAAAAAAAAAAAAACGGGGAAAAAATTGATAAGATAACAAAAGTACTACGAATTCTACAACTAATAACAATATAAAACGCACTAAGGATTAATGAGCTGCTGGGTTCATGAATATTAATCACGTAGTCTGCGTTCGCTCGAATTGATTTGCTGAAATCAAAACAGGGACGATAAATAGGTGAGCGCCACCCAATGAGATTGTCATTTGCACATTAGTTCCGCCCACTACCAGAGAACCCGGCAGTTCTTAAAAGCTGAAGAATTCCAAAGGAACTCCGTTATTTTGACAGGAAAATACAACAAAGAATACCGTTTACATGTAGCGCGTCAATTATGCATGTTATGTAAGACTCTCTTGCTCTGTATCTTTCTTTGCGCGTGTGAGACAAAGTGACGGCGATTCGTGCGCCTTCACACTAGAGTTTATGGTACATCAAATACAGCTACACTGCGCATCCATACAGATGAAAAATACAATTCTAATAATATTATAATAAATTATAGTAACGCCACATTTTATTGTCAGTAACGGTAACGGCGTTGTAACGGGGGAAACAGTAATTCGTTTGATTACTCGTTACTGAAAAAAATAACGCCGTTAGTAACGCCGTTTATTTATAACGCCGTTATTCCCATCACTGCTCACAAATACTTGAGGTTTTAGTTTCAGAATGTGAAAGCCGTTTGCGAGGTCCACACAGGTGTTTGTTCAACAGGAGAGACACCACCGCTGACCTCTGTGCTTTCAGCCAATCACAAGCCTGCAAATCGCTTCAGCTCTAAAGCTATAGGGAGACACAGAGTGAGTGTGTGAGCGTGAGAGAGGCATCTGGAACAGAAATCTGAATCCAGGGTGGAAGATTAAAGCAGACTCCTATCTGGCGCCGGTACTCAGAGAAAACCATATCGTTGCTCAATGCTAATGTTTCCTCCGCAGAATCAAGCAGAGCTTTGCTATCTGATTGGGCGCTCATTCTGCGATGGAACGGGATGCAAGAGAATGCAGACGAGCTTTTGAAATGGCCTGATGCTCTATTAGCAATTCGAAACAGCTCTCTCTGTCACAGTAGCACTTTTCCCACATCAGCTTATATTTCACGTTGTGCCAGAGAGCGTATGCGCGTATGCATTCCGGTTTCAGACTGTTTTTGATGCAGTTCAGGTGCACCTGCCTGGCCCAAGCAGAGACATGTGACAATCCCAGACTTCCATGCAACTGCAAAGGTTTTCAACACACTGAAATTGGAAACTGTGATTTTCAAATAATACAATTATATAATTAAAAAAATGTCATTAATAATAATACTTTAGTCATTATTATATATATATATATATATAAGTTATAGTTCATATTCTATTTTGTTATATTGTATTATATTTTTGATATTTTATTAATTATTTTAATTAGTATAAAATAATTTCAGATAGCTTTATCTTTATATATTGTTAAATTTAAAATTATATTAAAATCAATTATATTTAATATTGATTATTTATCTCATTCAGTATCAGGGACTGATTCTTATTTTACAGATTATATATGTAAAAAATGTAAAAATGTAATAAAATTAATTCTACTTCAATTTTCAGTTAATTGTCTCATTTATTATTAAATTATACTCGTGCTTATATTAGTTTTATAGATTATATACATGCAATTGTGCTGTTTATTCCATCAATTTTATTAAAACAATCTCAGATAAACTAGCTTTCTGCCTTCAATGGAAGTCAGCAGGTCAGTGTGTGGGAGTGTGTGTGTGTGTGTGTGTGTGTGTGTGTGTGAAAGAACATAGTAGTGTCCGTGTGAATGTGTGTATGGTTTGTATGACAGATGGACACCGGCTCGGCCCTTTTGCGAGTGGAAAATTGAAGCCACATCCCCTCTGTCCTGATTACCATGGTAACCTTTGACCCAGAGGTCATCTGCACACAGAGCCTCATGCATTCATGCAGCCTTTCAGCAGCGAATCAAACCCTTGCAAGACGAACCCAACAAGAAAAACACTGTCTCATTTAAAATTCATAGTCCGAGGGCCCACAAAACATACATTTAACATGCACTTTTGTATGGCAATAACCATACGACCAACAGGCATCATCGCAGACGTGCCCAGAGTAAAAATATTGTGAAAATAGCAGCGGAGGCGCCGTAATTCTCCGCTGACAGAAGCGTGTGGAAGCGTTCTAGTCCCAGGGCGGGTCTCTGACAGTCTAAGTATACACTAAAGCAGGTGTATCTGAGCCATAACAAACCCACTCATCCTAGTCAAACAACAGCCACGGGAAAGAATTCCTGGAGTCGGATCATTTAGGAAGGGAGGACAGTTTAAGGTAATTGCATGGTGTGTCACGTTGCCCATCCTTATTTTTTTACAGGCCTAAAATATAACCACAATTTATATCGCCTCAGGAAGAGTCAGCTTGGTTGAAGCATTTTTCTCATGGTGATTGCTGTTTAATGGGTATATGTATGTGTGCTTGAAAATAATATAGTATGGCTCTCAGTAGATGAAAATAGTCCTGATTATTTATTTATTTATTTGTTTATATATATTTTTAACCTCAAATTTTGATGTTGCTAAAAATTTGGCCCATGTATATGTATATGTATATACAATTTATTTATTTATTTTTTAAAGCTGCAGTCCGTAACTTTTTTTGGTTAAAAATGACCCGAAATCAATATTAGCGCAAGTACATAACCAGCCAGTGTTCAAAACTATCGCCTTACTTTAGCCCGATTCACAGCGATTCCCTATCAGTCAGTCACGTTCGACGTTACATCAGAGTGACTGACGCTATTGGGATCTCGCCCAAGAGCCCAATCACCTTTGAGTGTTAACAAAACAAGCCAATGACAGTTGGCGTGCGTGCTTTGCATCGTGCACCCCGCCTCCCAGCGCGGGTATAAAAGAAGAGTGCGTGCAGACGCACATCAGCTTTTCACTTCGGAGCCGAGCCTTTCAGCGCGAATCTGCAAGAGTGTCTGCAAGACAGCAAACGACAGTATTGGTGTTACGGTGTGTCAGCGGGGGTTGCTGTCCAGTGCTGCTGCTTCTGACGGCGTGCTGCAGCTCTTCATTCTGCAGTCGCGCTGCGACCTCCCCTGGGCACTTCAGCACTAAAAGAGCAATCTAAAAGAGCGGCATCTTTTTAAAGATGGCCTTCCGTTCGTGTGTTTCTGGATATGGTCGCTTCCTGGCTCCGTCTGACAGTCACGAACACTGTGTCTCGTGCTTGGGTTTTCAGCACGCTGAAGCAGCGCTCATGGATAAGTCATGTTCTCATTGCGGGAATATGACCATCGCGATGTTGCGATCCAGATACCTCCTTATCAAACGAGGGGGTGTCCCCCTTGCCATGCCCCATTCTAGTTCCTCTGTCTCTCAGCAGCGGAGGACTACTTAAGCTTGTGGTCAGGGTGATCTGAGGATAACAGTGCGAGCTTCCCCGTCGAGTGTGTCTCCGCAGGCCTCTCACTCCTCTAGCACTGCGCACCCTCTGGTGTTCTCGGATGAGGTGGCCGGGTCCCCGGACAGGGCGGGGCCCAGCATCTCGTTCGGAGCGCCAGCAGACGACAGGATGACGATTGCTGCATCGGGGGACGAGGTAGGCTATGGAGATGATGATTCGGATGCGCTACCTCCGTCAGGAAGAGTGGCGTTTCCCGAGTCAGATCCAGAGCTGACCACTATGCTTTCCCGGGCCGCCGAAAGCATCGGGCTGCACTGGAGACCTCCTCCTTCTCCCGAATGCTGGAGGCTGGATGATTGTTCCTGGGGTTGCAGGCCGATCGCCGGCAGCCACCTCCAGATCCTTTCTTCCCGGAGGTGCATGAGGAGATGACTAGGTCTTGGAGGGCACCTTTTTCTGCCCGAAACAGAGCTAGCGCCTCCTCCGTCCTCACCACCCTCGATGGCGGGGCAGCCCAAGGGTATGTGGAGATCCCCCCCTGTCGAGCGCACTATTGCGATGCAGCTCGGCCCGCAAAGCACCACTGCCTGGTGGGGTAATCCACGCCTTCCGTCCAGGGCCTGTAAGTTCTCGTCCGCTTTAACGGCCAAGGCTTACAGAGCTGCTGGACAGGCCGCTTCCGCCCTGCACACCATGGCCCTCCTGCAGGTCCACCAGGCCAAGGCGTTAAAGCAGCTGCACGAGGGTGGTGCTGACCCAGGTGTGTTGCAGAAGCTGCGCACAGTGACGGACCTCACCCTGAGGGCGACGAAAGTCCAGTGATGGGCAGTAGCATCGCTACAAGTAGTGACGCTAGTAGTTTAACTACATTTCTCAGTAGCGTGGTGGTAGCGTCGCTGTTCTCTGAATCAAATAGCTTTTCAGTAGCGAAGCTCTATTTTAAGTAGCGCGGTAGTGTCAACAAAAGCTAACGTTACATTTTCCAAAGCATTTCTGAAACTCAAGCTCAAGTCAGAAATATAACTTGCTACGCATCACTGATCCTGGATCAGTAAGTGACGCCACACCACTAAAGCTCGTAACGCCATTGGCTCCTCAACCTGTCAATCAAACCTCATTATTCCTCTCGCCTCTCTCGTCAATGAAGTGCTGCGCGCAGTTTGGAGCATCTCAGCTTGTTTGCCGTCTGAAGGTAAATAAAGAACTGTTGATTGAATAAGTACAGCGTTTTCTTTACTCTATATTTATAAAGGCTAATGTTTTTTTGTATTTGAGGATTGGAGAAGAGTGTCTTAGTCTAGCATTTTGTTGTCAAGTCACAGCCAAATAGCTCGTGCGAAGCGCTGAATCTTTTATGATGCTTTGACCAAATAACAGAAAAAACTGAGCGCCCAGCGACAGAAAACCGTCGACCTGCAAGTTCATGAAAATGTAAATGCGATGCCCGTACTGCCTTTGATGTGGCGTTAATGACGGTGGAAAAAAATGCTGGTCAAAAGCTTGAACTTGATTTTGGTGAAATGTTAATAATATGACACATGTAACGATACAAATAGCCAGGCCTATACATCTATATGGTAACACTATACAGTAAGATTTCATTAATGCTAGATGTATTAACTAACATGAGCATAAAAGGAACAATACATTTGTTACAGTATTTATTAATACAATACATTTATTACAGTATTTATTAATCTTTGTTAATGTTAGTTAATGAAAATACAGTCATTCATTGGTAGTTCATGTTAGTTCACAGTGCATTAACTAATGTTAACAAACACAACTTTTGATTTTACAGTTTTTTACAAACAGCACCACACAATGGATTACCTGCAAAAGCATGAAACCTATTCAAAATCTTTAGTTCATCTCTCAAAAGTATTTGTCAATGAACATATCAGACAGTGCCATCAGAATGAAAAGTCCTTGTGTCATTGTTCACAAACAAGATAGTCAAAATGCTTAGTCATGTTGTCAATATAGGCCTTCGTATTATCTGATATAAACTATGGCAACAGTTTGGATGACAGTTACTGTATTGAAATGCAGAAGGCTGCACTTCTTATGTTTGCCATATCCATTTCTAAAGTATAATTTACGTATTACTGTATGTGGGAATATTGATTGAAAGAGACTGTATAGGATTCACAGTTACACTTTTACTAGTGATCTGACCAAAAAAAAAAAAAAAAAACCTCACAACGTCATTGTGATATAGAAAACAAAAATAAATGTGGGCACAAAGGCAAAAATACAAAATTAGAAAGACAAACACAGGCAGAGCTTTGCTTTTGCATGTAGCACTGTATGGAGGAATTTCAGAGAACTGGTTTATCATTGATCTACATTCTCTTCATTAGTGAAAGTTAAGATTCACCTGCACAATCCATGGCATATTTACAAAAAGACTAATAGAAATGTTTAGAAAATATGCTTGACAGTTTATGACTACTAGATCAACCATTTTGCATTTAATGAATTATATGATGAACTAATTACTAGATGTTTTGAGGGGTAAGACTATTGCACAGAGAACTATATAATACATTTTGAGCAATATAACATTAGCTACCGATAATGTAGGAAAACGCAGACAAATGTACATAATCAGTTGCATGAATGTACCAAAGCAACTGCAACTTGTTCAGAAGAATGAGAAACTGCTTTTATGATGTGCACAAGTGACTAGATGATGTGGAGGTTGAACAAGTAGTTTTGAAAATTTCATTTCTGATCTGAGAAATGCACCAAAGCAACTGAGAAAAACTGTAATAGTGCATTAGTACATGTTGAAATTAACATTAATAAATGCTGTTGAAGAATTGTTCATTATTAGTTCATGTTAACTAGTTAACTAATGTTAACTAATGAACCTTATTGTGAAGTGTTACCATTTATATAAATGTATCTGTGTACAATAAAGCCACAATACTAACGACCAATAGGAGGTTTCTGGCCAACAGGAAAAAAAATTATTTTGCCTATGTCACAATATGAGGTAAATCCGGCCCTGTACATGATAGTGATTTTTGTTGCCAAATTGATTTGGAACAGTTGTTGAATAAACATTTAAACTGAATGCCTGTCTATCTATCTTGACTGACAGTTTTATTGATCACTGAGAGAGCATTGACTTGGTAAGATGTTGGTTCAATATAAAAATGATTAAAAACAAAAAATAGCTTAGATGTAGTAAACTACTTTTGCCATGTTGCTGTAGCTTAGCTTGCTACATTTGTAGCTTTAGTGTAGTGAAGCTTCATTTAATGAGGAGTAACTGTTAGCTTAGCTCACTACATTTTCCAAGTAGCTTGCCCAACACTGCGAAAGTCACAGCCTGGTCCCTGGTTCAGACGATGTCCACTTTAGTGGTCCAGGAGCACCACCTATGGCTGACCCTGGCGGATATGAGCGAGGCGGACAAGCATCGCTTCTTGGGCTCCCCTATCTCCCAGGCCAGCCTATTCGGCAAAGCAGTGGAGAGCTTTGCCCAACAGTTCTCCGCCGCACAGAAGCAGACGGAGGCATTCCGACATATCCTGCCCTGGCTGTCTGCTGCTGTCTCAATCCCACTGCTGGCCGCAGTCCCTCCGCCTGCTCGTTACCAAGGGAGCCCTCCTGCTGCCTCCACCTCCGCTCCAGCTCGGCCTCAGCAGCAGCCTTCACACCGGCCGCAGCGTGGAGCCCGTAAAGCGCCAGGGCAAGCGGTGTTCCTGAGACAGGCGACCCGGAGCTTCTGGATTCTGCCGGGAGGAGAATCTTTTGTTTCCGTTTTGTTCTGTTCCAGCGCTGCAGTTTTCTTTTTCTCCGGGTCTCAAGAGGGTGAGGATGGCGGTGCACGAGGCGCAGCCTCAACACCCTCGTTCCCCTCTCCTCTCGCCAGTGGGCAGCAGGGCCCGGCTCGTGGATGCTATGCCTCATCACGCACCCCCTGCCCAAATGTACAGCCAGGTAAGTGCCGCACCACGCACTCAGAGTCCATTCCGAGACGCGCTGCCTTCCGGGTCAGGTCCCTGTGCTCCACCTCGCTGCCCCACTGCGGGTATGTCGGTGGTTCCCCTAGTCCCACTTGTTCGGTCTCTGGGGGCTTGGGAAGCGCTCCCCAGACCGTCTCGCTAGCTCTCGAGAACCATCAGACTCGGCTATGCGATTCAATTCGCCCGGCGTCCTCCCAAGTTTAGGGGCATTTGGTTCACCTCTGTGCTGAACAAAGATGCTCCTGTCTTGCATGCAGAAATCGCGGTCCTACTGGCGAAGGACGCGATAGAGCCGGTCCCTCCAGCCGAGATGAAGTCGGGGTTTTACAGCCCTTACTTCATCGTACCCAAGAAAGGTTGTGGGTTATGACCAATCTTGGACCTGCGTGTTCTGAACCGGGCCCTTCACAAGCTCCCATTCAGGATGTTGACGCAGAGACGCATTTTTCAATGCATCCGTCCTCTCGATTGGTTCACAGCGATCAACCTGAAGGACGCATACTTTCATGTCTCGATCCTCCCTCGACACAGGCTGTTTCTCAGTTTTGCATTCGAAGAGCGAGCATATCAGTAAAAGGTCCTCCACTTCGGGCTGTCCCTGTCACCTTATGTCTTCACCAAGGTAGTGGAGGCAGCCTTTGTTCCATTGAGGGAAAGAGGTATTCGCATTCTCAACTACCTCAATGACTGGCTCATACTGGCTCAGTCTCGAGGGCAGTTATGTGAACACAGGGACACAGTGCTCAGGTACCTCAGCCAGTTGGGGCTTTGGGTCAACTGGGAAAAGAACAAACTCTCCCCTGTGCAGAGGATCTCTTTTCTCAGTATGGAGTTGGACTCGGTCAAACTCACAGCACGTCTCTCAATAGAATGTTGAGATGCTGATGCAGTTGATGCTGAATTGCCTAGAGTCTTTCCAGCGCAAGAGAACGGTTCCACTGAAACTATTTCAGATGCTCCTGGGGCATATGGCATCCGCAGCCTCTGTTACGCCGCTCGGGTAGCTTCAGCATTGGCTTCACGACCGAGTCCCGAGATGGGCATGGCAACGCGGCACTTACCAGGTCCCAGTCACCCCGTCTTGCTGCCAGACCTTCAGCTCATGGTTGGACCTTGCCTTTCTTCGGGCAGGAGTTCCCCTAGTTCAAGTGACCCGGCATGTTGTTGTATCAACAAATGCCTCTGCCATGGGCTAGGGTGCCATGTGCAATGGGCATACTGCAGTGGCATATCAACTGCCTCGAGTTGCTAGCAGTATGGCTTGCTCTGCGCCGCTCCTAGCTTACCAGGCCCATGATCAGGTAGACCTGTTTGCCTCCCCGGACACGTCCCACTGCCAGTTGTTTTTCTCCCTGTCCGAGGGGACCCTCGGCACGGACGCGCTGGCATACAGCTGGCCTCGGGGCCTACGCAAATATGTGTTTCCCCCAGTGAGCCTTCTCGCACAGACTCTGTGCAAGGTCAGGGAGGACGAAGAGCAGATACATTTAGTGGTGCCATATTGCCCCAATCGGATTTGGTTTCCAGAACTGATGCTCCTCGTGACAGCCCCTCCTTGGCAAATTCCTCTGAGGAGGGATCTCCTTTCTCAGAGAGGGAGCACGCTCTGGCACCCGCGTCCAGACCTGTGGAATCTCCACGTATGGTCCCTGGACGGGATGTGGAGGTTCTAGGTGGGCTACCTCCAGCGGTAGCGAACACCATCACTTCAGCCAGGGCTCCATCTACAAGACATGCTCACAGGCTGAAGTGGAACCTGTTCGTCGATTGATGTTCTTCCCGCTGGGAAGACACCCGTAGATGCCCGATTGCGGTCATGCTCTCTTTTCTGCAAGAAGGGCTGGAGCAAAGGCTCTCTCCCTCCATTCTCAAAGTGTATGATGCCGCTATTGCCGCACATCATGATGCAGTAGACGGTAAGTCTGTCGAGAAACACGACTTGGTCATCAGGTTCCTCAGGGGGGCGAGGAGGTTAAATCCTCCACACCCTCACCTGGTAACCTCTTGGGATCTCCCCTCGGTCCTGACGGCTTTGAAGGAGGAGCCCTTTGACCCTCTGCAGTCAGTAGAGCTAAAGTTTCTGTCGTTAAAGACAGTACTCCTCACTGCTTTTGCCTCGGTCAAGAGGGTAGGGGACCTGCAGGCATTTTCGGTCGACGAATCGTGCCTAGAATTTGGACCGGCCGACTGTCACGTTGTCCTGAGCCCCGCCCCGGATATGTGCCCAAAGTTCCCACCACGCCTTTCAGGGATCAGGGGGTGAACTTGCAAGCGCTGCCCGGGGAGGAGGCAGACCCAGCCATTGCTCTGCTCTGTCCCGTCCGTGCTTTATGTATTTACGTGGACTGCACGCAGAGCTTCAGGACCTCTGACCAGCTCTTTGTGTGCTTTGGAGGACAGCAGAAGGGAAAGGCTGTCTCTATACAAAGACTTGCCCACTGGATAGTGGAGGCTATAGTCCTAGCTTACCAGGCCCAACAGTTGCCGTGCCCCCTCGGAGTAAGAGCACACTCTACGAGAGGTGTTGCTTCTTCTTGGGCATTGGCACAGGGTGCCTCAATAGCAGACATTTGTAGAGCTGCCGGCTTGGTGACGCCTAACACATTTGTGAGATTCTATAATCTCCGTGTAGAGCCCGTGTCCTCCCGTGTACTTGCCTCAGGTGGCCAGTAACACCAGACCCGCTCGGTGTCAATCATGCTTGCTGCGCCATTCCCCTCTACGGAAGCAAGATAAGCAAGATAATTCCACACACAGCTGCAATTCCAGGTTTTCAAACAGAGATGGCCACAAAGAGGCAAAACTGATGGACTGCAGCTTTAAGGAAAGAAATAAGGTCATATTAAACAAATTTAAAGTTAATTAGGTCTTTTAGGCCAGAAAAGATACTATGTAATCTAGTGCAATGTAATTGTTCTAATCTAATAATTTATAAAAATTATATTAAATTATATATAAATTCCGATGCATTCATATTATTATTATTTTTTTTTAATAAGAAATAAAATTGAGAATTTGTATCAATGATATTCATGAGCATGTGCTAATTGTTGTATTTTTATTAATTAATGTTAACAGATATTAATAAATACTAAAACAATGCATTACTAATTGGACCTTATTGTAAAGTGTTACCAGATATGATAAATATAATATTTCAGAAATGCTGAGCTTCAGTGATATTTAAATTTAGCTGTATAAACATCAAAATATACTTTAGTTTTTAATTAATTATATATATATATATATATATATATATATATATATATATATATATATATATATATATACAGTGCCTTGAGAAAGTATTCAGACCTCTTCATTTTTTTCACGTTTTGTTATGTCGCTGCCTTATGTTAAACTGCTTTTAAATGACTATTTTTCCACATCAATCTATATTCCATACACCATAATGGTAAATCAAAAAACAGTTTTTTAACATCTTCGCAAATTTATTAAAAATAAAAAAACTTTAAAGATTCCATTGTGTAAGTATTCATACCCTTATCTGGGACAGTTGGAATTTAGCTCAGGAGCATTCATATTGCTTGTAGATGTTACTACACTTTGAGTGAAGTTAATCTGTGGCAAATTCAGTTGAATTGGTATGATTTGGAAAGGCACACGTCTTAATAAAAGGTCTAACAGCTGATAATGCATATCAGAGTAAAAACCAAGCCCAAAGAACTGCCTGTAGAATTCAGAAACAGGGTTGCGTCAAGCCACACATCTGGGGAAGAGTTGAGAAAAAATTCTGCTTCACTGAAGGTTCACAGAAGCATTTAGTCTTTGTTACCCTTCATGGAACACGTTTGAAACAGCCTAGAGCTGGTCTCCTGGCCAAACTGACCAATTGATAGAGAAAGGCTTTGGTTGGTGTGGTGACCAAGAACCTGATGGTCACTCTAGTTGAGCTCCATGATCATATGTGGAGACAGGAGAAACCTACAGAACTGCAACACTCCACCGATCTGGGCTTTATGGTGGTGTGGCCAAACTCAATCCTCTCCTCAGTGTAGACACATGAAAACACACTTAGAATTTGCAAAAAAAGCACCTAAAGGACCCTCAGACTGTGAGAAACAAGATTCTCTGGTCTGATGAACCTCAATTCTAAGCGTCATGTTTGAAGCAAACCAGGCACTGCTCATCCCCTGCAGAGTACCATCCCAAAAGTAAAGTGTGCTGGTAGCAGCCTCATGCTGTGGGGCTGTTATTCAGCGGCAGGGACTGAGAGACTCATCAGAGTAGAAGAAAAGCTCAATGCACCAACATATTGAGATAGCCTTAATGAAAACCCAGTCCAGAGCATTCAGAACCTCAGACTGGGCAGAAGGTTCACCTTCCAAAAGGACAATGGACCTAAACGCACAGCAAGAGTGGTTTATAGACAACTCTGTGAATGTCCTTGAGTGGCCCAGCCACAGCCTGAGCTTGAACCCAATCAAATATTTCTGGACAAACCTGAAAATGTGCGTCTGCCCCCATCCAACCTGACAGAGCTTGAGAGGTAAAGAAGGGAGGAGAAGAATAGCAGATAACTGCCAAATGCTGATGAGCAAAGCTTGTTGCATCAAACAAAAAAGTCTTGAGGCTGTAAAGGTGCTTCAGCTATATATTTAGTTAAGGGTATGGATACTTACGCAATGTATTTATTTCTGTTTTTTATTTTTTAATAAATTTACGAAGTTGTGACAATTCTGTTTTTGCTTTGTCAATATGGTGTACGGAGTGTAGATTGATGTGGGAAAAAAAGTAATTTAAAGGAGTTTAACATAAGGCAGCAACATAAAAAAAAAACATGAAAAAAATTAAGGGGTATGAATATTTTCGCAAGGCACTGTACATACATACATACCACACACACACACACACACACACACACACACACACACACATTATATTTTCAAAATAAAAATTATATATTAAATTACATAGAAAATCCCATGCAATTGTATGAAAAAATAATATAATATAATATAATATAATATAATATAAAAATATATAAAAGTTATATATTACATTGCATATAAATTCTGATGCAATGTTATGACTTAAGAAGACTCAAACAGACCTGTATTTCTGTGTTTTTTGTCATTTTTGGAACAGTGTTCATTTACATTGCCTACCATCCTGCACATTCTGCTAAACATCTCCTTTTGTGTCCCATGAAAGAAAGACATGAGGATGAGTACATGATGACATAATATTCATATCCCTTTACCAGCCTTGCCACTAACTTCATCTGCAGTGTCACTGTTTGGTTATATACAAGTTAATAAAGTTGCAGCAACAAGCGTTTTGAGCTGTCATATCTCGAAGTGACTGCGGCTCCTTTGGATTTAGCGCCCATCTGTTCAGCCATACACCGTCCAGGACCGGCTTGGCATGCAGAGCAGCGTATAGCTGTCACAGAGGAGCAGAGTTTTGTGTTTGTGATGGGGAGGCAGTTCGTCTTGTTAATTCTGCAGATGGACAGGGGTGAGGATTTGCCCCGTGGTAAAGTATGCTCACTGGCACTGGATGTCTCACTGCTGTTCGGGAGTCAGTCTCAGACGGGCAGACGGCCAGACGAGATGGACAGACAGCCAGACAGGCAGACGGACAGACAGGCTAAGATATCGCCTGCAGTTATTCAGAACCCTGCAGTCTGGCTGGAGTGAATTTGACTGGAAGCAAGAGGCAGCGCAAGGATTGCTGAGGTAACAGGAACACCACACACACACATTGCTTAGGCTTTTCTTTCTCTCTCTCTCACTTTCCATTCCTCCATTCTTCCCGATATTCTGATCAGATATGCAGAGCGGTTGCGGTTCTCCCCACAGACTCCGGAGTTTCTCATGTCAAATCACTTTGACTGCATAGGAGTCATGGCAGGGTGGAAGCCCTGGTGATCAGACCTCCTCTCCGTCTCTCTACACTCACTTGCAATCGTTCGCAATTTAATGATTGCGGTTCTGATTCTGATGCACTTAAAGGTATAGTTCACCCAAAAAATTAAATTCTGACTTATCCTCCACTTGTTTCAAACCTGTATGAGTTTCTTTCTTCTGTTGAACACAAGAGAAGATATTTTGAAGAACGTCGGGACGCAAACAGTTGACGGTAGCCATTGATTTCCATTTTTTTCCCCATTCTATGGAAGTCAGTGGCTTCCATCGGAACTCATAAATAAACATTCTGTCATCATTCACTCACCTTCATGTCATTTCAAACATGTTCTTTCTTTCGTAGAACATAAAAGGAGAGATTTTAAAGAATGCTCATGCTACTCTTTCCCATACAATGTAAGTGAATAGGGATTCTGGTCCTTGGGCTTCAAAATGACAAAAAGCACCATAAAGCATCAGAAAATATTAACTTTTTCACAATTTTCCTTGTCATCTGAAGTCATATGATAGCTTTGTGTCAGAAATAGACTGCAATATAAGCTGTTATTTACAGAGATACATACAAAACATGTATAGACTACAGAAACGGCTCTTTGGTTCCTAATGCTATTGGTACTCTTGTGTCGTGTGACAAAACTTCACTGAAATGGTGCAATGTTTAATTTGTTCCTCAATTTTTTGAATTGTTTCTTGCAGTGAATTTAAAATATTTTCTTCGTTTTCAGCCACAATAATATTATTTAATGCAAATCATCATTTAATACAAAACTGTGAATGTACACTACTCTTTTAAAAGTTGGAGTCAGTAAGATGATTTGGTAGCACTTTATTTTACAGTACGTGTACTTCCTTGGTACATACATGGTAAATATCTTGTACCTACAGGCAAATGAGTGGTAACACAAGGTACTTACCTGAAGTGTATGTACATGGTAACAAATAAGAAACACGGCTGTACTTAACAGTCGCACATGCATGGCAATTAGTTTGTAGATACAGACATGTGTAGGTAAGAACGGTCACTTACAGGAAGTGCCCGTACATGGTAACCAATTAGATACTTTACTGTACTTACTAATGTATATACATGGTAAATATGTAGTACTTACGGCCAAGTGGGTACAAACAGGCACGTCCTTACAGCATCCGTATACGGTAACTAATAAGACACATTACTGTACATACTAATGGTAAATGTGTAGCACCTACAAAAAAATGTGCTATTATGTGGTAACAAACAAGACGCATACTGTACTTGGTATACACGTGGTAAATATGTAGTATTTACAAACAAGTGTTTGTAAAAATGGTCACTTACAGGTAGTGTCAGTATATGGTAACTAATAAAACACATTACTTTACATACTAAAGACATGGTAAAGTTTAACAAAGTTTGAAGAACTGGTAATTCCTGTGTAATGTTTATGTAAAATGGTTCACTTTATTTTAAATACTATTTCCATATACTTGCTATGTACATACTGGTGTATGTACCTATTAGTTAATGTACAGAATAAGTCATGTGGTACTCAAGTTGGGGGTATAAACATGGACCAAGGTACTTACTGAGTAACTGTGCAAAGAATGATGGGAATTGTAGTCCGTGGGTGATGTGCAACAGTAGTGTAGTGCAAGAGTCAGTGTAATGGAATAGTGACCTCTGGTGGTGAGTGAATGGAAATTCATAGACCGGATTCATGACATAGCCCACCAGTGCGGAGCAGACAGGGCAGAAGACCTCCACGGCGGAGCAGACTGAGCAGGAGCCCACCAGTGCAGAGCAGACAGGGCAGGAGACCTCCACGGCAGAGCAGACTGAACAGGAGCCCACCAGTGCGGAGCAGACAGGGCAGAAAGGCACCACGACGGATCAGGAGAGCACCATGGCGGATCAGGAAAACACCACGACGGATCAGGAAAGCACCACGACGGATCAGGAGAGCACTACGATGGATCAGGAGAACACCACGACGGATCAGGCCGATCAGGAACCCACAGCAGAGATAGGAGTCTAGGAAAAACGGAAACACAAGAGGCAGGGAACACAAAAAGTCCATAAATATTTTCCCTAGTGACAACTGCGCAGGCAGACAGTTCAAAATTTGGCTCATTGACTGGAATTAGATGGGTAGACAGTTCAAATCCTGACTCATTGACAGTGACTGGACAGACAAATAGTTCAAAATTCAACTCATTGACTGGAACTTGACGGGAAGACAGTTCAAAGCCTGACTCATTTGTAGAAACTGGACAGACAGATAGCTCAGGATCAAACTCATTGACTGGAAGGGGACAGACAGACTCTTCATTAACGATCTCTTTGGCAGTGACAGGGTTAACAGGACAAACATGGGGTGCAATTATAGGTTTAGAGCTTAAAACAGACAGTTCAGGTTTAGATTCCTTGCCAGAGACAGGCAAGACAGACAGTTTGAAATCAAACACATTGGTAGAGATGACACGGACAGACAGTTCACACTCAGCCACCATGGCTGTTTCAGAACAGGGCGAGAGTTCAGGGATAGCCTCCTCGGCCGGTTCAGAGCAGGACAAATGTTCAAAAGCAGCGTCCGTGGCCGTGACGGAGCCAGACAAGGAATCACAGACGGCCTCCATAGCCGTGACAGAGCAAGACGAGGAATCACAGATGGCCTCCATGGCCGTGACAGGGCAAGACGAGGAATCACAGATGGCCTCCATAGCCGTGACAGGGCAAGACGAGTGTTGGTGAGTGGATACCACTGACACCTCCGAAGGTTCTGCAGCGGTCGCTGCCACCTCTGGAAGTTCTACAGCAGTAACAGTCTCCTCGACCGCAACTTGACAGGGTGAGAGAATATTGTTGGGCGCCACCACCATACAAGGAGCTGAATCGAGCCCTGCTGCTTCGGAAGGTTCTGCAGCATGTGCCGCCACCTCTGGAGAAGCTGCATGGGTGCCCTCGCCTCGGAGAACACAGCAATGAGCGTCACTACCCCAAGAGGTTCTGCAGCATCAGCCGCCACCTCTGGAGACATCTCAGTGGACGCCGCCACCTCGGGCAGTTCTGTGGTGGTGTACGCAGCCCAAAGGCAACATAAAGCGATTCCCATCATGGGAAGCACTTCGGATAGGGCAATTAGTTCAGGGACAGAAGGGTTGGAGTGAGTGGATCTGGGGATACCAGCTGCGCGTGCAGACACTAGCTGTACATCCCTCACATTGGATACCAGACTAGGATACCGAAGGACTGACCTTGAATATCTGGGTGTGGCAGACAGGACGTGACAAGTTTCTGGCAGATCAACTGCAACATGACGTGGTTCTGGATGGTCAGCGGTGATGTGAAGAGACTCTGGAAGATCCGCTGAGACGTGATGAGACTCTGGATGGTCAACGGTTACGTGACGTGACTCTGGCAGATCAGCTGAGATGTGATGAGACTCTGGAAGATCAGCTGAGACGTGACGAGACTCTGGCAGATCAGCTGTGACGTGACGAGACTCTGGCAGATCAGCTGTGACGTGAAGAGACTCTGGCAGATCAGCTGTGACGTGACGAGACTCTGGCAGATCAGCTGTGACGTGAAGAGACTCTGGCAGATCAGCTGTGACATGACGAGACTCTGGATGGTCAACGGTGACGTGAATAGACTCTGGAAGATCAGCGGAGACGTGACATGACTCTGGCAGATCAGCTTAGATGTGACGAGACTCTGGCAGATCAGCTGTGACGTGACGAGACTCTGGAATGGCAGTTGTGACTTGACGGAGCGTTGTTGTGGCCGCCATCTTGTGAACGGACTCTGCTGTAGCCGACATTATGTGAGTGCGCTCCGGTGCGGCCGCCATTTCAGTTACGGATGCGGTGTCGCGTTCTTCCTCCGCGAAACCCACCGTGCACAAAGAGCCAACAGTCAACAAAGCATAATCCATCAAGTGAGCGAGTGATGAACGCGGATCCTCGTGAGACCATAACGGTTGATTTATGCCATCACAGAAAATTTCTGTCAAAATCATGTCTGGTAAATCTGAACAGTTTGGGATGGCTAAAAACTCTCTTATATGATTTTCCAGTGATCGTGGGCCTTGTTAAAGGGCAAACAGAATTCTTGTTGTGTCCATACCTGACAAATGTCCGTTTAAAAGCTGCTGGATCCTTGTGTGGCCGAGTATTCTGTAACGAGGCTGATGAGACGTGAGGCGTGCAGATCCAAGTGCAAGCTTTATTAAGAAACAAGGTCAAAAATACAGACAGGGTCGAACAACTGACAAACAGGTATATAGAGGGCTAGACAAGAGAGGTAATCCGAAACGTGAGCAATAATCCAGGCAAGGCGCGAACAATATCCAAAGGGCAAGGCAGAGAGATAGTCCAGGTACACATGCTATGCGATGGGTAGGATTAGGTTTGTGGGGTAGATGCACATCATATGTACGTGAAAACTGCGTATCATATGCATGCGAAAACTGTGTATTATATGCACGCCAAACATGTTCGTATCATATGTATGCCAAAGTCCATTTTTGCGTATCAATACCATGAGTTTTCGTTCTTATTTGGCGTACTATTTATATGCATTTTCATGAGACCGGGCTCAAATGAATTGTTAAATCGGACTGCACTGGTAGTGATCTTTGTTGTTGCATGCAACCAGTGGGGACAAAACAATATAAGACACTGAAAGCGTTGTGTATTTATTGTTTTTGTATTATTTTCTGACGCCCAGTATTTATCTCTCATCACTTTTTCAATTCACATAAATAATAATTCCCCACAAAAAGTTCCTCGCTTGTCTCAGGAAACGCAGAGATGCTGAATCATGGTAATTGGGGCAGAATGAGAATTAAAGTGTGAGAGGAAATTTTCCTTCCCCGCCCACAGACACAAACATTCACACAAAGCTGCAGCTCTTGCACTGTAATCTCATCTCCGGATCTGCTGCAAAACAAGATAAACTGAATTAATACCACTATTTTACAGGACCGTTCCTCCCACTGACTAAAGCTAAAGAGAGATGAGATGTAGAGGTGCTGTAGATCAATGGAAAACGGAACAACCTTACAGCCCTTTGAATTATGGGATAAAACGGCCACATTCAGGACCAGGTGTTCATTTTATATGGAGTTTAATGAGGCAAATCTGAAGCGCAGATTTTTATTTCCGCTGTATAATATATAAAATGTTCTCAAACATTCATGAGTGGGTTGTCTGTTGCACTTCTGAACAGGAAATATTATTGGTCAGATGTTGCTCTTTCATAGCTCAAGAGTATTTGAAGTATTTGACTATTAGTTTCTTGGCAAATCTGGGCACAGTATGAGACGTTGTTGAGATATTTTGTAAAATATACAATATAAAAGTTTGGAAATGCTGCAATTTTTGTTTTTGAAAGAAGTCTCTTAAACTCACCAAGACTTAAAATTATGAAAAATTATTACAATTTAAAAGAACTGTGTTCTATTTGAATATATTTTAAAATGTAATTTATTTCTGTGATTCAAAGCTAAATTTTCAGCATCATTACTCTTTCAGTGTCACATGATTTTTCAAAAATCATTCTGATATTTGCTGCTCAATAAATATTTCTTATTATAATCGATATTTAAAACACTTGGGCTGCTTATTAATTTTGTGGTAAAAAAAAAAAAAATAATAATAATGTGAGATTATCGGTGTATTTTTCTGAAGGGAATCGTTGTGCTTTGCTAAAAATCATTTACCTAATTTGGGCTTGGTTTCACAGACAGGGCTTAGACTAAACCAAGATTAGGCCATAGTTCAATTAATACATGAACTATGTAACAAGTAATTTTTATAAATATGCCTTAGAAAGAAAAAAAAAACAATAAAAATCTGGTGTGCATCTTGAGATAAAACAAAGGTTCTGATATATTTTAAGATCAGTCAGTGCAAGTTTCTTTCAGTTGAAACAACTCAGATTTACATTTTAGTCTGGGACTAGGCTTAAGCCTTGTCTGTGAAACTGGGGGTTGGTACCTTTTAAAAATTGCTTGTAAATCTGTCATTATCCTATACTATTACCAAATCTTGGATTTTATTTTTATTATTATTATTATTATTATTATTATTATTATTATATTTATTTATTTTTTTCAGTTAGCACTTGCCAAATCTTTGAATCAGTATTATCAACTTTTTCTCTTTCCATTAGCACATTTTGTATTTCTTTTTGGAACTGATTGACCATATTCCTCACTGATCTGAGCTTATGCACCTCAGTGTTTGAGTAAAAACAAAACAAGACAAAACAAAACATTATTTATGGACAATTTTGGCGAAGTTCACTCAAGCACTAAGGTGCATAAGCTCAGATCAGCAAGGCCTATGATCAATCAGTTCCAAAAAAAAAAAAAAAAAAAACAGAAAATGTGCTAATGGAAAGAGAAAAAGTTGATAATACTGATCCAAAGATTTGGTGATAATATAGCATAACGAGAGATTTATAAGCACCGTTTTGTAGGTCAATCATTTTTGACTGGGAACATCGTGTGTGGTGGGAAAATCCCAAAAAAAGTACAACAAATATACACATTTTTAAGTTTTTATACCCTTTTTTGAGCAAATTCAGTAAGTTTTAGTCCATTGTGAAAACATTAACTAGCATTAACTAGCAAAAAAAAAAAAAAAAAAAACTTTATTTTAAGGTGTCCTTGTTACAAGTTACCTGTACTTAGTATTATAATAACAATAAATTATACATAATTGCATGCAAGTAACCCTAAGCCAAACCCTAATCATAACGCTAGCCATATGTGGTAAGTATATATAGTTACTTAATATTACTCAGTACTTAAATGCATAATTACACTGTAACAAGGACACTTTAAAATAAAGTGTAACAAAAAAACTAAAAAAAATCTCTCTGGGTCAAAATGACCGGAACACAATATGAAGGTTAATAAGTCTCCATTGGCTCTCCATTCAAACTAATAGCCATCTAGGAGAGACAATTGGGGCCTTAAAGAGATTTTGCTTTCCTGTGGCAGCAAACAATTATGTGCCATTCCAACACTGAACACTTCTACACAACAACCTTAGAAAGTTAGTAGCTATTTTCTTGTGCAATATTTTGTGGCACAGTGTTGACAGCAGAACACACGTCCTAATGACCATTTGTAGAAAATAACATCCTTCTCATATTTGCTAAGAAAAACTTTCCTTTCAAATTCAGCAAGCTGAAAATAACTCTTATTCCTGACATCGCTTGTTTGTTGATCGTCCCAGTCATTCTTAAAGCACATTAACAGTATTGAGAAGCAAAGATGAGCGATTTCCTGGAAGTCTAAAGAATGTGCAAGACATACAATTCACAGTTCATTAACTCTCAACCCAGACCATATAAATAACGGCATGAAGACGGCTTAAAAACAGACAAACTTCACATTCATTATGATAAAAAACATCCTCATTTGACAGCAGCTTGTGACCAAGGTTTGACAAAATGGAAAAACTCAAGTGATGCTAAACATCTGTCCTCTTGGTCTGAATCATCTACAAAATGAAACACACGTTATTCTTACCTTCCCTACAGAAACTGTGAGTTGTTGCCATACAAATGTCACCGTCATGATGCTAGGCTGTTTCCGGTGGTTGCTAAGTAGATGCCAACTTGCCCAGGTCAAAAAAGGCCTCTGTTAAGTCTCTTCTGGTCAGTTAAGTCAGTCTAAGTGTGTATGGAGCAAAGTTACATGCCAAAGTTTAATAATCACATATCAGTTTGATTCTTTATTTAATAAGAAAATAAATTATGCAGTTGTCATAAACGACTTGGATCATAACAAATCTGCCCGGAGAACTAAATATATCCTCCTGTGTGTGTGCGTGCGTGCGTGTGTGTGTGTATGGAGACCACAAGTCTGTTTGGAGACTGAAAGCAACTGGCAAATGTCCAATACAACCATTTAAACCATAATGATCTGAGCCTCTGTTTCGCTTTGTCATTGTGCCATGTTGACTCATTGAGCGAGTAGTTTTCTATCTACTGGAATTCTCTTTCTCCCTCTATCAGCTGTAAAAACATTGGCATGACAATTAGTAGCTCGTACTGGACCTGTCTAAATAAAGTGAAAGAGAAAAAGATGAAGACTTGGAAAGAGAAGGTGGTAGAGATTTGGTGCAGATAAAATGATCTTCATAGGATAGTTGAACAATAAATACAAATTCTATACAAAATTACTAAAATATAAAATATTTTGATCTTTTTTATTAAGGTTAGTTGTAAAATGCTATGTTGGTGCGACTCCTAAAAAAATGTAATATTACATTTTAAATAATATTTATGAATTAATACTTGTAATAATTGTAAATACTTGTAAAACAAACATATATATATATATATATATATATATATATATATATATATATATATATAATTTATTTTTTTTAAACATTATTGATAATGATTAAGGTGTGTCCATTCAAAGTATTCAAGGTATGAGGAAAATATGTTATTACTTTTTAATTCATGGTTATGACACATGACGTTTTATAGAGTCAGCAAATGTAAACTGGTCTGTTGCTCACACTCAAATCGTACAACTTCAGGACTATAGAATAATTTACGATGCTTTTTTTATGAGATTATACTTTTTGGAACATTATTTGTATGGAAAGGAGCAGCTTAGACATTCATTAAAATATATGTTCCACAAAAAAAAAAAAAAAAAAAACTGATTTGGAATGACAAAAAATTATGACGGAACTCAACTGTCAGTTATAATGAATGTACTGTTTAGCCATAGAAGAACTGTTCTAGTAAAACCTTTCACAGTTTACTTAAAATGATCGTGTTAATTATGTCACTTAATTATGCCGTTGAAATTATTTTCATATCCTCAGGCCATTTCAAATGTAAAACAATCGCTTCTGTGGTTTATTCAAAAGCTATGTTAAATCAGTATGTTTGCGTTTTCCATTTCAACAGCTCATTTTATTAACATTCAAAGGTTTACTTGAGCACGAAGCACAAAAAGCTCCCTTTGGCGCAATTTGGATTGGGGAAAAAGGTAGATCGGCCCATCTCATCACCAAATCAGACAATCTGCTTCTCTTCCAAGTAAAACTGATGTAATCTCATGGGCACCATCTAATGTGCTTGTCCCTCGCTACCTCACACCTGTTGCTTTCTCTCTGCCTTTCTTCTTTGATTTTTTTTTGATTCGGAGCATCCAAGAAGCGAGAAACAAACGGAGCGCTGGAGAAACAAGAGGACTGAAGGAAATCAAAGGGAAATGGGCAGAGTGTTTATCGGAGAGGGAGGGATGGGGGTGGTTTGGCTGGCACAGACGGAGTCTGAATATTCAAGCAAACGAGACCCCCACCTCACACTCCTGCAAATATTGTCTTATCCATTAGTGGGAGCACGGGAAGAAAAGGGTAGTCTGTCATTGTGGGGCTCATGAAGGAGAAGTCAGGGGAGGAATTCTTTTCAAAACCTCTTCTGCAGTGCTCAGTGGACAGGGCCATTTGTTTGGCCCTATTCAGACGCCGTAGACCGTAGCAACAAAGAGCGCTTTCAGTGCTCCTCACTGTAAAAGCATGTGAAAGAGAAAAGCAGGGCAGAGGAAAGAGAAGAAAGGCGAAAAAAAAAAAGAAAACAACTTTAGCGAGACACGGAGGACTTGTTAAATTTAGATATGTTTATACGGACCTTTGCTTGTGTGTTTGTTTTTTCCTCACGCCGGACACGGAAAAGCGTTTGTGGCGAAACTAATAGAGTCGAACAGTATTGAGCCTTGAAGGAGAATGTTACCCAACACTCGCCTTTAAAAACTGACACCGGGCTGGCTCGCCGAGAACTCAGCCGTGGTCTGGGACACCCGAGAACACCGTCGGCATAAATCCTACCTGACGTGAGCTAGCAGAGACGCTGGCCTGTGTGTTTATGTGTTTACTCCGATGATTATTACTTTAGCAGCTCCCTTCTGCAGAGTGGATCAGCTCACCTCGCCGTGGGACATGCAAACACTTCCAAAATGCGTCCGGGGTGTGCGCATGTGGCTCGATATAACTTAATCATGCAGCAAGTCGAGCGGCTTCCTCTTTAGTGGCCTTCGAACTTATAGTTCTCCCAGAAACAAAGATTCTGATGTTATTTACTCAGCCTCATGTTGTTTCAACCCCGTTTCAAAGTCTTTCTTCTGTGGAACACAATGGAGGATGTTTTGAGGAATGTTCATGCTGCTCTTTTACATACAAAGTTCATAGTGACCATGGATGTCAATCTAAAAAAAAAAAAAAAGAGCTTCATAAAAGTACTCCATATGATTTGTGAACTATGTTCTACGTCCTATGAAAAGCACATGTACATTTAAATCGTTATTTGCTGAAAATTTTCCTTTCTCCAGTTTTCTAATCTGATTCATACCTACTGTATGTTCAGTTAAAGAAAGAATTGCGCTAGATTTGATGCCATTGACATCCAGCTCTATTGTTTTTGCATGTCATGCCACATGTCTGAATATGTGGAACTGCAAATGAGATATGGGATGTTCAGTGAATAACCTAGTGCGATGAGACCAGTTGCAAGCTTCAAAGAATGTGTCTTTGCACATAGAATGCAAAAACGCTGCTTGACATTGCACAATCACAGCCAGTCTGAATCTATGGTGTTTAATAGACAACTATGAGGAGTAGGATTTTGGACCAATGAGATTTCACACTGGGCAGAGCCACACAGTATCCGCTACAGAAATGTCCAGGGGTGCGTTTCTCAAAACCATCGTTAGCTAACTATGGTCGTTATGGTCCATTGAACTCTATTGGTAATGGCAGAACTTGCAACCATAGTTGCTTTTGAGAAACGCACCCTTGCTCGTCACTTCTCATAGGTATGTAGAAAGTTTTGCTGTTTTCCACACAAAAAGTTATTGTACGGCTTTAGAAAAATTCAATTATAGCGAATTTATGTTTAGGGCAGGAGTTTTCAAACTGGGGTCTGGGGTTCGCCAGGGGTCCCCTAAATAAGTTTAGAGAAAAATAACTAAAAGGAAAAATAAATAAAAAAATAAAAATAAAAAAAATGAGCGAGTTACATAGGGGGGAAATTTTCAAACTGGGGCCTTTAAAAATGTTAAGAGAAAAGGCTTAAGAAATGATAATTAAATATTATATTATATTATATTAATTGTATTATATTATATTATATAGACTTTAGATGAATGAATGAATGAATAATAAAATAAATAAATAAATATATAAAGTAAGTAAGTAAGCAATAAGTAGGAGGGGAAAAAAAGGATTTTCAAACTGGGGTCCGCAGTGAATAAATAAATAACAATAATATGAAAAATAGATTGAAATTAATTGATTAACTAACACAGTACTATAATGAGTAGAATAAATCATAATCATGTAACTTAAAAGAACATATTTTCCAAATAATATTTTAGGAATGTTTATAATACTGTGTGCAGATTAAAAAAGCTGTGTGAAGATTACTCAAAATTAATTTTTCTGTGCTCCACTGATAAAACAACAGCATACAGGTTTGGAATGACATGAGGGTGAACAATGACAGAATTTTCATTTTTTGGTTAAAATATTTTTTTCAGCAGAAGAAAAAAAAATCATATTCTTTTCATTTGCTTTATTAATCCAGTATTTTCATTTCATTCTCCTCTCTCTCAGATCCCGGGCACGCCTGCAATATGGAGTGGGTCTAACCAAACAGCAGTGCTCTCATAAAGATTATTTTTCTTGGAGTGGAGGCGAAGGAAAGTAGGACAGGTTTTCATCAGTATAGCTAGCGACGTGTCAAACGTATTACGACTCATCATGCAAATATGGAAATTTCTGGTAATTAAAAGTCACTCTTCCTGGCGTTCATGAAGGAATAGGTGTAGGTGTTCAAGCTTTCATCTGTACATCTGTATGTTTGGGTGTACGTGTCTCAGATAGATCGATGGCTTGGGGGTTGGTGATGAAAACAGCGTGCTTGGTCTGTTTCTTTTTTTTTTTTTTTTTCCGTCTACTGCCAACTGCTTTATACCGTGGATGAAGCCATAGCTTGACCAAAATAAACCTGCCAAAGACAGAGACGGAGGGAAAATATGTTTTTTTCCCCCTTTCTGCTAGATATGGCCCCTGTCCAGACAGCCTTATAATCACACTGTTCATTTCTATTTTATTGACAGATGCAGCATGTAGGGTTGGAGAGAATACAGAGTGGTTTCCAAACCTCTGGGAAGGATGGAGTGGTGGACCTGCATGAAATATTGTGTGGATGGCATTATTGTACTTGGACCAGGCACTGTACTCTCAAAAATGATGTGAAAATATACATGCCATTATATAGGAGCATGTGCTGCACTTGTATTTAGTAAAACTGTCAGTACACTGACATTAAACAAGCCCTTTCAATCTCAGGTTCTCTCTCGAACTTCTCAAGCCACCCTGATGCAGGCTAATGTGTTTAACAGAATCAGAAACTGAGGAAACCGCACTATGAAAGCAGAAGCTCTCCCAGATTTTATGACTGGATTATACTGAACTGTGTGCATACCACTATTAGCAATAAATAGACATTAACTTAATACACTTTCTGTAAAAGGTCTGTAGTTGCAGTATATTCACAAAATGAAAACATATTCACTTTCCCTTACCATTGTAAATTTGATACTATAATAAACTATAAAACTATGGTAACTTAAATGACAGAAAATTTCCAAAAAAATTCTGAAAGTTTCTTACACTGTACTATATAGACGTGTGGTTTTACAGTGGTACAAAACTGTAGAAGAAATACAAATTGAATAAAAATAAAGTTGAAATTTGGTTACCATTCTGATTTTTTTTTTTTGTTATGGGTTACTATCAAATATTTTATTTAGTCTGGAATGAAATGAAGAAACATTTGCTTCAAGAAACCTACAATCAATACTGATAATCAGAAATGTTTTTTTTGAGCAGTAAATCAGCATAATATAATGATTTCTGAAAGATCACTTGACACTGAAGACTGGAGTAATGATGCTGAAAGTTCAACCTTGCATCACAAGAATAAATTACATTTTAAAATAGATTAAAAAGAAAACTTTGTAATAATATTGTAATAATGCAATACTATTTAATTATACATAATATTTCACAATATTATTGTTTTTACTCTAATTTTGATCAAATAAATGCAGCCTTTGGTGAGCATAAGAAACTTCTTTCAAAAACATTTGAATGGGAGTGTTTATAGCACTATTTTATATATTGTATATATTTTTTTTAAATTCTGTTTACATTCAAATACTTTTATATTTCACATATAATTTATTATATTATTTAATGGTAGCATTTATTGTATATACAGTCTGCCTAATTTTTTATTTTTTATTTTTTTTGGTACTCAACATAAACCGTGCTGGAAAAAAAAAACAAAAACAAAACAAAACAAAACAAAACAAAACAAAAAAACCCCCGAAAGTTTTGAGCACTTGTCTTTTGGCCAGGCTGAGAGACTGGCGAGACCAGCTTAACCCAGCTAGGACTAACAACTCTAGGGGAACCAATGTATACTTAATGCATAAACCATGAATGCTAGAATACCTGGATCATTACTGTACCAAGACATTTATTTTCCAAGTGTTTTCACCTCTGACAGGTGGGGATCATAAAATAGCGCCTCTGTGTCTCTCCTAGAAGCCAGTCTCAGAGGCCACAAACACACATGCACACATTTTTAGCAGATGTGCTCCCTTTGTGTATTTGGTCAGCGCATGTCATCCATGAAATCCTCACATGAATAGGAGGAAGTGAACAGAGCCAAAGTTATCCTTAAGGAAGGGAGGGAGAGAGATGGTGACAGATGGAATGAAGTAGTTGACTTCTTTATTTTAAGGACTTTATTTCCTTCACTTTGGCAGCCTGTCATTTATATGCTCTCGCTTCTTTACAGAGCACATGTAAAAACATGCAGTTGCATGAAGGCACATGCACGCACACTCATGCAAACACAAATGCACACATATGCATTGCTTTGTCTGGAAAGAAAAATAACCAGTGCGGTCTCAATCACTCAACTCTCCGCAAACGCTCAAACCTTTCTTTAAGCTTGGTGGAGAAAGCTTGTTCCCAAAATCCCAGTGAGTTTTCAGCTCCCAAGGTGAAAGAAACCCATAATGATAGCTAGTCCAAAGACTCAACTGCTAGTTATACTCACCAAATCTGTGACGCTGCTGCCAAAGAAAGAAAGTACACAAATGGCTATGAAATAAGAATAGTGTGTTGTTTTACTATATACTATTATAATTAAAAAAATAAAATAAAATAAAAAATAATAATAATAATAATACATTTTTTTAAAAAAAAAAATGCTATTTTTATATTTTCATTTTTCATTCACTTATGTATTTATTTATTTTTTTTGTAATTTTCTTATATGCTTTTTTATATTTTTGTAAGCTTTTTTTTAAAATTACTATTTATGTTTATTTATTTATTTCAGTTTTAGTTTAGTTTCTTCAACTTAAACCTATTTATTATTATTAATTTATATTAAGTTATTAACAGTTATTAATATTTAACCTATTAAGTTATTTGCCAAGGCAGCTTTATCTAAATAAATATAATTTTATTTATTTATTTATTTACTTACTTACTTACTTACTAGTTAGTGAATTAGTTAGTTAATGAAAAATAATCTTGATGCATATGTACTTTATGAACTCATTTTACTCAATGAACTCAAAAAGTTGCAAAAACTTAGAAATTAACAATCAACATATGACCACTAATGTTAACATATCGTAGCCTATTTAGTATTTAACCTAACTATTAGGCAATGATAACAGAAGTTATTAACAAATAAATTTGTTATTTACAAATTTTTACTTAAATTATTATATGGATGAGAGGAGCGTGAACATTCTTCTACAAAGGAAATTTGTATGGGCTTGGAACATGGTGGAGTAATGGTGAATACAAACTGCAGAATTTTCAATTTTGAGCAAACTGTTCATTTAAGAGTCAGAGAGAGGGTGGAAAATGGTTGTAGAAACCTAAATTATGACTGTCTTTAGTGAAAGAAACCTTGACTAACATAATGAGTGAACTTCTTGGAAAAAATGTTTCGACATATATCCAATATGATGTGTCATTCCTTTATTGAGGATATTTAAGGAGTGGCTTGTCCGAATAATAGAGCTCTGAATAATACAGCCACTGAAGACCATTGTCCCAAGTGTTGTTATTGTGACCTTGCACTTGGAATAGGACCCAAGCGACTATTCTAACCATAGCTGTCTTAACCCGGTTAACTATCCCAACTCCTACAAGCCAATAAAATGCATTTTGTCAGCCAACAGAAGCCTTTGCAGTAAATTTGTAATTCTTTTCTCAGTTAAGTGACCAATTCCTGCCGAGTTGAGCAAGGTCTCTCTTCATGATATCTATCCAAACCTTGACAGGAAGCATATTTCAGTGTGCAGGATTCATGTGGTGACTAATGTTTGGTCGTCTACCAGCCCTCCCTTCGGCTGTTAGAGCCGCCACTGAGAAGGGGGAAGAGAACGAGTGTGAGCCAGCTTCCATTAATGTTTTTCCACTTAAGGGTAAAAGCTCAGCCAAACCTGAGAACACCTCTTAAACCCACTTCCAGTGTTTGCTGCCACTGCGAGCGCTCAAACTGACAAACACGCCAATGCCATTTCCTTCTGGCAGCCCCTCCTCTTAGAAAAACTCACTTTGACAGGAAGTTGGTACACGTTGGTCATTCGAGGTAGCTTGTATCAAATCCATTAATAGCTTCTTGTAGAGCGTACATGGGTGTTTTGACAAATTGTGACCTTTGGATAAGTTGAACAACATTCTTTGCGGTTTGCCTCAGTTTTAATGGAGCCCGAGGCTATGAAAGACTGAGATAATGAAACTAGGGCTGGTGTTTAAAGCTGTCAGTTAACCAGGACAGGTGCACAGTCATGAGCAACAATGTAACCCCAGGCAAATCAGACTAATGCAGGTTTGTTAACACAAGCACAAGGTTTGTAACCCTTCCTTACCTGTGTTGTTCATTACCTGGGATTTGAATAAACTGCTGACACTAAGTTTTAAATTTAATGTCCAGAACAGAAGTATGTAAAGTAGGAGTTTGCAGCAAAATCAATTATTGTATTTGTTGCAATGGTAAAATTATTTGTATCTTTATCTGTATTCAGATAAAACCTAATATGGGCTGGGCTTATAATTTGCTCAAAAATGTATACAAAAAAGTAATTCTATTCCTTTCATAGTTAACGTATTAAATATGCTGCGTGTGTGCGTATATATATTGGACTATATTCTGATAAATCCTCTAGTTCCCACAAATTCGTTGGTTTTCCAGCATCTCTTGCATAGTTGAACCCTTTCCAGCAGTGACTGTATGATTTTGAGATCCATCTTTTCACAGTGAGGTACTCATACGCAACTATTACAAAAGGTGCAAACATTCACTGATGATTCAAAAGGAAAAAAAATACATTAAGAGTTGGGGGTGAAAACTTTTGAAAAGGATGAAGTTTTGCACATTTTTATTTTGTTTAAATATCATATTTTTTCCCCATTTAGTACTGCCCTTCAGAAGCTACAGAAGATACTTACATGTTTCACAGAAGACAAAATAAGCACACTTTACCCTTCAAATTCAAATTATAAAAGTTTTCACCCCCTTAATGCATTGTTTCCTTAATTTAATTACGCTCACTGAACAGGCAGTTTTGAGTGTATAATGTATATGTGTACATTTGGGGTCTCATAGCATCAAAAACTTTGAAAACTCCTGATCCAGAATACCCAGAATAGCATTGTTTTGGCAAGTTTTGCACTGGCAAACACCATTCACACACTTTACTCACACAAAATACGGTTAACTGTTCATATAGTTAAACCTAAATGAATATGTACAGCCTGTCTTTCCGTGTACTCATCTGTCTGTCTGCCTGTCTGTCCCAAAGCCAGATTGTGTGCATATCTGTCTCCACACAGGACCTTCCCTCCAGCCATGAATAAATTATGCCTGACATGTTGCAGGAAGTTCCTTTGGCAGCAGATACTTCCAAACACTCAAGTATACACTCAGCAGTACCACCGTACTGGCTCTTCCCAAGTTTTCCTAAGTGAGTGCGTCAGATCTTGGCAGAGTGGAACATATCATATGAGCTTTGTTATTATCAGCAATCTGCACACGTTCACAAAAAGATGCCTAGCTATTGGTAAACCGATCGCTTCTATTTGATATCTCTACGAATTAGCTGCGCTTAGTCAAAATGACACGTGACAGCAGAGCAAAGCCAACAGGAAATGTCACGCGTTAGTCGGCACTTGTCAGAGATGTCTTCTCGAGCAGCACCCAGGCCAAGAACATAACAAGACTTGATGACTTGCAGACAGAAAACAAGACGTTATACACTTTAACATCTCTGCTAAGCCTGAGTGAGGGCAAGATTGCTCTCATCTTCCGTTTAGCTGCCATAATAGCCTCAAATTCCACTCAAATGACTTAATTGTGGTGTAGTTTTACAAATGCTGATTTTCAGGTAAATCAAGAAGGCGTCATCGTCAGGGCTGGATAGCAATTCTCACCTTGCAGGCTTTCATCGGATCCAACGGAAGGGCGTCTCGGCCTGTTTCTAGATTAGCGCTGTTACCAAGGAGGCCAAAGAGACCCAGGTAACTAAGGAAAATTGACACACAACTAGCCACCCACACTTAGACACATTAAAAAAGGGGAAAAAGTTGCATAATTGTAGAGAATGTCAGCCAGCAAGAGTGCTCCACATCCTCTGGAATATATCCTGTTCTTTCAGAAGGGGTTTTCTCCTCACGCTCCTGAACAAATGGCAGGAACTGGGCCTGGAGACAGGGAGGAGAAAGAGACAGGGGATGCATGGGCTTTAGACTCTGCGAACAAGCTTTTAGCGCAACGTGTTGAGACGGATTACTCTTCCGAGCCCTCGGGGGGAAGCTTTTTCTGCAGATCACTTGCTCATCTCTCCTTCTATGGAGTTTTGTATGCAGGTATGGCTCATAAATCATTGGAGTTTCATGAGTGGGGAGGAAGAGCTACAGAAAATCTGATTTCAATTGATTCACTTTCAAAAGGTGTCAGGTGTTCTTGGTATTGCTACACAGGTGGGTCAAAAACCATGAAGAGTATTTTGTTTAGGGACAGTGAAAGAATGTTATACAATTAAAATCATACATTGTTTAAATACAAAAAACTTAATACATAATCATCATTGTTATTGAGTAATTTTAAAATTGTGACCCAAAAAGTATCATTTGGACCCATCTGCGAGACGACAAATGGTCTTATTTTGTTTTTACACGTATAGTGTTGTGTGTATTTGTCAAACTCAACCTTTCAACCCTGTTATTATAAGAAAAAAAATGATCAAACAAAAGTTTTCGGTAACACTTCATTTTAGGGTCTCTTAATTAGTTGCTTATTAGCATGCATATTACTAGAATATTAGCCATTTATTAGTAGCAATTAAGCACATATTAATGCCTTATTCTACATGACCTTATTCTATATCCCTAATCCTACCCAACACTTAAACTTAACAACTACCTTACTAACTATTAATAAGCAGCAAATAAGGAAATTATTGAGGGAAAAGTCATAGTTAATAGTGAATAAGTGTTCCCTATTCTAAAGTGTTACCAAGTTTTCTTTAATTTAAAGAAAATATATGCTTAACAATAACTACATATCAATATTTGGTACCAAACCATCTAGCCACAATTAAATGATAGCTAAATATGCAACCCTGTTACCCATTCTTTCTTACTTGCTTACTTACTTAAGCACATTTTCTGGAATCTATACATTTTATAAATGATAGTTAATTTTGTATATTTAAAATAAATAAATAATTAAAAATACAACTAAACAAAATAGGATTTTAAACTGTATTTAGACAGGTCCTAAATTAAAGTGACAAGGTTGAAAAAAAAATGTAAACCTCATTTAAATAAGTAGAAAATAAAACAGCTTATATAAAATGTATCATTTGGACTCATCTGTGAGACAACAAATTGTCTTATTTTGCTTTTACACATATAGTGTTGAGTGCATTTGTCAAAATCAACCTTTCAACCCTGTTATTATAAGAAAAAAAAGATCAAACAAATGTTTTAATTTAAAGAAAATATATGGTTACCAATAACTACAAATCATCATTTGATACCAAACCATCTAGCCACAATTAAATGATTGCTTAACTCAGGCTAAATATGCAACCCTGTTACTATTTCTTTCTTTCTTTCTTTCTTTCTTTCTTTCTTTCTTTCTTAATTACTTACCTACTTACCTAACAAAATAGGATTTTAAACTGTATTTAGACAGGTCCTAAATTAAAGTAACATGGTTAAAAATGCAAACCTCATTTAAAATAAGTATAGAAAATAAAACAGCTCATTTAAAATGTATCATTTGGACTGATCTACAAGACAGCAAATGATCTAATTTTGTTTTTACACAGTATTGAGTGCATTCATCAACCTCAACCTTTCAACCCTGTTATAATAATAATAATAATAATAATAATAATAATAAAAGGATTTTAAATTAAAATATTATATGAAAATATAGGAAATTAAATATTATCTTTAATTAATGGGAAATATGAGGTTGTTAGTAATTGTGAATTAACAATTTGATACCAAATCAGCTAGCCACAACTGAGCTTAATTTAGGCTAAATATGCAAACCTGTTACCCATTCTGGAATATTTTCACACATTTTTAGACCTTAAAATAGATTTTTATGTTTATTTATTTTTGCTTATTTATTTCTAGAAAATAACAAAATCACTCAACTTTGTGTTTTGAACTGTTTCAGACAAGTCCTACATTAAAGTAACAGGGTTGAACAAAATTCAAACAAACATCATATAAACCAAGTGGAAAATAAAACTGTTCATATATAAAGTAGTTTGACCTCCTGTGGAGACAAACAACCTTTTCTGAAGTTGAAGAACCTTCTTTCAGTGACCCATTTGTTTTTTTTTGTTTTTTTTTTTAAAGAAAAGACAAAGTTTCAAGCCCCATTTTGTATCCTTTTGTGTAAAGCAGCCCTTATTTTTTGTACTCATCTTCCATAGAAAGGGGTTTGCGTTGAGAGCACGAGTAAATGAAGCTTGTGTCTTTCTCCAGATATGGCCTCATCCACAGTTTCTGTCACATAATAAATATTATGTCAGTCAGGAATTAGCTGGAGGCTTTAGAAAAACAGAATTCTTCCCAGTCAGCTCTCTGATTCAACACGAAAAACAGAACACGTAGCATTTCAGGGGTCTGACCCCCTAATTAAGGCTCAAAACCCCCCAATACAAGTAGCAACACAAAAGCTCGAGTGCATTTACCATTAGAGACGTCGCCTGTTGGGTAGTGCACTTGTTCTGACACGTTGTCCAGTGGCGCTTATACAACCCGAGTTCGAGTCTGACTCGGGTCATTTCCCGACCCCCTCCCTTCCCTCTTCCATTTCCTGGTACCTCCATGGTTGTCCTGTCTATAAACTGGCATCAAATTACCCAGATTGTTCATGTTATATAAGTAATGTTTCAACAAGGTTTCCAAACAATCTTTCAGTAGCTACTAAATGCAACAGTTACAAGTTAGTCAGAGTGCATATTTTCACTTGCCACCAAATAAACGCAAATGTCCTTGGCTAAGTGCACCTTGTGAAGTTATAAACGTACAGTATGTGCCTGGAAGCATGTGGGAATGAATCCCTCTTTAAATAAATCATGAGATGATTAGCTGTAACAGCCTTGAAAGTGGGGGGTGTGACACCATTGAGGTTTTCATTGGCGAATTGGCCATGCTAATGTTTGCTGACTGGATTTGCCGCCAAAAAGCCCAGAAACTCCTCCACATCATGGCCTGACTGTGTGGTCTCCCCAGTATACCCTGTTTCAGGGTTTTCCTATGACTGAAAGGACCATATTACTCTCTCGCCAGAACTTTAAATGGAACTATGGCCTTTAAGATGGTTGTGGTGGTGTGATTTTGGTCCGTCCCAGCATATGTTAGGTTTTATATTTCAGAATCACACTGCTATCATCTCAAACCTCAGTATGATTCCCATTCCAAGCTCAAATGAAACTGCATTAATATTTTTTGCACTACAGTGCGTCTGGCTTGCTAACTGGAAGGCCAAATAAAATAAAAAGTAATTGCATATTCTGAAAATGAGAGCTATAATGCTGTAGTAGAACAACTCTTTATGTTGTTGTTTTTCTTGGCGATATAGTTCACGTTTTGATTTAAGTTTTAATAGTAATAAATTGTGGTGATGGTAAGTACCAGTGTGTTCGGCTCAGACCCACGTTCCCAAAGCCTCTTAGTGGAGAAGCTAAAATAAGTCATGGTTTGTTAAGGCTGCGGAGGCTGCCATTATGTGGTTTGATAGATCCTGTTAGCGCTAAATTTACGCACAAATGAAGTACCTCATCAGAATCTGTGGCTGTAAGACAACAGCACACTCCAAACGTGGCCAGACGACACTTTTTCATTTGTTATTTACAATCTGGCACAGGTTCAGGATCTGTAGAGGAGCCAAAGAGCACATCGAATGACACACAGGCCTAAAGATATAAAAAAGAGCAATGCTAATGTTAACTTTGCAAGTGTTTTATTGTCAACAGTGAAGACTCCAAATTGAAAGCATAAACAATGCTACGGAATGCTAGCAATAGTTTTTCAGGTGCATGACTATCAACAAATATGATAATTTGCTTTCTTTACATCTCTGACAATTGGGTTTTATCCTCATATGACCTAGGAACTCACATTTATTGCATTTTAAAACAGTTTGTTTGATGTTGTTAACTAAAATTGAAACTTAATAAATTATATAATTTATAAACTTAATAAATAAAATAAAAATAAAATATGAATATTATATGAAAACTTGGTAACACTTTATTTTAGGGTCTCTTAACTAGTTGCTTATTAGCATGCATATTACTAGAATATTAGCCATTTATTAGTACTAATTAAGCATATATTAATGCCTTATTCTACATGACCTTATTCTACATCCCTAATCCTACCCAATGCCTAAACTTAACAACTACCTTAACTATTAATAAGCAGCAAATTAGGAATTTATTGAGGGAAAAGTTGTAGTTAATAGTAAATAAGTGTTCCCTATTCTAAAGTGTTACTGAAACTTTAATAGAAATAAAATATAAATTCATTTGAATAATTAATGAGAAACTAACTGAAATAAAATAAGTTTAAGTAGAGGTATTAAACTTACTAAGAATGAATCTGAAATTAGAATATTGATCAATCAATCAATCAATCAATCATTCAAATTACTTCAACTTCAACTAAACTAAACTAAACTAATAATAATAATAATAATAATAATAATAATAATAATAATAATAATAATAAAGAAATAAAGAATAGGTCTGTTGGCTGGTTTTATAGGGGTTTTGGCCACATTTTAGCTGGTGAGGCTGGGAGACCAGTTTAAACCAGTTAAAACCAGCAAACTTTCACTGGTTTAAGCAGGTTTTCTCAACAGATTTAGCATCAGCTGTGTAGATCTCTGTTTGCATGATATCACACACTTGTATCTCTGTGAGATCAGAGTTCTAGATTTTCCGCACAAGTTTCCAAGTTGGAGGTCCAACTCCAGTGTCACTCTATTGTACTTTTGCAAGCAGGAACTTGGAAATTTTGACTTTAAGCATAGCCGGCAAAACCACAATTTATTTCTTATTTAGTAGCTTGAGACAGGAGAGAAGGAGTCGTTCGTATTCTAGAGAGTAATTTTTGAACACAATAATGTATATTCATTTTCAATATTTTATTACATTTTCCTGGAATAGAAAGACTGTCAATTTTTATCTTCAAATTATATTTTTTTTCTTACATTTTAGGAGTGCACTAGATGACCTGAAAGCTAACAGACGCTGACTAAACGCTCCTGTTTAAACAACTATGGTGAACGCTCTGAGGTGAAGTTATTCCTGCAGTAAGAGGAGCAGCTCAACAGCTGGAAACAGAATGGAAAAGATGTTTGAATTGACTGTGTTGTTTTTGAACAATTGCCACTAATTTGCCATCTGGTTTGAGCCCCATTGTGGTGAGTTTAAAAGAACATTAAGCAGGCTTTTCAGAGATGGGCTGACGTGAGTGTGTGCTACAGTTACGGTGTCTCTCTGTGTGTGTGTGTGTGTGTGTGTGTGAGAGAGAGAGAGAGAGGAGGTTTCAGAACACAGAGGTTACAACCACAGCAGCACCTTAATAGCTGGCCAATGAGAGGTGCAGTATTCAGTGTCAAATGAGATGTTCTCCTCTTGTTATTAGTGAAAGACTGAGTCTGCACCTGCCTGTCAGAGTGTGTTCCTCAAGTAGTGGTCACTTTAAAGAAGTCTTCATTGTGTAAAGTGGAAAAATCTTGCTCTTCAAGTTGTTCAAGACAATTAATTTTTGAGGAGTTTAAATTGTGTGAATTTATTTTCATGTTTTCATTAAGTTTTGATATAAAACCACCAGTGTTGGGATTAAAGCATTACAAGTAATGCAAGTTACACAATCAGATTACTTTTTCAAGTAACTAGTAAAGTGACATTACTTTTAAATTTGAAAGGGCCTTTACAGTTGCCAAAAATATAACTTTGGGGTTTTTGTTATTAAAAATAAATAAGCAAGCCCAGCCCGGGTGACAAAAAGCAACACAAAGGTAACATAATGCATTACTTTCTATAAGAATTAACTAAGTAACGCAATTATTTACTTTTTTGGAGTAACACAATATTGTAATGCATTACTTTTAAAAGTAAAATTTGAACACTGAAAACCATTATGCGTATGTTTGTGCTTTCTTTATCCTTGATTTCTTTTTCTTAATTACCTAAATAATTTATTAATTAATCATTATTTATTTGGTGATGTATGTTTATTTATTGAGTGATTTATGACATATTGGTAAAACAAAATATTCAGTGAGAAAAAAAAAAAAAGTTGAATAACTTAATTTTATTCACCAGAAATTAACTGAATCATATAAAGTGTGTTAGTATCTATTTAATCAATCTGTCAATCAATCACCATACACAGGATATTCACTAAGGGGATAGAAAATCAGGAATTATTTGAATCATATAAAGTGATTCATTCATTCATTCATTCAATCATGATATATGTGTAATATAGAAAATACAGGATATTATTCAGTGAGAAAAAAAATGTTGGTAATCAGAATCAGAAATAAACTGAATCATATTCATCAATCCAACCATCTATCCATCCATCCATTCATTCATATATGTAAATCAGGAAATACAGGATATTCAGTGAGAAAAAAAAAAAAATGTTAATCACAATCAGGAATTAATTAAATCATTCATTCCTTCATTCATTCATTACATATACATAAAACAGTGTGGTAATCGGAATAATAAATTAATTAAATCTTTATGTATTTATGTTGTTTGTTTGTTTGTTTGTTTGTTTGTTGTGATCAAATTACCCTTAAAAGTAACTCATAATAACAGACACACAAATAAAACAAGAAAAGTCATATGATGCGATTTCAAGTTTTCCTTTCTCTTTGGAGTGTTACAAGCTGTTTGTGCATAGATAAGATCCCTAAAGTTGCAAAGACTAAAGTCTCAAAACCAAAGAGATATTCTTTATGAAAGTTAAGACTCGCCCACGCCCCCCTAAAACGGCTCATTCAAACACGTCCCCACATGTCTACGTCACGGTGTGGGGAGATTTGCAAAACACTGCCCAAATGTATACGCAAAGAAAGAGGACGGGACTTTTATTCTCACTGTAGTATTGTTGCTGCTGCCGGCGCCATGTCCTGGAGACGCTGTGTTTCATTGTGAAAGCGAAAGTACTTCGTTTGGGCTTCCAAAATAGGACACAACTAGAAATCAGTGGTTAAGTTGTATTTACAACACTGTTCCAGAACAGTTCAACCCAAATATTCGAGTGTGTGCAGCACATTTTAACGGAGGACTATTTCCTGAACCTGGAAGTAGCCTGCCAGCTGTGCTCAAAGACTGTTTCTATAAAGTGGGGAAATTCCAACTTTGCAAGGACAGTCTGGTGCTTCTGACTCACAGCCTGTAAGTATGTTTTCATATTTAAAGAATTTGCCACTGACGATTCAAACGTGAGTTTTGAGCTGTGAAGAGTAGTGCTTGTTGTTTATCATTTCTCCGATCACAAATGCAGACATGGTAATGTTTAATGTTTAAAAAGATAGTATAAGTCATTATAATCAGTAAATATGTCCCCACTGGATGCAACAAATGCCTCGTTTATAATGGGTTTTAATGTTTTTGTGTCGTCGCGCCGGGACACGGCATCACAATACGGTAAGGGAGTAAAATTTCCATCTCACGCTTTGAGGTATTCGGCCAATCACAACGCACTGGATAGCTGGCCAAACAGAGCACACCTCACTTCTCAGAATGATGAGTTTTGTAAAAATCGACGCGTTTCAGAAAGGTGGGGCATAGAGGACCAACAATAATGTACAGTATGTGGAAAATAATGTGTTTTTTCAACCTTAAACCGCATAAACACATTGCATTACAACAAATACACAAAATAATGTTCTTTTTAGCAACATCATATGACCTCTTTAAAATTCTGATTTCTGTGGTTTCAGATTTCCTTTTTCTCTGCAGAAAAAAAAAAAAGAGAAACAGGAAGTTTCAGTAAATGACCCAATTTACTGGTCTCTGTCTCTTTCTTTCTTTTTATTTTTTTTTTGCTGCCTAGGAGAAACAATTGAGACTTAAGAGACAGCTTGAATTCTCTTTCTTATTAGTGTGTGTGTGTGTATTGTTGTTGTGTCCAGTTTCACTGTGCTGATGACTAACTGAATTTTAGCACACTAATCAATAAACCCCTTTCACCTGCACACACACACACACACACGCACACGCACACACACACACACGCACACACACACACATACACACACACACGTCCATCTCAGAGACAGGGAGAGAGATCCCTAAGGTATTAGGCAGGTAATGCATTATTGAAGAGTGCATCTTGCCAAGCAGACTATCCTAAAATAGTGTACTACACTGCAGTCAAGCACACAAAAACACTGACCACAGCTAGATTTTCCTGTTTCTCAGCTACTTTGTAAACCAAGGTAAAACCTCCAGCTCTCTCTGACAGAGCGTGCAGATGCTTTGCTGTTGCTCTGCTTATCCAGAGTCAATAACAATGTAACACTGTTTATTTAAAAAAAAAAAAAAAAAAAAAAAAAAAACATTAATAATGCATGGAATTACAGGTTTGTGTCAGAATTGTTTATGGTGAACGCTAAGTCAAAAATCAATCCTACATATGAAGTGGAGCTCGATGGTAAATATAAAAGATAAATATATCAATGTTTTATTCACCAAGGACAAGACCATGAGGAATTAAAGTTGTGTGAAAGACATTATTTTTGAGAAGCAAAATACTGTAGAATCTTTTCAAGGTGTTTTATGTCTTTTGGATGATAAAACTTAAATTTATATTTAAGTTTATATATACTGAATACATACATACGTACACACACACACACACACACACACACACACACACATATATATATATATATATATATATACAAAAAATTGGGACTGTTGCCTTAGCAACTAACTGAAATAAAATGAGTAAATAAATAAAACTTAATAAAGTTAAACTAATTAAATAAAGTTAAGCAAAATAAGTAAGTTATTTAATAAAGTAAAAATAAATTAAAGCTAAAATATGGAAAACATAAACAAAAACATAACAAATTTACTAAAATTAAAATGTAAACTGAAAATTTAACAGTAAAAACTAATTAAATTACTTTCAAAATCCCGTATGAACAACACAAGCACATTCCGCTATTATTTGTTCATTTAAACAATATAAAATTGCATAAATTATTCTGACAAAGTATTTGAAGGGGGAAGGTTACATTAAAAAACATATATTGCAACATTAGACATTACATTTTGATGTTAAATCCACTGTTGTTTTATATAGAATTGTTCTATAGTCTATACAGTATTTGATGCAATTACATTAGAAGTAACTAATTAAATAACAGAAAAAATAAGAGTAATCCCTTACTTTAACTTTTCAAGGTAAACGTAATTAATTACAGTAATTAATTACTTAGTAATGCATAACACTCAACACTGTTAATACAGTGTTGCTCCTGTAAAATTGTGATGATACAGTACATCATTTAATTGCCCTTTTAAAGAATTTGCTGTTCTGGGGTGCGTTTCCCAAAAGCATCGTTAGCTAACTATGGTCGTTAGTTCCATTGAACTCTATTGGTAATGACGGAACTTCCGACCATAGTTGTTTTTGGGAAACGCACCCCTGGTAAATAGTTAATGTAGATAAAACAATAATTAATAGCTAGTGGTTTGTAAAAATGCAGCCCCCTTCAAACATAATAATGCATCTCCAAGAATAAATAATTGATGTGAGCATTTACAAAGCACGTGTCTAATGCAAGACTTCATTAAATAATCAGGAAGGTTATCTGATGTGCTAAATCTTTTACTTGCAGTTCATTAATTTACGGTTTCTTGCTAAATGATGCAGTGGCTGAAAAAAAAAAAAGAAGAAAAAATCAACAGTGTCTAGAAATTTAAAATGGCTCTACCTTAAAAAAATTGGATTATTATTGGTCTTGTGGGAATGTGTGGCAAATTTCAAAGTTCAAAGAGGGAGTAAAGCATACAGGAATCAACAAACACATTATGCAGGTAAATGATTTATTCCATTAATAACACACATGTACATAATTTTTCTCTGTTACAATTAATAATCTTGCTTCTCTTCACGGCTATCAAACAGACTTCAACAAATGGATTGAATTCAGCGCTTTCTCTCTGTATGTCACATCATGTCAAGATTGGCTCTCACATACGTTTGAGAGCATTGCATTGTTGTCACATTGAATATTTATAGCAGGGTTTTGAAAAAAGACAAGAAAAAAGCCTTGATGAACATCTTCTAAATAATACAAACATGTAGAAATGTCAGCGTGATTTGTTAGCTTAGCGTGAGAGCAGCCGGCTCTGACAGCATGGCAATCTACATGTCAATTTCTCTTAATTGGCCGACCCGAGTTTGATGCCACTTTTGACAGCCGTTGGCGGCGAGGCCCTAGATCTGCAGTATGACATTCCGCCGTTGTTAGGCGATGTTACGTCTGTTTTCTGCAAAAAGCCCTTCTTGTTGATTTTTAAGGATCCTGATCCATAATAAGGGGATTTGGAGTCGGATTGTTTTTTTTTTTTTCGAGGTGCGTGGGGTGGCGTCAACCGAGGAAATTTGTGTTTCTCTTGCAATTTTTGGTGCCTAAAAAGTGGCACCCTGGAGAAAGAGGGCGAAAAAATCAAAACACACACATATCAAGACTTTTTGGTCTAATTAGGATAGAGGCATGTTATTTGCTGCGAGGCATGCGCCGACTGTATTTAAATGCAGCCTCCTGCTGTAATTACGCTGCCAAAGGACTTATTCTTTCAGCTCGCCTTACATGCCTTTATGAAAACAGCTTACATAGACAGTAAGACGGCCTTAATTGTATTCCCGGGCTTATACGGTGGCAATCAAAAGCAATGAAATATGATAAGACCATTTCTGTTTGCAGGCTTCTTTGCAAATGCTTTTTATCGAAAGGTTAGAGGTCTGAGATCTGCTATGAATGGAAACTTTGATAGTCAGGAAACTACTAACGTGCAATGGCCTGAATAAACTTCCTTATAATAATAAATCTGATTGTTAACAGAACATCAGTGAAATTTGTTTCACATGTAAAATGTAATTGAGTTTTTGTGTGAACTGTATAACTTTCTGCCACATTGTACGTTGCTGAGTGGTTTCTAGGTGGTTCTGGTTGGTTGCTAGGTGGTGTCTTACTAGTTCAAAGGTGACAGTTCTATGAAAGAGTCCACAAAGGTTTTGTTTTATTTATTTATTTTTTAAGTCTAGTTTAAAACACATGACAAATTTGTAGAAATGTACTTTTTGTTTTCATGTTGCTTTCATATGTTTCTGAATAACTTTTATAACATTTTTAAGACAAGTTTACACTGAATGTGAAAAAAAATGTGTAACCTTCAAGTGAAAAGGGCTTAAACTTAAAAACTTACTTTCATCACACTTTGAAAACATTCGTTTGGAAGCATGTTTCTGCCACAAGGATACAAAGTAAAGTAAAATAATAGTAAAAACAATTGCAACTTTTTATATCAGAATTATTTTTTTTCTCACAATTTACATCTCAGAATTTTGACTTTTCTGGGTTGTCAGATAAACACGTAGACTTGTGAGATAAAACATCACAAAAACCTTTTTAATTTTTGCTAGCAAACAAACAAACAAACAAACAATAAAGTCAATATTGCGAGATGTAAACTCAGAATTCTGAGTTTATTTATCACAATTCTGACTTGAAACATGGTTTCTCAGAATTGCAAGGTGGAAACAATTCTGAGAAACAGTTTGAATTGTGAGATATAAACTCAGAACTGTAACAAAAAAATAAGTCAGAATAATGAATTAGTCAAAATTATGAATAAGCATTATTTTAATTTTTTTTAAATATATTTTCATTCTGTGGCGGATACAGGCTTCTATATATTTGGGTGTTTCTTAATCATAAATCATCATCATCATCATCATCGTCATCATCATCATAAATTAATATGTATTTAATATATAAAAATATATTCGTTTTTAAATTTATATATTTTAAAATATAAAATTATATATATAAAAAAGCTGTGAGATTGTCAAACTACTTAAAGTATTCTTTGTGCAGGT